>CM052799.1:189519246-189599685 GCA_028533885.1 Nasua narica
CATCTGTCGTTCCCTGACTTGCTAATTTTAGCCATTCTGACTGGTGTGAGGTGGTATCTCACTGTGGTTTTGATTTGTATTTCTCTGATGCCGAGTGATGTTGAGCATTTTTTCATGTGTCTGTTGGCCATTTGGATATCCTCTTTACTGAAATGTCTGTTCATATCTTCTGCCCATTTCTTGATTGGATTATTTGTTCATTGAGTGTTGAGTTTGAGAAGTTCTTTATAGATTTTGGAGACTAACCCTTTATCTGATATGTCATTTGTGAATATCTTCTCCCATTCTGTCAGTTGTCTTTTGGTCTTAGATCATTTATTTAAAACTTTTTTCTTACAGCATTGAAAAGCATAAATTTCCCTCTAATTACTGCTGTAGCTGCATGGGGTGACTTGTGATATGTTTTAACTCTCATTGATTTTGAAACATTTCTAATTTCCCTTGTGATTTCTTTATTGACCCATTGTTATTTAGAATGTTTTTACATAATTTCAAAATATTTGAGGATTTTCTAAACATCTTATTGTTAACTGATTTCTAGTTCAGTGGCGTCATGGTCAGAGAAAACATGATTTCACTCCTTTAAAGTTAATTCAGACTTGTTTTATGATACAGCAGGTAATCTCTCTTGGTGAATGTTCTGTCTACATTTGCAAGGAATTGTATTTTATATGTTTGTTTGGTGTAGTGGTCTACAAATGTCAGCATAGGCTGGGTGGTTTGATTTTTTTTTTTCCATATCTTTTATATCCTTTACTTTGTATGTGTGTATCTGTGAATATTTGTTCTCCCAGTGACAGAGGAATGTTAACCTTTAGTGATGATAGTTTAGAATTTGTCTTTTTGTTTTGTTTTTACTTATTTATTTGAGAGAGAGAGACATAATAAGAGAGGCAACACAAGCAGGGGGCGTGAGAGGGGGAGAAGCAGGCAGGGAGCCTAGTGCAGGACTCAATCCCAGGACCCTGGGATCATGACCTGAGCCGAAGGCAGCTGCTTAACAACTGAGCCCCCCGGGCGCCCTTGATTTTGGGTTTGTCTTAATCTCCCTTTAGTTGCTTTATGTGTTTTGAAGCTCTCTTAGTGTAGTGTGTACCTCTTTAGTGTCACTGTGACTTTGTGGTAAAAGAGCTTTTTCATTATGATGAAATGTCCCTCTTTATCTCTAGTAATATTGTTTTTGTCTCTAAGTCTGATTTGTCTGATATTACTATATATATATAGATATAGATATATCTATATATATATCTATATATCTATATCTATATACACCTTCCTTATTTTTCTTATTCTTCACATTCTCATAGTCTATATTTTTCCGACCTTTTAACTTCAAATCTGCCTGTACTTTTATATATGAAGTATGCCTCTTGTATGCAGTGTAAGTTGTCATGCCTTTTAATCCAGTCAGCTAGTTTCTTTCACAGTGCATTTTTAACCCATTTAATTATTCATTGAAAACCCGGAAGTTTGGGCTTTAAAATGTTGTCTTATTTGTACTCTTATTTGTCTTACCTCCTTTCCCCCGTTCCATCTTTCCTGCCTTCTTTTGGGTTAATGGAATATATCCTGGTTATTTTATTTCCTCTATTGAGTAGCCATTACTTTGTAAATTTTATTCTTTTATTTTTTTTAAAGATCTTATTTATTTATTTATTTATTTGAGAGAGAGAGATTAGAGAGAGAGAGAGAGAGCGCAAGCATGAGCAGGGGGAGAGGCAGAGAGAGAGGGAGAAGCAGACTTCCACTGAGCAGGACCTCGAGATCAGGACCTGAGCTGAAGGCAGATGCTTAACCGACTGAGCCACCCAGGCGTCCCTGTGTAATTTTTAGTGTTATATGCATCTTTAACTGATCAGTTGGCATTCATCTATATCACTTGATTGATAAATCATGTAATTAACCATGTGTTTTTGCCTAACCCTCCGCCTTCTGTGTTCTTGTCGTCATATATCAGCGCTGCATGTGTTACAGTTCTCACAACAAACAGCTCAACTGCTTTAAATAAAAAATGACTTTTAAAGAAATTTTAAAACACACAAAGAATTAAGATAATACAATCTTTTCTATTTACCTGTGCAGTTCTTAATTCCTCGCTGCAGTTTCTGGCTTCCGGCTGGTATTATATTCCTCCAGAACAGAACTTTGTCTAATTTTTTTATTTTAGAGTGAATAACTTTTGGTGGTGATTTCTGTCAGCAGTTGCTCTCTGAAAAAATCTTCATTTACCTTCTTAAGGAAGATAAGGAAATTTCCATGGATGTAGAATTCTAGGGTGACATTTTCAGCAAAAGAAAAAAGAAATTATGACATTGTTAAAAGATGTTATTGACATTGTTTTCTGTATTACGTTGTTTCTGAAGAGAAGCCAGTATTTTAAGCATCCTTACCTATATGTAATGTGTCTCCCTCTCCTCTAGCTGATTTTGATGTTTTTCTTTTTATGTTCAATTCTTCAATAAGTTGACTCTTATGTCCCTAAGTATAGTTTTCTTTGTATTTATTTTTGTTGGAGTTTGCAGAGTCTTGGGTCTGTGGATTGTTCTCTTTCACCAGTTTTTGAATATCCTCAGACTTCGTCTTTTCAAATATTCTGCTCATTCTTTCTTTCTTCTATTTCTAATTTGCTACTTAAATGTATGTTACAGTGCATAACGTTATCTTAGAGGTCTCTGGTTTATTCATTCTGTGTTCTTTTTTGTGTTTTAGTTTGGATAATTTCTTTGCCCTGTCTTCTGATTCACTGATTTTTTTTCTCCTGCTGAGTCCAGTCTTATGTTAAAACCATTAAGTGAATTCTTTATTTCTGATATTGCATATTTTAGTTCTCACATTTCCACCTTTTTTTTTTTAAGATTTATTTATGTGAGAGAGAGAGAAAATGCATGGCGGGGGACAGGCAGAGAGGCAGAGGGAGAGAGAATCTTAAGCAGACTCCACACTGAGCGTGGAGCCCAACATGGGGCTTGATCTCATGCCCCTGAGATCATGACTTGAGCCAAAATGAAGAGTCAGTCAATGCTGAACCAACTGTTCCAGCCAGGCACCCCTCTTTCCTGTTTTTTGTTTTTTTTATATAGGTGTCATTTTGTCTTGTGAAATCCCCCATCTATTCATACATGTTGTCCTCCTTTTGAACTAAATTCTTTTTTTTTTTTTGAACTAAATTTTTTAATCTGTCATAATTACGGGTAATGCCTGTCTGCCCGTTTAAAAATTTGGGTCATTTATTTATGTGGGTCTTCTAACTATCTTTTTCACTTCATTATGGACCCATCTTGTTTAAATTTCTTGTGTCTGATTTTTTAAATGTATGCCAGACTTTGTATTTAAGAACACTTGAGACGGAAGTAAGTCTTACTTCCCTCCAGAAGGAGACCCACCTCTCATTCTGTCAGGCAGTAGTGCGGGACTGAGTCGGTTTCCTTTGTAGTTAAGCTGAATCCAGGCTTTGCTTTGTCTGCTCAGCTTAGATCCTGTTCTCGCAGTGTTGATAGGTTTTAATAAAGCACTGTTTGTGGAGACCTGAGCGCCTCTGTACGTTATTGCCCAGCTAGCAGCCTGCTCCTGTTCGTGTTTCACGCAGTCTCTGTCCCTCCTGCTGCTCCGCCCCCAGCCGGGCCGTGCCCCGCGGGCCCCGTCTGGACGGTCTGCCTGCCCTCACTCAGCCTGGGGTCCTTCCACACCACCACAAGTGGTGGACGCTGGTTCAGAGTTGGGCTGGATTCTTACCCATATCTCTGGCATTTGTTTCCTCTCCCACCTTACGACCCTTCTTTCCCAAGAAGGGCTTTTCATTTTCTGGAGTTTAGTTAATTCTGGTTTGTTTAGTCCTTGGCACAATAATGGGTTTTTAAAATGGAATGATTTTGTGGCCTATCTTCCTGGCTTGTTGTTGCTTTTAGAGTGAGAGCAATGGCCTCTTGCAAATTGCTACATTGTCACCAGAAGTAAAAATCCAGTGATAATATTCTGAATAAGTTCAGTATGTATAGGGTCTTTAAGGGTTATACTATCATCTATTTAAAAATGAGTTTTCAGAAAATACCAACACGTTAAGGTAATTTATTATTCAACATATTCTAAAGAGAAGCATAAATAATTTGCTTTTAATTTCTTTATCTAAATATGAGCAAGGGGTGCCTGGTTGGCTCAGTTGGGAGAGCATGCGACTCTTGATCATGGGCTTATGAGTTTCAGCCCCACAGTGTTTGTAGAGACTCCTGTTAAAAATAAAATTTTTAAAAATATGAGTGGGTAGGTTTAAACCAGTGAATATTAATGTAGAGCCTACTTGGAGTGATTACCACAGCTTTGGAGAGCTGCCATCATGAAAGAAAGTGTAGCCAAGGTTGCTGGGGCATCAGGCAGAAGAGGTTCAGAACCGCCTGGCTGGAGCAGCAACAGGCACACCTCCTTCTTGTTAAGAACTAGACGGTACAATCTGTAGGCTCTGTGGGCTTCTGTTGCATCTTACTTGGCTTGGTTTATTTTTACAACCTCCAAAACTATAAAAACCATGTGTGGCTCGGGCAGTTGTGAGTACACAACTGCCCGAGACCAGGCTGTTGTTTGCTGAGCCCTGAGCTGTGTGGTCTTTAAAGTCATTTTGATCGCAAAATTATTTTGAATTTCTCCAACTATAAGTGCATTTGCAATAGTAATGTAGGAAAATACAGAGGATCCTAACTATAAAGCCTTCTTTTTAATAAGGGCCTCTTTGTAATAGATTCAAGCATATTTGAAGTTACGTATGTAGATTTTTACATTATCTGTCAAATTTAGCGAAAGCCTTTTTATCTGTCTTCTCTTTAGGAGTATAAACCACCAGGAACCCGTAAACTTCACAATATTCTCGGTGTAGAAACAGGAGGACCTGGTGGGCGTCGTGCTGGGGAATCGGGTCATACTGTAGCTGACTACTTGAAGTTCAAAGACCTCATTTTAAGGATGCTTGATTATGACCCCAAAACTCGGATTCAACCTTACTACGCCCTGCAGCACAGTTTTTTCAAGAAAACAGCTGACGAGGGCACCAACACAAGCAACAGTGTGTCCACCAGCCCCGCGATGGAGCAGTCGCAGTCCTCGGGCACCACGTCCAGTACGTCTTCAAGCTCAGGTCAGTTCTTCGACCCGACGTTGGGCTTGGAGCCTGGACCGTTTTCTTTACAAAGGGGGGGTTATCGGAAAGTATCTGAAAAACTTGTCGATGGGATCGGGAGGAATTACTTGACCTAAATCTGTTCTTTATAGTTAGTTTAAAAAAAAAAAAAAAAAAATCCACCTGCCCCAAAGCTCCAATACTTAATTGTGCATAATAAATTCTGCGTGGCAGTTGGAAACAAAACTCTTCATTGACCAAAATTTTTCATTGTTTTTTAAATAGAACTGCTTTGTTCACATGCCTGCAATTTCCCCTGGTGTAACCAGCACCGAAGTGGCTGAGGTGGAAGAACTTAGAGATAACTTTCTGATAGGCTTTTTGGGTGCGAGGTGCTCTCAGTTTCAGTGTTAGCGCGTTAGACTGTGTACTTGAGCCAAGTTCCCTTCCGACGTACACGTTGTACTGTGTCGTGTGTGATGCTGCAGGTGGGTCGTCGGGGACGAGCAACAGTGGGAGAGCCAGGTCCGACCCGACGCACCAGCACCGGCACAGCGGCGGGCACTTCACAGCTGCCGTCCAGGCCATGGACTGTGAGACCCACAGTCCCCAGGTGAGCCCCACGCCGCTCCCGCCGTCCCCTGCGGTCCCCCGGCCCAGCAGCGGCGGGGGCCAGCGGCCTCTCGGATGGCGTGTCATCTCCTCCGAAGGCTCATGGCAGCTGCCTCGCTTACGGGGGATTCTGACGTGTTTGTAAGGGAGAGCCATCCGCAGTTTGCTCTGTCATCGTTTAGAACCAGCTGCCGTTTCTGGGGTGCATCCCCGCCGCTGCTCCAGTTGGTTTCTTCTTGTGTTTATCTCCCCTGCTACAGCAGCATTTTGAGCCTTACGCTGTTCGAGTTTTCATTTAACCTTGAAAACTGCCCTTCAGAGGAGTTTAATTAAAGTTAAATAACTTGCTCCGACTGCTTCCCGTGATCTTTCACTAACAGTCCTGATTCCAAGTCAGTTTGTGGTTTGATTTTCACCTCCGTGTTGGTTTGGTTTGGGTTTGGGTTTGTTTGGGGTTTTTTTGTTTTTGTTTTTGAGTTTTGTTTTGTTTTTTGTTTTTTTTTTTTAGTTTTTTGAGTTTTTGTTGTTGTTGTTCCTTTGTTTTTAAAATTTGTTAAAGAAGAGGCTGTAATTGAATAATTTTTTTTAAGTGGGTGAAACAGATGGTGGTAGTAAAAATACTTATTAAATGCTCTTTGTGATTCATACTGAGCATTGCATTAGGATGTTTTATAATGAGAGGGCAGTGTATTTTTCGATCAGAGTGAAGTAAAACTGAGGGGGCTGTCACCCCGCATTCTTGTGGCTGGGTCCGCTAGATGCTGTGGGAGAAAAGACCAGGTGTGGACAATTGGTACCAGTGTTAGTCTTCTTCGGCCTCTCTGGAAAATCTTAACCATTCCTCGTCCCCTCCTGTCTCTCCCATTCTCTTTAATCGTTGTTTCAGTTGTTGCTTCTACTCTTTTTAGGAACTGTGACCTCCCCCTCACTGACCTCGCTCCTTGCTGCCTAAGGAGCCTTCAGACAAGGAGCACATCATCCAGCCTGCGAGCGTGTCTGCCTCTCTCGCATGCCTCCCTCTCTCCCTCTCTCTCTCCCTCTCCCCCTCTCCCTACCTCTCTCTCTCTCTCTCTCTCTCTCTCTCTCTCTCTCTCTTTCTCTCTCTCATCAGAGGCAGGGTCTTCCCTCCTGCCCGAGGCCAGCCCCCCCTTGAGCTCCTTCCTGCTCCTCCTTTCATTTGACTTTGCCCTTTCCTCCGCCTCTGGCTCCTGGGGCTACAGCCTCTCCTCTTCTAGATTTTTCTTCCTGATCCTCCTTCTTTTTCTGATCCTCCCCAGCTGGAACTAAACCTTTCTCTGCCTGTGTCTATCTGGCCCTACATTTTGGGGTTTACCCCTGAAGAAACATTCAGTCTGCTCCAGTCAGGCTGCCTCTGGGCTGTCGCTGCAGCGTCGGCTGTGATCGCTGTGAGGAGGCCAGTGGGCATTCCAGTGCTTGCCTTCTGTCACTCTTCACCCACGTCACTCCTCACCCACGCCGACGGTGCTGGGCCCTCCCTGCCCTTGAAACCCTGTCCTTCTTCTTCCCTTGACAGGCTACCTCCTGACCCCCCCACTGCTCTGGCCTTTCCTTCCTTGTCTTCTCTTCAGGATTCTCTTCTGCCCACCCTTACGGATGACTGCAGTACTGTCTTTTTTTTTTTTAATTTAAGATTTCATTCATTCGTTCACTTATTTGAGAGAGAGCGTTGAGTGGGGGGGTGGGCAGAGCAGGAGGGAGAGGGACAAGTGGACTACGTGCTGAGCGTGGAGCCTGATAGGGGGCTTGATCCCTCGACCCCGAGATCACAACCCAAATGGAAATCAGGAGTCGGGCACCCAGTCAACTGAGCCACCCCCGACTGTTGTACCATCTCGATGCAGGTCACTCCTCAAGCGTCATTTCTCACTCCTGAGGTCCATTCTCAGACCTCACTCCTGAGCCCAGAGCCTTTATTTCTGTTTACCATAACCATCACCTCAAAAGTCTCCACAATGGGGCAGTGCAGATGCGTCATATAAACTGTGCCTGCACCTATCACAGCTCTCCGCCCTTGTGGCCCCACAGTCACTCATTTGTTCCCACCATACATCTGGGGGTTAGGGAGCTAATTTTGGCTCATCTTCCCTCATCCCGCAGTTGAGTCAAATAGTAAATTGAGGGACTCTACATATCCTAAATTTGCTTTTATTCTCTTTACTTCACCCCATTGCTATAGCCATCTCCAGCCTATCTTACTAGAAAGAATATTCTAGCTGATCCTCCAGCATCTAATTCTACCCAGCTGTCAACACCATTCTCTTTTCCACAGGCACATTGTGAACATTCAGTAAAGAAGTCTGATGTGGCCTTTCCCTACTTTAAACCAGTGTTTGGTTTTCCTTTGTACTTAAAAGGAAATTTAGGCTCTCAGGAAGATATCAGTGACTATCATGGTCTGACCCCTTTTCAGGCCATTCTTTCTCCTCTCTATTTGCTCTGGTCTTACTGGATTTTTTCCCATTTTGGGGGAAGACACCATGATCTTTCATGTTTCTTGCATGTACTGTGCTCAGCCTGAACACTTTTCCTCTCTCTTTATACTTCAGATCTTTGCTTAAACGTCAAATTCTTTAGAATGACCTACGTTTCTTCTGCCCTCCAAATGCATGAAACACCAGAAACACATAAACACGGACCAGGAGTAACATGAGACACTTGTGTACTTCTCACCTATATTTCACAGAAGTCATTATTTTGCCTTATTTGCCTCAAGCCCTTTTTATTTTATTTTTTTAATAGATGATACAGCGTTAAAAAAATAAGTAAATGTAAAAGGGGATTCAATGAAGACTTGCCTTCCATGTCCTCTAGCCACCCAATTTCTGAACCAGCGTTCCTGGTTTTTGTATCCTTTTTGGGATATTTTACACATATGCACATACAGATAATCTTTGTACACAAAGTAGCATGCTATGCACACTTCACATCTTGAGTGTTTTTTTTTCCCGATATGTTTTACATGTATTTTATAAAATATGTTTGGAGCTCCTTCTCTATCAGTACATAGAGAACTTTTTCTTCTTTCTTTGTAGTCACACAGTACTCTACTGTTTAGATATCCATTAAGTCATCTCCCCAGGCCCCTATTTCTGGATGGTTAGTTAACTTCCAGCCTTTTTTACTATTACAGATGATGCTGGAATGCCACACACACATCACTCACACACATGCAGTTGTAACTGTGATAGAACCCCCTCGATGTGAAATCACAGGTCAGAGAATGATGTGATCTGTGATATTTTTTATAACGGCTGCCAAATGGTTTTCTCTTTAGTTTTGCCAGTATAGCCATCCACTGACAAGACTTTGGAGAAACAGTCGGTGTGATCACCTTTGATCAATGTGAAATGAAAAATCGTATTGGACAGAGGATATTTTTATTTTGCTTAATTCTTTTTATACACGAGTTTGAATAGCTTTGTAGTTTAAGAACCAGTAGTATTGTCTGAGAACTTTCTGCTTAGTTTTCTACTGAATTCTTTTCAGTGGTGTTTCTTAAAGTTTGGTTCTTAGACTGCCTTTGTTGAGTAAATACTTGGCTCCTGGTAAAAGAGACACAGGCCCTGCCTTCTTCGAGCTTATAGTGCCACAGTAAATAAAATCTAATTAATAGGAACTGCAATGTGATTTACTGATAGAAAGAAAACAGGGCAGATTAAAGTGATGTAGAACAGCTATTCTTTGGGTGGGATGTTAGGATTCGAGTAGGCCAAACTGATAACAGACCCCCCCAAAATAAGGTAGCTTAAAGAGTATGAAGTTTCTTTCTTTTTTTATGTAATGGTCCTGTGGGTATTGAGGTTAGTGGCATGGCTCTCTCGCATGTCCTGGGCTCCTCCATCCCTTAGGGCCTACTTGTCTGCTGTATCCACCAGGCAGGGTGTGGGAGGTACTTGGGGTCCAGGTCTGGCCATGACGTAAAACTTCTATTCATGTTCCACTGACTAAAATTTAGACCTGTGGCCATACCTAAGTACAGGGGAGGCTGGGAAGCGTAGTGCTGTGGTGTGAGAGCTGATAGCTTCTGCCACAGGAGTTGGGGGAACCTTACCCACAGTGGTCAGAGAAGACCCAAACCGAAATGAGTAGAGGCATTCAAGCAGAAGTTAGAAATCTGAGCATTTTAGGCAGAAAAGAACAGTAGACACGAATGCCCTGAGACATTTGAATGATACCACCAGGTGGAGGAAGAGGAGGACGACCTGGTGTGGTTGGAACCCAGGCAGCAAGAGGAACGGTAGCTAGAGGAGAAGTTTGGAGAAATAAACATTGGCCAGATGAGGCAGACTGCTATATAGATTTTGGATTATTTTGTTTTTCTAAGGGCACAGAGAGATCATTAAAGGATTTTAAACAGGGAAGTGATTGGATTTGTTTTTTAAAAAAGGGTATTCTTTACTATGGAGAATGGATCGGAAGAAGGCACATGGATGGAAGCTGGGAGCTGCTTTAGGGGGTTTCTGTACCAGTGCAGATATATGAGAAATGGGAGGGGCCTGGGAGAGAGGGGCGTGGTGGACACGGAGGGAAGAGGTCAGGTGGGGCTCTGTCTTCAAGGCCGACTCAGTGGTACTTGCTGATGGTTTGGATGGAGGAATTGCTGAGCACCTGATGGAAAGGGCGTTCTTACTGAAACAGGAAAGATGGAGAGAAGAGTGTTTTTAGAGGGAAAGTAAAGAATTCATTTTGAACCTATTAAGAATATTCACTATCTGGCCGTTGCCAGAAAAAGTTTCCTGATGTCTGACATAAGCAATGCTCCCAAGGAAAGAAAGTGGCCAGTGAAATATATGAGCCTGTTTTGGGTATAGCTTGCTAAAAATTGCAGCTTTCACAGTAAAATACTTTTTCACTCAAATACATTTGGAATTTTGCATTGTAGAGCAACACATGAAAAGTTTCAAAATCCCCTCTCTCTAATTAGTGTAAATGCTATTGTCGTAGCTTTTGATTGAAGATGAGTTAAAGCTTGGAAACGGTCCTCGGAATAAATCCTTTAAAAATCTTCTTACAGGTGCGTCAGCAGTTTCCTGCTCCCCTTGGTTGGTCAGGCACTGAAGCTCCTACACAGGTCACTGTTGAAACTCATCCCGTTCAAGAAACCACCTTTCATGTAGCCCCTCAGCAGAATGCATTGCATCATCACCATGGAAACAGTTCCCATCACCACCACCACCACCACCACCACCACCACCACCATGGACAACAAGCCTTGGGTAACCGGACCAGGCCAAGGGTCTACAATTCTCCAACGAATAGCTCCTCTACCCAGGATTCTATGGAGGTTGGCCATAGTCACCACTCCATGACATCCCTGTCTTCCTCAACTACTTCTTCCTCTACATCTTCCTCCTCTACTGGTAATCAAGGCAATCAGGCCTACCAGAACCGCCCAGTGGCTGCTAATACCTTGGACTTTGGACAGAATGGAGCCATGGACGTTAATTTAACCGTCTACTCCAATCCCCGCCAAGAGACTGGCATAGCTGGACATCCAACGTACCAGTTTTCTGCTAATACAGCTCCTGCACATTACATGACTGAAGGACATCTGACAATGAGGCAAGGGGCTGACAGAGAAGAGTCCCCCATGACAGGAGTCTGTGTGCAACAGAGTTCTGTAGCTAGCTCGTGACTAAATTGAAACTTGAGTTTGTTTCTTGTGTGTTTTTATAGAAGTGGTGTTTTTTTCCAAAAAACAAAGTGCAAAGCTGCTTGCATCAGAAGGAGATTAACACCCTGAACCGCTGCAAGAGGGCAAAGCTGACTTTTTTTTTTTTTTTTTTAACTTGAAAAGATTGCAAAGGGACAATGAAGTTTTTAAAAGAGCCATGTCCAAACCCATCGTTACGGATAGCGCAGAGGTGTCCTCTTTTTGCCTCCCCCATTTTAACTTGCCACACCCCAGTCATAGTGGGTTTTTTTGTCTTTCTGTTCCACAAAAGTTAATGTTCAGATGTTGGTCTTGGTCATTTGCCAACTAATTTTAAAATAAAAAGGCACTGCACATAATTTGCATAAAGGGCCCCTTGAGGGTGTTTTGTTTTTTTTTTTTTTTTCCTTTTTGTTTTTTCCTTTTTGTTTTTTTCCTCATTTGTTTTGTTTTGGGTTGGAGGGGGGTGGGAAATTTGGGTTTTTAAGTCCTCTAAACACACTTGGGCACGGAAATGCAGTACTGTAAGGAAGAGGGACCTCCAGCTTACATAAACATCACGTTCAGCTGTATGGAAGGGACGGTTGTATTGGAGTTTGTAAGGCACAGTAAGCATGCTAAGTGGCGGGGATCAGAACTCTCCTGTCTGAACCTACTGAGGAGCAAAGCAGCAATTACATGGGATCCTGTGGGCCTCCTGTTGTAGAGGCCACAGTAAGATAGTACTGGAACATGACCGGTCTCCTAACCAAGGTGCACTGAGCAGCAATCAACGGGTCAGTCGTGGCCAGTCCTGGGGAGGTCTGAGTGGTGGTCTTTGGGATAACCTTTGGCCTTATGGATTTGGACTCGAAATTAGAAGAGCCTACCATTTCAGATGCAATCACTTTTGGACATGCTTTTGCAGACAGTCCTTAATGCTGAAAACACAGAGAATGGGTAATTCAAGAGGCCTTTCTTTTAAAATAGACTTTTGTGACCCACTAATTGTAAGGTATTGCAAGGTCACTTTGCGTGTGTCATAAAGTTGACTTCCTTATTGGTTGAAGGTCACAGAAGTAGTGGTTTGCTTTGATGGAAATAGCTACAGCTGTGTCCCTTCCTGCTTTTTACTTTTTCTTTTTTTTGCTTTTTTTTCTCGGCACGTGGTATCTCCACCATTTCTTCTGCACAAAGATGTCTTCTGTTCATCCTGAACATTTTTAAAAAAAAATGCAGAATTTTATGTGACTGCTTTTTTGCCTCACAATTATGCTGTGAATTTTACAAAAATTTATTTTCTTTTTTGATAATTTATTGTACCAAAGCTGTTTTTATAGCACATAGATGTCTGTAACCAATAATGTAGCAGTTCTGCACTTTGACACAAGGTGTAACTAGACCATTTTTAAATGTCAGTTGAAAATTATGGCTGTACTATTGCTTAAACAAAACTGGAACTGTCATTGAATCCATAGCCAATACATCTACAGCAATCTGTGTACTGAGCATAATAGATTGACATCTAATTCAAGATTACAACATCTGTTACATTCTAAATGTGTTCAGGCTTCTGAAGGTAAAGGGACACTGGATCCAGAAGCTATGGAACCAGCAGTTGATTCTTGTATTCCTGATTAACCTACTTGTAAACTTGAAAGCAAGACCTTGATTGCACCAACAGGTCCAGGATACGAGCACGAGTAAAGCAGAACCCTCGTGCATGACCTGAAGTGAGCAGGCTGGTGTTTTAACAGGTGCCTAGTTTTGAGATTATGCTGCCTTAATGTAACACAGTCTGGCAGTTGCTAAATTTGTGTTCCCATTTTAAATTGACCAATTTTAGGGCGTTACACTTTTGAGCGATTGAATTGGGAGAATGAAGATAAGTAATTTATCTGTCCAGGATCAAAAGAAGCCTAGGAAAGAAGCAGTAATCTACCTCTGCCGATAACCCTGTTCAAAACAACTCAGCAGAATACCGCATTACTTTTTATTGGTCACGTCCATGTGGCTGACTAGGTCAGTTTTTTCTGAACAAAAGCAGGTTTTTATATGTGAACAGTGACAAAAAGAAAGGCTTAAAACTATGTGAATGTGAATGGAAACTTGGAAATAGCCGTTTTTATAATCCACAAAAATTTTTTGGTTGTTAATCAGGAAATCCATATTTATTTTGTAATTAAATGTCAAGCCTGTGGATGATTTTTGAACTTGGTAGTTCATAAAGGTTTACAGTGAATAAAGAGGATACCATCTTGAGTGTAGCAATATCAAAAGGAATCAGTAGTTACTGCTGTTTAGGAATATAAGGGGAAGATACTCTGTGGGTCAGGTCATTTTTTTTCTGTGCTGGTTGCCACATCTTAGCAAGCACCAAAAAAAAAAAAACAAAAGCAGTTTTTAAACCGCTGCTTACATAAAGGAAATCATAAAATCCAATGCTTCTGCATACTGTGTTATGTTACAGTCCAGTTTTGTGTGCTTTACTACACGGTTTGGTTACAGGACTTCTGTGCATTGTAAAACATAAACAGCATGGAAAAGGTTAAATACCTGTGTGCAGATTGTAAGATCTGGTCCGGACTTGCTGTGTATATTGTAACGTTAAATGAAAAGAACCCCCCTTTGTATCATAGTCATGCGGTCTTATGTATGATAAACAGTTGAATAATTTGTCCTCAGACTCTTTACTATGCTTTTTTAAAATTAAGAAAAATGTAAACATAGTAAAAATCTTCCTATGCAATTCACCTGGTCCAGGTAATGGTCTGGTAGGTATATTGAGTGGAAGTTTGGTCACAGGTGTGGAAGGGAAAATAGGGTTACATTGACCTAGGTAGGCATCCCAGATCTCGGGAAGTAAAGATTGGAGGGCTTGATTTGGATCATTTTGATTTTTAAGATGGATTTTCTCTGTGAGTACTTAACTGTATTCAGTTTCTCTGATTCAAAGTGCTAATAGTTTGCAGTGTTCGGAATGGCTGTGAGGGTTCAGTGGTTTTCTCCTCTTTGTGGCTTTGACCTGCTGGAGAGCAAGAGGAAATACACGTCTTGTTCCTCCTTGTCCAGATCCGCGTACGGGGGCGAGTCAGGGACTTTTTTGTAGAGTCGGAAGCTCCTGCCACAGTGCATTCATGTCTGACCTAATGTCTTCTCTTGTTATCAACAAGTCTGTAAGTATGTATTAAGGTACCTGTCAAGAAGGCAAAAAAACTTACTTCAAAAGTTAAATGTGATTCTGTAGAATGCAGGTCAGCCACCCAGAGTTAGACTTGACACGTAAGAAGGAAAAACTTGCTTTAGTTTTCTCTTAGGGTATGGGCATCTTCCTTGGGTAAGTGGCACATCATTTGTATGGTATCAGATTTCAAAAAATCCTAGGCCTATTTTAATGAGTGTTAGAACTATATGCAAAAAAATCATTACGGCTGCGGTCTTTCCAGAAGGACCACGGGACGCCTATTGAGTTTGTCACTGTACCTTCCTTTCCGGCTCCTGGGTTGTTAGACTTACTGTCAAAGTAAGTCCTGTATTGAGGAATTACATACACTACAAAGACGAGGTAGCAGATGCCCAATTTCCTCTAGGTCCCCCAGTTTCCTTTTGGCCTTTACTTTGTTCACTTTGAGAATACAAGCTCAGGACTCGCTTTTATATCCATTCTTGGAGTGGCGACCGTAACTAATGGGTCAGGTGATTTGTTCCAGATACAGAGGCTGGCTTTAGTGCCAAACATGAAGACCATTTGAAATTTTAAGATTTAGGCTGGGGGAAATGCTGACTTGAGTATACCGAGACCGTATTTAGATTTCTTAGAACGCTCCCTGGGATTGCTGGTGGCCCAGCATCGAGAAGCCTTTGGTGTCCGAGTCGTTCTCATTGTCTTAATCTTGGAGGATCTCCTTCCCTAGACTTAATTTTCTACGGGGAAAATACACATTGAGTCATTTTTAGGAGAACAAGAAAAGAAAGCCTAAGAAAATAGCTTATTTTATTCTTTGTTGTCCCTCCTAGTGATAGCACTTCCCTGTCAGTGTGTCCACCAGAGCCGTCCTCTGGTCATCTGGCCTTTCACCCTGAACTGATCGTTGTTAACATATTTAAACATAGTGTTCAAAGCACTAGGTATTTTTGTGCAAGACTCACTAAGGTAAGTGGACCATCGGGGGCGTGTGTGTGTGTCCGGCATTAAGGACACCACAGTCCCAGGTTCGAGTGGCTTGAGGTGGGGAAGGACGAAGAACCAGGGTGATCTTGCATAACTTTCAGAGAGCTTAAGGTATTTGTCGTTACTAATTTTTTTCCAAATTTCTTACCCCAACTCTTGTTCAAAGGACAAAAAGCTATTTCTCCAACGGAAACCTTCAGATTTAAGCACGCGCACGATAACGAGGCGTGAGTGTCCCCTGCTTTCCAAAAGTTTGCCTTTGCTTTCACAAGAGACAGACAGACATTGGTATGGTAACAGCTTTTTTTTTTTTTTTTTTTAAAGAGCGAAAATCCTCTTGCGATTTCTTGCAGTCAGTGAGAACAAGTGCCCGTGTAGGTCTTGGGCCACTTCGGCTTCGAAAGCTTTCAGAAAATGCTCTCTTCAGATAGCGGCAACCTGTACCTAGGTGCTGCAGGTCTCCGTACGCGGGCTCTACCTGAAGAAGTTTGTTTTCCATGGTTGCCCACCTTAAAAGAGTATGTCCTTTCATTAAAAATTTAGTGGGGTGTGTGAATTTCAGCTTTGGCCTGTCGCGAATCCCCTGCCTTCCGCAGTAGAACCTGGGGACACTGCTTCAGGGCAGCAGCAAGGCCGACGAACCTTCCGCTGGCTTCCCTTTGCTTCCAGCGGGCCTCGCGTGTCAGGCTCACCTGGTCTGGAGCAGCGGCGTGCCGGGGCGGGCATCGTCTCGGCTAATGAAACGCATTTGTTAAATGGGGAGGTAGAATAATCCCAAAGTTGCTGGTGGAGGGGGAAGTGGGGGTGGGGCCTGGACATCTGTGTTTAAAGCAGCTTTACCGGGGACTCTGCATGATTCATCTAAGTCTGAATGAAAGCTTTGTATAGTTTTATTACTGAAGTTTTTATACATATATATGTTAATATATAACTGAACAAGGTATAAACTATATCAATGGACAATTAAAATTCACAACTTAATACTGCATTATAAAATGTTAAAAACAAGCCTCAGAAATTACCAGATACAAGTATATAAAACTTGTACGATTTGTGTCTTTTGTCACCTTCCCTTTTGGAAGTGGGTTGAGGCGACACTTGAGTCGCTCTCAGAGGTTCCATGAGAATGACAGGTGTTAAGTTTCCCAATAGCGGGCCTGGGATCTGGTCCTTAGTACCTCAGCCTCACCTGGTCTTTGTGAAACAGTGGAGGAGGTCTCAGGGCGCTGGTCTGAGCAGGCAGACGTTCGGCAAGGCCCCGTGATGCGGTGACTGCGGTTTTCAGCTCTAGAATTGGGGTCCAATCGTGGGCCAGTCCCTTTACTGGGAACAACTGTAGTATCCACTAGATGGGATTCGAGGCAGGCTTCAGGGAGCACAGAAGGATCTCAGCACAGTATGGGAAGCACTCCCATCAATACAATTCGTGACTAAATGTAGAGCTTGAGTCTGCAGCATGAATGAGTCTTTTTCTATACGAATCCAGTGAACGCCATGGGAGACCAGGTGAGTACAGTGTTTTCTGTGAATGATTAAACGGGATTATTTTTCCCCTTGCAGTCTGTAACTGGATGCGAACTTTACTACTTGATTTTGCTACTTACATCTATTTTAGAATTTTGAGGTATGTTTTGTAGTTTGCTTTGATATAATGTATGATATTTAAATGTTTTGTAAAGGATGATTTGAGTAGAATTTTTCTCTACAACTTGAGGGAGGTTGTTTGGAGGAGTAACTACAGAAAGGTGCTGTGGTTAGGCCTGGCCATCCTGAGTCCAGCGGCCCCTCTCCCTGCTCATCCATCTTGCTGCCCCAAGGCTTATCTGTAGTGTTTTTTAGCCTTCAGAGTTGTGCCTCAGATCAGGGAGGAAAAGGGGACAAGTAAATGATCAGTTCCCAAGCTCATAACCTGGTAATATTGGGGACGTTGTCAGAACTTACTTGGTTCTAACCCACATTTTGAAAGCATTAAGGGGCTAGCTGCTGCTGTTTTTTGCTTTTTAATTTACTTTGTGGCTATGTTAGGGGAGTGTGTACCTCCACCAGCTCAGGGTCCCTCAGTGTGATCTCTTTTTCATTTCCCATGCTCCCTTCCTTAGAGCAAAACATAAGGACAAAACTTTCTTAGGGCTTTTTTTTGCCCGTTCGTCTGTGTTAGAATATACAGGACTGACGTTCCCTTATAGGGACATGTGCATTACATGGGCCTGTGGCTTTGGGAAAAGATCTAATAGATCTGATCTAATAGATCTGATCTAATAGATTTCTCATTATTAGAAAATGATCTAATAATGGATCTAGGTGTTCACCTAAGGTAGATAAAGTTCTCTTGGGAGGTGCCGTCATTACCCCCTGCCCCCTAGCACACACCTGAAATTCAGATAACAGACAGCCTTCTACTTGTGAGTCCCTCCGGGCTGGCCTCCGGGCCTCTGGGCAGCTCTCCGGCTTTGGCCTGCCCAGCCCGCAGCTCTGGGCACACCGGTGGCACACTGGCCGGCCGCAGGAGTCCAGCACGGGCTGCACGCCCCTGGGGCCCCGGGGCCGTGGCCGAGTCTCATCCTCCTCGCAGGGCCCAGTGCTTTGCTGTCTGCAGGCTGCTTACACAGCAATCGTCTGCTTCCCACCACCCTCTGACCCACGGCCAGCTCGCTCCTAGGTCTTCACGTGCGGGGTGTGGGCGCTGGCGAGACTGCTGTCTTCCTTCCCAGACGGGCTTTTCTGGAGGCGCTTCCCGCCCATCGTGTAGTGGCCGAGGAGATTCAGTTGGAGCCTTTCCTGTGTGGATTCTTGCTAAGCGACCGAGCCCCCCAGCTCAGCCCTGCTGCCCCGAGCGCTGCCTCGTCCTCTCTAGCCCAGGGGGCAGCAGTGAGCTGCACTCTCCTTTATTTGTCGGGTTAAGACCATGAACTTGAAATACCTCCCCTACTTCCCGCAGAAGACACCCCAGATCAAAGGAAGTGGTTCATCTTGGACACTGAGTTTAAGAATGGAGAAGTCCTACTCTGAAGAGAAAGAATGTTGGCAGGGGTCTTGGGGCAGCTGATAGGAGGGCGCCTGTGCCTCGTATGGAAGGCGCTCAGCTGTGTCCTAGGGACGACACCGGCCAGCACGTCCCTGTTTGGTTCTGGGGGTGGGGCCGATAGTTGGTGAATAACCCCCAACAAGCCCAGAGTATTCTGGTCTGGGGCTGACGGGAGTTTCCCTGAGGAATTGAGGCTTAAGTGGCGGCGGGAACGTTCTAGGATCTAGAAGAAGGCAGCAGTATGTTCAAAGCCTGGTGTAAGGAGAAATCAGACGGCCTTGCCAATAAGAGTTTTTAAGTGCTTAGGGTCTACATATTCGGAAGGAGAGTTGATTGGTCTTAGGGATTGATCAGATAGAGCGGCAAGCAGTGGGGAGAGGACCCGGGCTTCTCCCAGCTTTTCAGCTCGGGCAGCTTTGCAGACGGCCCGGTGCTGACTGCGGGTGCCTGGAGCCCGCGGCGAGGAGCAGGTGTGCCGGCTACCTGTGCGTTCAGTGACCGGACGTGGAGTGCGGAGGGCTGAGAGGGCATCTCAGTGAGGAGGTCCAGTGGGTAATTTCCCAGATGGGAATGGGTCAAAGGTGGGGAATTCGGGCCTGGGGCTGGTAGGCCTGGCGATGGTGACGAGGTGACAGATAGGGGGCTAGGAGCAAGACCTGGGCACCTCAACACGAGCAGCCTGTCTGTCCCCCAAATTAACCCCATCATGCCTTCCTTGACCCTCGGGGTCTCCCAGGGGTGTGGAGATGGCCCCTCTGGGTGGCCCGGGACTGGCAACATCAGCCTCAGCATCTCAGAATCCGCATCTGAACAAGGCCTGGGCGGTGCGTAAGCGTAATCCACTTCGAGAAGCACTGGTCAGCACCACCCCTTACGTTCGGGGAGACCTAAGAGGTTAAGCAACTCGAGTTCAAGAGGCCACAACTGGTCAGCGACTGGCCTCTAGCACAGCCTGCTCTCGGCTCTCCACGCTGACCCTGCCTCTCCAGATCACCCACCACAGCCGACAGCTGGATGGACCCCTAGAAGTGGAGTTGTGGGTGAGACTAATAATTTCATCTCAGTGAATACAGATTCTCAGCTTAGGGGCTAAAGTCGGCTTAGTTATTTGGGAATGACCACTGTGGTGCCTAAAGAGTTTTTATTTTGACAGACTTTTTGTGAATTTGGAAATGAACTGATGGATGATTTCCTTTTTTTTTTTTTATTTAATTGGGTAACTAAAATAGCTTCCAGGAGGCTCTGAAGAATCCAGCGGAGACTGTGCTGCTTCCTCTCCCTTCCTTCCTCCCCTTTTCTCTAGGTCATTTTCGTCCCTTCTAGTTTCCAAGGTTCAGGAATTCCTATCCCAGCAGCTCCAGGGGCGTTGTGATGAGACGCCGGGTAGCCCTTCACAGCAACTGATTGTCGCATGTGGCATTTGGTCCCCCTTGTCTTCTCCCATCGTCCGCCCAACTCCAGGCCCCATAGCCACTCTCCGTCCAGATGTACTGTAGTTCGGCCCTTTCCATGTGAGAGAGCCCTGGGCCCATCACTCTGGACCAAGAGGCTGGGAGGCCCCCTAAGACTCTGAACAAAGGTGAACATAGGGACAGAATGGAAGAGAAAATAGATTGGTGGTGTTCTAGTGATCGCCAGGGAAGCTTCACTTGTCTCCCTGAAACCTTTCAGCTTGCTTTCACGCTGCCATTACCTGCATTTCCATTTGTGACCGGCAGCAAACCCTGGGCACATCCTTCCCCAGTGATGGGCCCTTTAGGGGCAGGAGAGCTCTAGAAAGGCAGTGCTGACTGACCCCTGCTTCCTGTCCATTGTCGAAGATGAAGTATCAACAAATCACAGCCACTCATCTGTGTGTGCGTGCATGCGTGTGTGTGTGTGTGTGTGTGTGTGTGTGTGTGTGTGTGTGTGGCCCGTCCAGCTAAGAATGGTTTGTATACTTCAAATAGTTGAAAAACATCGCAGGGCACCTGGGTGGCTCAGCGGGTTAAGCGTCCGACTCTTGATTCCAGCTCCGGTCACGATCTCAGGATTGTGAGATTGAGCCCCGTGTCCAGCTCTGTGCTGGGCCTGGAGCCTGCTTAAGATTCTCTCCCTGTCCTTCTGCCCCCCGCCCCCTCCCCAATAAATATAAATAAATAAGATTGAAGAACATCAAATGAATATTTCAATGATGTGAAAATTCTATGAAATTTAAATTTCAGTATCTATAAAGTGTGTATTGGAATATCACCACATTTTAAAAATTTTGCACATTATTCTGTGGTTGCTTTTAAGCTACGATGGCAGAGTTGAGTAGGCGCCGCAGGGAACTGTGTGGCCCGTCGTTTTGCTGTGCGGCGGACCACAGATGGCTGTGCCTCGGTCATCGCTCAGCAGCATCTGAGTGCCACTTGTATGACTGTGCCTCCGTGTCATATTCTTTATCGCCAGCGTCTGCCCATCAAGTGAACCCCAGGAAGGGGGACAGGAGACTTGAGGTATCGCCACACTTCTCCAGCACGGTGGAGGGTGGGTTATTTCGTCACTGCATTAGGCGGTAGCATGCCGTGATGTCACGGCTGTCGTAGAGCGCCATAGATGTTGGCATTCTCCATCTACACACGCACTGGAGTATTTCTAACAAGAAAGCGATGGCCAGAAAAATTAGAAAATTTAAAATTGAATATCTAATCACAGAATTTCTTCACACAAACAAAGGAAAATGATGCTACAAGCAAAGGAGGTCTCTAATGGCTTGTCTGTTAGCCGAGCACGGAGACCGCCGTCCTGGGGTGAGTTCATGAAGTCACGCGTGAGGCAGCAGCTGTAGAAACGTGCCCGGAGAAAGTCAGTTTGTTTAGGACTCTTAGCCTCTCAGTGACAGCGGCTGCTCCAAGTGCTGAGGGTATTACGAGCAACAGCAAGGGTCCATTCACAAACCAAGCAAGTGATGTTTGAGTGGTTGTCCCTGACTCTTGTTACAGGAGTTGACCTGTGTTACCCGCATGGCTCAGACATTTAAGGAGCCTGTGCCAAGCCAGGAGTTACCGAAGACTTCAGCTCTGTCCACAGTCGGTGTGGAAGAACTTCAGGCAGAAGCGCTTTCAAAGTTGAGAAAACAGATTCAGTACAACCTTAAGTGGAATCTGCTAAGATGTGTTCCAGTGGATGGTGGAAAAAATGCACGTGGAACAGAAAAGACTTACTAGGCTGAACTCACAGAGCTGGTGGTAACATCAGGTGTTAGAGCCGGTGGCTGTTTATTTCCTGCCTTGTTTAAGTCAACAGGTATTTTGCGGAGAAACATTTGAATCACGTTACCGAACCAGTATTTTCTTTCTTTCTTTTTTTTTTTTTAAAAGATTTTGTTTATTTTATTAGGAAAGAGAGAGAGTGAGAGAGAGAAGGTCAGAGTGAGAAGCGGACTCCCCATGGAGCTGGGAGCCCGATGTGGGACTCGATCCCGGGACTCCGGGATCATGACCTGAGCCAAAGGCAGTCGCTCAACCAACTGAGCCACCCAGGCGCCCCGAACCAGTATTTTCAACCGTGAACTCTTGTTTGCTCTTGTGGACTGAACTATCGACAGGTCCATGAGTTTTCATCAGCGATAGTAGCTGAATATCCTGACATGGTCCATCCCACAGCAGTTCAGTGGTGTAGTCCGTGTCAAGTTTTATTTCACGTTTTGAGCTTAGGATCAAGACTGAATTTTTTCTGAAAGAGAAGAACTCTCCTCAGCCATTGTTATCCAACCCTAAAGGGCTTTGGAAATTAGCTTTGGCTGCAGACTTCATTTGTCAATGAATTCTATCTGAAATCACAGGGCAAAACAAGGTTTCTATGTGGAATTCATACTGTGGTAGACTCATTTCAACAGCAACTAGTGTTGGAATCACAAGTAACGACAGCTGCGTCATTACACTTCTGGCGTCATGTTAACACGAGAAACGAGTTCCATTCCCTCCCGTGTTTGCGGCAGCCGTGGCGTCTGCGCTCAAACTGCAGTTCAGGCAGCGTTTTATAGACCTTCACGCGAACCCCAAAGAACTCTCCGTATTGCAAAATCCACGAGACGTCAGTGGAAAAACGATTAACCTGCTACGAGGCAAACCCTCCGAGAAAAATCTGACCGAACTCCATAAATGCTTTTCAAGGGGTAAATATGCTCATGTGAAAATCCTGTGCTCATAGCCTCACACCAGTCTTGTGATGTGTCTATCCATGGGAAGACTTTTTCAAAGATGAAATCCGCAAAATCTTACTGCAGATCAGCTTTAACAGAAACGGGCAATTCTATAGGCAACTCTATAGAAGTGACGATAGGGAACTCTAGCTTTGAGCCTCAGTTCAGTGAAATGTTATCGCCCCCCCAAATTAAAATTATTCTCGGGGTGCCTGGGTGGTGCAGTTAGTTGAGCATCTGACTTGATTTTAGCTCACGTCCTGCTCTCAGGGTCGTGGGATTGAGCCCCTTGTCGTGCTCTGCGCTCAGCATGGAGCCTCCTCGAGGATTCTCTCTCCCTCTCCCTGTGCCCCCACCCCTGGACTTGTTTGCTTTCCCTCTCATTAGTAGACCGGTATTACAAAAAAAAAAAAAAATTACTCATTATATTTGAATTTCACCAATTAAATGTTTCTCTTTTATGATGTACATCCACAGTATCCTAGATTGCTGCCCCTTAGCCCAGAAAACCTAAAGCATTTTAGATCTGGCCTCTTAAGAAAAATTCTGCCTATCCCCTCAATAGCTGTAGCAAACGAGGAGTAGGTGGGCTCAGCTGCCCACATCAGCACCCCAAAAAGGCAAGTTTGGGTTAGGGATCCAGGATCCCCTGGCTGTGCTCCTCAGAGAGTCTCCGAGCCGGGGGGAGGCGGGCCCCTTTGTGCCTTGGTCCGTCGGTTCCGCAGCCTGCTTTCATGCGGAGAACCACCCCCTAGACGACTGTGTGTCCAGCAGCAAGGAGTGACGGCCCAGAGGCTAGTTTGATTGCTGGAGCTGTGTGCCCTCAGTGCTGATCGCTGCTCATCAGCTTGCCTGCACGAAGGAAGGCAGTGGAGACGTTTCTTTTTTCCTCCTGATACCAACCAATTCCCTGATCCTCTCCAAACACCAACTGGGTGTGCCAACAATTCGGTTCAGTTCTGACGCTATCTCCCTGGACTGACCCACTCTAGGATAGTTCCCATGATCTCCTCTGGCTCAGGAATTTGCAGGAACAGTTCACAGAACTCGACAAAGTATTTCTGTGTATCGGTTGTTATGTAGGGTACAGTTGACTGGCCAGATGAAGAAGGACGTAGGGTGAGGTCGGAAGGGTCCTGAGCGCAGCGGCTGCCATCCCGTGGAGCTGGGGGATGCTGCTGTCATTGCACATGGATGTGCTTACCAGCTCAGAGGCCATTTGGGTGGTTTTATGGAGGTCTCACTACTTAGGCATGGTCAGTTTTTAACTCCATTTCCAGCCCTTCTCCCTTCTCTGGAGGTTAGGGGTTGAGCTGAAAGTTCCAGGCTTCTAATCCAAGCTCGGTCTTTGTGGTGACCAACCCCTGTCCTACAGCTGTGCGGGGCCCAGCCAGGGTCATCGCATTAGAACGAGAGACGCTCCTATCACGCAGGAAAGAGCCGGGGATCCAGGAGCTCGAGGAGCTCTGTGTCAGCGATCAGGGACAGAGACCACACGTCTCTCTGTGATACCAAGGTCCTCACTTGGGAACCGCGGTAGCTCTGGGCTCATTGCCTTTAATGCACACAGCCACCCGGTGAGGTGGATGGACGCTGTTCTCATCTTCATTTCCTGGTGGGGGAAACCAAAGCCCCAAGGAAAGGTAACTTGCCGGAGTGTCCATGACTCCCAAGCCCAGGCGGGCCGACTACAGAAACTGCTCAAAACCAGTGCCCTCCGCGGGAGGGACTTCTCTCTTCCTAGCACAAAGTAAGTGTTCAGCAAAGAGGCTTTGGAGTCGGGAAGACCCCAACTCAACTCTGAAATGGGGGCAGTAACACCTACCTTGGCGCGTCCTTAGTGTGGAATGTGATCATGTGACACCCGGGGTGAGGGGTGACGGTGGTGGGGAAGCCGAGGGGCTCTGGGTGTTCACCCAGGCCCACAGCCGGTGTATGTCCGCACTCACTAAGTCCCCCTGATCCCCCCGGGACAGGAATGGTAGGGGGGCCCCCAGACCGTGAGACCGGCATTGGAAGTGAATTCCTGGCCAGGGTCCCTGGGCCATGGGGTTGCTGGCAAGATCAGAGGCAAGAGGAGGGTGAGTGAGTCTAGGACTATAAAAACCGCTGGATTACCAGGCAACGTTTTCCTGATCTTCTGAACGGCCAGGGTGGCATGACTGTTATTAGAATATGTGGAAACCCCGTTCTCGGGGCCGGCAACAGACAACAGGGGCACTTTCCCTTGCTAAGCAGCCTCCCGTCTGTGTCTCAGCCTGGCCCGTCCTCACGGTGGGTCCCACGATTGTTTGTTACAAGCCAGTCTGGGCTAAGCACCGCACTTCTCCCAGCTCTGGGACTTCGGGCCGGTACTCAACCTCCCTGGGCCTCTGCTTCCTCATCTTGAAAACAGGGGTGACCATATTACCCAGCTGTGGGTTCTTGGGCGATTACATGAGCTAATACACCTGAAGCTCTTAGAACAGTGTATGGCGTCCGTTCTTGGTCCTAGCCACCTGGGAGGTAAGGACTGGTCCCTGAGTCCTAGTAAGTGGCCCAAGGACACAGAGCTATTAGTTTTGGGGTCAGAAACCCTCCTCGGGTTCAAACCTAGTTTTGCAGACCGAAGCGAGTTTACTCGCCATTACCTTCAACTGCCTTCAAGCCAAGCCCGTGCCCTCGACCGTTCTGTCTCCCAGCTCCCGGGCCCCTGCCTCCTTCCCCCGACAGCACTCCCACATACGAGCCTTGCCCTCTTCTATTTAAAACTTTACCTCTGTCTCTGCCAGGATATAATTGAAGGTTCTGGAACATTCATTCGAGACCCACCCACCACCTACCCACAGGGTCCCGAGTTCCAAACCCACGAGCTTCTCAGATGTGCCTGCTTCGGCCCTTGCTCCTGGCTTGCCCTTCTGGGAGGCGCTTCTGGTCCTCACCAGCGTCCCCTCCCTCCAGGACCTGCCATCCTCTGTTCCGTGGCACCTGACTGTGCCCCAGGCAGCGCCCCAGTGCCTGCGTCGGAGTGGACGATGTCCGTCTGCCTCTCCTCCTCCCAGGAGTGGCTTCTCCTTCCTCTGCTCTCTGCAGTGCTGGGTGAAAAGTAGGTACAAGATGCCGACGTTCGTTCCAAGTAAGAACCCAGGGAAGTCCGGGCATTGCATTTCGTTCTGTTCCTTAAGTCCCCAAATCTAGAACGATTTGTTCTCTGTATTTGGGGCAAGAGAAAAGTTCTCCCCACTCTAGTATTTTTTCATGGCTTCATTTTTTACATTTTAATCTTCGATCTGGGGGCGCTCGGGTGGCTCAGCTGAGCCTTCGGCTCAGGTCATGATCCCGGGGTCCTGCGTTTGAGTCCTGCATCCGGCTCCCTGCCCAGTGGGGAGTCTGCTTCTCCCTCTCCCTCTGCCCCTCCCCTGCTCGTGCACATGCTCTCTCTCTCTGACAAATAAAATCTTAAAAGAAATATTTGATCTGTTTGGAATTTATGCTATTGTATGTCGTGAGGCACGGGTTCAATTGTTTATTTTCCCAAGTGGCTACCTGGGCGTTCCACCACCATTCATTAAAAAGCCCATCTCTCCCCATTTGTTAAAGATCCACACTTATCATCTGTCACCCGGCACTGCACAGTCACGGGGGTCTCCAGGCGCAGGTTCATAAGGCCACAACCTAGTGCAGCCACAGCCCCGCTGTCTGAATATGAGGCCAGGTGGCGCTGTGCCGTCTGGCAGGCTCCCTCCCTTCCCTGCGGGTCAGTCCTGGCCGTCCGTCCTTGTTAATTTCCTCCGAATGAATTTTCGAATAAATAGACCTAATTTCAGAAGAAAATTCTGTAAGTTATGAATTGACTTGAGAACTTTTAAAAAAAGATTTTATTTATTTATTTGACACAGAGAGAGCACGAGCAGGAGCACCAGCAGGGGGAGGGACGGAGGTGGGGGGAGACAGGCAGAGGGAGAAGCAGACTCCCCGACGAGCAGGGAGCCTGAGGCGGGACTCAGTCCCAGGACACTGGGATCGCGACCCGAGCCACCGGAGCTGACGGCAGTGCCTAACCGGCTGAGCCCCCCAGGCACCCCGAGAACCGACTTCTTTTGATGTTGAGTCATCACTGTATCCAGGAGCATGATATGTCTTTTCATTTGTGAGACTTTCTTCTGTGTCTTTCAGGAGTGTTTAAAAGTCCTTCTAAAAGCCTTCCATGATGCTTGTTCTTTTTACACTGAGATAGTTTTGCTTCTCCGTTTTGGCCGTCGGTGGGGTTCTTCTCTTCTGTGTGTCTTCTAGCTGGTTGTTCTATGAACATATGAAGACTCTTGGTTTTTATATTAACTTTAGATCCTGCCATCTTACTAAGTTCTCTCATTGTTTTTAGTGGCTTGTTCATGGAATCGTTCGTCTTTTTGCAGGATGCAGTGATATCACCTGCAGACAGGTATATTTTAGACTTTCCTCCCTGTGCTTATCTTTTTGTTATTGTCCTTTGTCCAACGACGCTGGCTGATCACCCCAGTGCAATTAAGGAACTGACAAGACACAGAGCAGATGTCTTTTTCTTATTCCCAGCTTCACTGAGAATGCCTTCAGCATTAACTCCTCCAGGAAGGAAATGTCCCGTCTTCATCTGGGACCCCTTCTGGCCTTAAACTTTGTCATAAGTCCTGCTAGGCCAGTCATCTTTTGATTAGTGTTTGCACAATGTATGTTCTGCCATCCTTTTATAGTTAGCCTTTTTATATCATTTTTTTTGGTGTGTCTTTGCAAAACAGTGTAGAGTATATATCATGGGTGTATTTTTATACAGTCTGAAAGTCTTTTTGTTTTTAACCAGACCTTTTGTCCACTTAGATGTAATATAAATACTGATCTATTGGGAACTATCTATTATTGGGGGTTGTACTCTACATCTATTCTTTTCCCCCTGAGTTATTTCTGTTCTTATGGCATTTTCTTCTTTTGGATTGATTGTACATTTCTCAATTCTATTTCCAGTTTTGTTTTTCCATGTCAGTTTTCCAATTCCCCCGTTCGTCTATAAGGTATATAACGTTCTACTCTATTTTTAGTGGTTACTATAGAGATTAAACAGTATGACATTTGTTTATCAAAGACTAATGGTATTTTAGCACATTTATCCTTTTCCTAGACAATGCATAGGTTTCAGAATATTTTAACCTGTAAATGTTCCTCAATTTATGTGCTATTACCATATTTTAATTCTGTATAACTTTTACCCACCATAGATTATGATTGCTCTTCATATAGTCAGCCCATAATTGGGTTCACCCAAATTCAGATTTATTCTCTTTTGTACTCATTTCCTCCTGCATATCTGAGCTTCTAATTAGAATTATTTTCATTCTGCTTGAAGAACACCTCCTAGTTTTTTTTTATTGCAGTCCATTGGTAGTAAATGATTATAAAATGGTTTTGTAAAAGACAGTTTTTACCTTCATTCTTGAAAGATACTATTTTTAACTTGTACTTTTTAAGTAATTTCAGGGTTTTTTAAAAGTTAACAAAAGTAAGGTGGTGAGTTCCCAGGTACTTTTCATCCAGTGTCCTCTGCAGTGAACATGTTCTGTAACCATTAATACAGTCATGAAACTGGGAAACTAGCTGACTCTATGATTCCCTAATTTACAGACCTCTTTAAACATCACCAGGTTTCTGGACAAGGTCCCAGCCAGGGCCACACGCTGCACTGAATTGTCCCATACCCTTAGTCTCCTGCTGAGACATTTCCTTGGTCTTTTTTTTCTTTTCTCCATGACCTTAGCATTTTTGAAGTGCTCTGGCTACTTCTTCTGTAGAATTTCCCTCAGTTTTGGTTTCCCTCAGTTTGGGTTGGTCTGATGCTTTTTGTGATTAACTTAAGATTATACATTTTTGGCAGGAACACCAGGTAGTGGTCACGGGCTGTTCTCAGTAGCTCATATCGGGAGGTGGGTTCTGCCGTATCTCCATACTGGTGAAATTAATTTTTTTAAAAGGTTTTATTTATTTGACAGAGAGAGAGAGAGATCACAAGTAGGCAGAGAGGCAGGCAGGGAGAGAGGGGGAAGCAGGATCCCTGCCAAGCAGAGAGCCCGATGCGGGGCTCGATCCTAGGACCCTGAGATCATGACCTGAGCCAAAGGCAGAGGCTTTAACCCACTGAGCCACCCAGGCGCCCTGTTAATTTTGATTTTTGCTAAAGTGGTACGTTTCAGTGTTCTCCATTGTAAAGTTGCTCATTTTCCCTTTGTCAGTAATAGGCATTTTGCTGGAGACACTTTGTGTGAGAGCATGTGTGTTTGTTCTTGAATGCTACGTAGCGAACCCCCCCCCCATTAGTGGCTTTAAAATACTAATAACTTATTATGCTCCGTTTCCTTGGGCCAGGAGTTCGGGGGCAGCTCCCCTGGATGGTCCTGGTTTGGAGTCGCTCAAGTGGGGCCTGTGGTCATCTGAAGGCTTACGGGGGCTGGAGGGTCCCTGCCGAGGCTTCTCCCTTATAGGCTCTGGGCTGGAGGCCTCACCGTTCACAGCATTCGGAGAGGAGCCTCCCCTGCAGGAGCCTCCGACAAGCCCCTCACGTTGGCCAGAGGAGCGCGAGGGGCCAGCCCCAAAGCTCTACGGCTCGTTGGGCCCATCTGCCGTGTCCACAGTGTCTTCCTGGTCCACCGGCCAGCCCTGGTCAGCATAGGAGGGGGCCACACCGCAGCAGGAGATCCAGGACTCGGGGATCCTCGGGGACCAGAGGCGCGGCTGCTGCTTCCTCTGGGGTCCCGCACGCCTCCCTCCAACATCCTTCCTTATCCATGAGAGACTCCCCACGTGTCCTGCAGACTGGTTTTCTCCACTGTGTCCATCTCGGAAGACGAGAAACCCACAGTAGCTGATACAGGGAAACTTCGGTGTAAAGAGCTTCTAACCTTTGGGGTTAGGTGGAATGGGGACTTGGCCCACGAGAGAACGCTGAAGTAGGATTTAGGCAGCAGTCTCGAGCCTGGCTGGCCACTGCCTTCCACGGCACTGTTTGAGGGAGGGTGACTGACGGGCACCCCGAGGCTGACGCTCCCCCGTGAGCCCCCCCTGCCCCCGAGCGGGGGTGTGTCCCCGAAGCCGTTTGTGGGGCCCTCCTGGGCAGCCATCCAAGGCGAGGTGCTTAGCCGGCAGCACTAATTCATACCAGATGAGCCAAATTATTAATATGGGGTCAAGTGTTTCGTCTGGTAAAGAAGGAAAAGAAACATTCTTAGTTTCAGTCTAACCACCTGCTTCTGTGCTAAATTCCTCACGTGCTACTTGCAGTTAGCCTGGCCGCTTAAGAGTCACCTCATAGTGTTTTTGTTTGTTTGTTTGTTTTAGCCCATCTCCCCCCCACTTCCCTCCATCAACCCTCAGTTGGTTCTCTGTGGTTAAGAGTCTCTTACGGTTTGTCTCCCTCTTTTTTTTTCTTCCCTTCCCCTGTGTACATCTGTTTGGTTTCTTAAATTGCACACGTGAGTGAGATCACGTATTTGTCTTTGACTTACTTTCGCTTAGCATAATACCCTCTAGCTCCATCCGTGTTGTTGCCAATGGCAAGATTTCATCCTTTAATGGCTGAGTAATATTCCATTGTACATATACAACACTTCTTCCTTACCCATTCATCTGTCCACGGGACATTTGAGTTCTTTCCATAGTTTGGCGATTGTGGACATTGCTGCTATAAACATTCGGGTGCATGTGCCCTTTTGGATCACTACATTTGTATCTTTGGGGTAAATACCCAGTAGTGCAATTGCTGGGGCATAGGGTAGCTCTGTGGTCAACTTTTTGAGGAACCTCCATACTGTTTTCCAGAGCGGCTGCACCCAGCTTGCATTCCCACCAACCATGTAGAAGGTTTCCCCTTTCTCTGCATCCTTGCCAACATCTTGCCATGTTTTTTCCTGAGTTGTTAATTTTAGCCATTCTGACAGGTGTGAGGTGGTATCTCACTGTGGTTTTATTTTGATTTGTATTTCCCTGATGCTGAGTGATGTTGAGCATCTTTTCATGTGTCTTTGGTCGTCTGTATGTCTTCTTTGGAAAAATGTCTGTTCATGGTGTTCTGCTCACTTCTTAACTGGATTATTAATATTTTGGGTGAGTTTGATATATATTTTTTCTTTATATATTTTAGTTACTAATCCTTTATCAGATATGCCACTTGCAAATATCTTCTTCCATTCCATAGGTTGTCTTTTAGTTTTATTGTTTCTTTCACTTGCAGAAGAAGTTGCTACAGCTGAGGTCAAAGGGGTTGCTGCCTGTGTTTTCCTCTAGGATTTGATTGTTCCTAGGTCTTTCATTCCATTTTGAATTTATTTTTGTGTATGGTATAAGAAAGTGATCCATTTTCATTCTTCTGCATGTGGCTGTCCAGTTTTCCCAACCCCTTTTGTTGAAGAGACTATCTTTTTTCCATTGAAATTCTTTCTGTCTTTGTCGAAGATTAGATGACCCTAGAGTTGAGGGTCCATTTCTGGGTTCTCCATTCTGTTCCTTTGGTCCATGTGTCTGTTTTTGTGCCAGTACCACACTGTCTCGATGACTATAGGTTTGTGATAGAGCTTGAAGTCCAGAATTGTAATGCCTCCCATTTTTCTTTTCTTTCTTTATTTCTTTCTTTTTTTTTTTGCTTTTCTTTTTCAAGATTGCTTTGGCTATTGGCGGTCTTTTGTGGTTCCATACAGGTTTTAGGATTTTTGTTCTAGCGCTGTGAAAAATGCTGGTGGTATCTTGATTGTGATTGTGTTAAAAATGCCTGACAGTTTTGATAGACATATTTAAAGTATACGGTCTGATCAGTGTTGGTGCAGGCACACACCCATGTAACCCCATCATCAGGACAGAAGCAGCAGCGCCGGAGAGAAGGGCCCTGAGAGGCAGGCGGAAGATGAGTGATGGGGCACAGGGTGCATGGCGGTGGGGAACTTGCTTTCCCAGGTATCAGAACACGTATAAAGCCACTGCAGTGAAGTCCGAGTGGAGCTGGTTTTGGAACAGAGAAGGAGATCCAAGGAAGAGCAGACAAACTAGAAATACAGCCCTTCATCGACAAAGGGGAAGCCACCACACGGCAATGCCGCAGTTTTGTTGAGCGTAAAAGGTTCGTGGCGTGGCGGATACTGGGCGTTCTCAATCTGGTGGGACTGGAGAGCACAAATAATTGTTTTAACATGGTGTGGGCCGGATTCAAGGTTTTACAGGTTCAGAAGAGGAGTAGAGTGGATGATGGAGGATGTAACACTTGAGAAAGATCTTGAATAAGAAATGAGTTTGTTTGAGCAATGGGACTAGGAGTCTTGGAGATGGCCTTGCTGGCAGAAGGAACTGCGTAGGTAAAGGCAGAGAGATGCAAATACCGTGGTGTTTTTATGGAGATAGAATAACGCCCCCCTCCCCACCCCCAAGGCATCTGCGTCCTATTCCCCAGAAGCTTTGATATATTAAGTTAGTAGCAACAAAGCATTAAGGTAGCATATGAAATTAAGGTTAACCAGATGATCTTGAGAGGCAGAGGTGTTTTTTTTTAGGTTATCTGGATGGACCCAACATAATGATAAAAGTCGTTGTAAGTGGAGGCGGAGGCGGAAGAGGGAGAGCCCAAGAAATGGCCATGTGAGAAGCACGCAGCGCAGCCTGAGGTGTTGGCTTTGAAGATGGAGGAAGGGCCCCACAGCAGGGAGTGCAGGTGGCCTCTAGAGGCTGGAAAAGGCAAGTAAGTCAGTAAGTGGATTTTCTTCTAGAGCCTCCAGAAAGGAACACAGGCCCGCCAACACCTCGATTTGAACCCCACAAGTCCCATTTTGGACTTGGGACTTCCAGCACTGCGAGGTGACGCCCTGGTGTTGTGTGAAGCCGCTGAAGTTGTCCTAATTTGCTCCAGCCTCCGCAGGAAACCGGTTCAAGCAGCGAGTCAGGCTGGCGCGATGCCAAATCCAAAGGGAAAAGGGAGGGGGGCGAAGGCCCAGTCGGGGTCAGCGGCCAGAAGACGGGCTCCGCGGATGTCCTCTGAGGGGCTGGCACCACAGGGGAGGACAGTGACTCCTGACTGAGGGTCAGCACCTGGCAGAGAGCCAGTGAGGGAGTGCGTCCTCTCTCGTGCAGTGACGCAGGCTTCATATCGGTGACCTCACTCTTTAGAACAGTTTCTGGAAATTACTGTCGTCGTGTGGGAAGGACCCCTTGTTCTTTACTGGCCCTTTTTATCCTTTTTATTTCAGGGTTTCCACCAAATTTGGCTTAACTCCCACTCCCCTCTCATGGCCTGGCTTGACTCGGGTGTCACGGGCCAGAAGGGGATCCCCCAGGAGGAGAGAATTCGGGTGGGGGAGGGCAGGGGAGCAGTGGAGGCCACGCAGGGAGGGACGGGGGGTCCCCGGACACATCATCAGTGACAGGTGCTCCCCAGAATCGTCCAGAGTCCAGGCTCCTCGGGGACCTGACCCATGCCCGTCATCCCTGCTTTGGTCCTAGGCTCTCAGTGCGTGGAAATGACAGAGGGGCGGAGGTGACAGAGGGGCATCTGTCCCTTGTGACTGAAAGAGACAAGAACATTCAAATTATTATTGGCTATGATTGACCAAATTATGATTGGTTATGATGCTTACCAGTGGTTTTGCTCTCCGCGGCTTCAGTTAGCCGCGGTCCGCCACAGTCTGGAATCGGGGATCCTTGAAGGTACCGTCAGGGGTCCCACCCTGTCCCTTACCTCCGGTCATCTCATCATTGGAGGGATTTTATCCTCTCCTGTCAGCACAAGAAGGAGGCTGAGGACAGTGCAGGAAGATACGTTGACAGAGAGAGAGAGACCACATTCACCTACCTTTTATTACAAAAGGTATTTTATTTTTATTACAAAATATTTTATTACAAAATATTATTTTAATTGTTCTAGTTGATTATGAGTTATGGTTGTTAATTGCCTACTGTGCCTAACTGAAAAATTAAACTTTATCTTAGGTATGTATAAATAGGAAAAAAGATAGTATAGGTAGGGCCAGTACTGTCCCGGTTTCGGGCACCCACTAGGGGTCTGAGAATGTTCCCCCGCGTGGAAGGGGGATGGCTCGTATTATTATAGTCATGACGTGTAAGTCTCTTGTCTAAAGCTCATCTGACCCATTTAATTAATTCTAGGGCTCAGGCAGGTCAACCCATAATTATTTTTGTGTTCGCTCAAAAGATTTTTGTTGCCGACCGCAAGCAACATCAGTGTCTGCTCTCTGGTCACAGAGCTCCGTGAAAAGCCCCGTCAGCTCCAGGAGCTGCTGTTTTAGGCAAACGTTCTTCTCCGAGTCGCAGTGGGTCTTGCATTTCCGTGCACTCCTTATTTGGATTTGCCATTTTTAGCTGATTGGAATTCCCCCGGCGCCGCTGTGCGTTGTGAGGTCAGAGCTGAACAGACATGAGGCCCCCAGCCCTCCCGATTCAGTCCGGGTGACCCTGGGTGACGGCTGCGGGACAGTGGGCGGCGGCGCCCTGGTAGGCGCTGAGGCAGGCGGCAGGGGCAGCTGAGCCGGTTCTGCCTGGATCTTCAGATCCTGCTCGAAGCCCCTTTGCGAGGAGAGAAGGGACGAGTGGTTCTGAGGTGATGAGTGGGGATTTCTGTCGCCATCTGGGCTCTCTCGGATGTTCAGGGGGCGACAGGAACGCAGGCCTCCTGGTGCACTTCTGGGTGTCTCTTGAGAAAATGCAAGAATGGAGGGTTCTGCGCCAAACCGTGTGGCCAAGGGGTCCTTCCCGTCGAGAGTAGTTAGAACTGGGGGTGGACGAGGGAAAAGCGGAGCACGGAAGGCAGGACGCTGCCGGGGCCTGGACCTGGGCCGTGGGTGGGGGTCCGATCGTGTTCCGAGGAGCTTCCTGGGCATCTGAGGTTGGTTCCTTCATCCTGCGCACCCGGGAGGTGAGTTGAGAAGCAAATAGGCAAAATGACGTCGGCACAAAAAGTTTCCACGGCCAACACCCAGACTGCTCCATATTTCTGGAAGTCCAGTAAACCCAGGAGGCAGGACGGACGAGTGGGCATTTGAGTTCTAAAATCAGAAAGATGTTGCACATTTGGAATAGACCAGACATGGTGGGAAAAAGCCTCTTAGTGTCTATGTCACGTGTCGTAAACAAAAGTATTCAGGCGTCTCATCGGCACTGCAGGGGAGGGAGGAGCTGAAATGTTTCTCTAGAACCAGGAATGGGAGGCGGGGGAGCCTCGCACAGGCCGTGCAGAGCGCTCGTGAGGAGGCCTCCCCTCGGGCCTCTAACCTGGGGCCTGCTGTCGACCTGGGGCTCATCGCCTCCCCAGCCTGTGCTCAGAGTGTGGGAGAACCCAGCCTTCTTCCCGAAGACTCCTAGACGCATTGCCTTTGGAGAAAACGTCCTGAAGACAAGGATCCGGGGTGTGGCGACCACGACAAAGTAGTGGGGAAGGGGACACTGTAAGGATTTAGTTCGTCGGGCTGGCTTTTCATTCGTTTCCTTAACCAAAAGTATTAGCCGTTCATTGTTTCGGGGCAGTAATTCTGTGGGTAACCAATCACCCAGTGCCTCCTGCCATGTGTCCTTGAGTCTCAGACGTTGTCATTGGTATTAAGATGGACCATTGGGGCATCTGGGTGGCTCAGTGGGTTAAGCCTCTGCCTTCGGCTCAGGACGTGATCTCAGGGTCCTGGGATCGAGCCCCGCATCGGGCTCTCTGCTCGGCAGGGAGCCGGCTCCCCCCACCCCCACCTGCCTCTCTGCCTACGTACAATCTCTCTCTCTCTGTCAAATAAATAAATAAAATCTTAAAAAAAAAAAAAAAGATGGGCTATTAGTGTAGAAGAGCAGTGTGGGAAGAAGTAAGAGAAAAACCAGGACACCAGTGGATCCACGGACTGTGGGACTTGCTCTAATATCAGAATCGTTCAAGTGTGAAAGGAATAAGTGGGCTTTTTAGAATCGAGGTGAAAGCTCGGACCCCAAAGTCTGATGTGGGGGAGGGGCTCCTCACACGTCCAGGGAAGGATCTGGACACCTGCCGGGGGTCCGGTCAGAACTCAACTCTGACACTTTCTACCAGGAAGTAGCATCAGGTCCCACGGGTTTCGGGCTCAGTCCGACACGCCTGCCCCACACCCCAGACACTAGTGAGAGGTCAGGTGGTCATCAGTGCTTCTGACCAATCAGCTATAAATCCGAGGTTCCCATGACCCCCTCCTCGGGTTTGATTTATCTGCCAGAGTGGCTCGTAGAACTCAGGAAACAGTTTACTTACCAGATTACCTGTTTGGTATAAAAGGGCAGAACTCAGGAACGGCCAGGTGGAAAAACGTGTAGGGGTGCAGCATCCAAGACCTCTCCTGGTGTGCCACTCTTCCCAGATCTCCATGGGTTCACCAGCCGGGATGCTATCTGAGCCCTGTCCTTTTGGGTTCTTAGGGAGGCTTCGTTATAAAGGCATGACTGATGAAATCACTGGACACGGGTCATTGAATTCAGATCTCTAGCCCGTCTATCTCCCCTCCCTAGAGCTGGGTGTGGGGCTTGAAGTTCCAACCCTCTAATCACAGGTTGGTTTCCCTTGCAACAAGTGCCCATCCTTAGGGCTTGTTACCATAAACTTAGATGTGGGGGAAAAAGGTTCGTTATAAATAACAAAAGACAGCCACTTCACCTTTACCACACTGGAGCTTTTTCAGAAACTGCGATATTATAGCTTTAACTCCTATAATGTTATAGGGGCGCCTGGGTGGCTCAGTCGGTTAAGTGTCTGCTTTTGGCCCAGGTCATGATCCCAGGGTCCTGGGATCAAGCCCTACATCGGACTCCCCGCTCACTGGGGAGCCTGCTTCTCCCTCTACACCTCCCCTTGCTTGTGTTCCCTCTCACTATCTCTCTCTGTCAAATAAATAAAATCTTTCTTTATTTTTAAAGATTTTATTTACTTGTCAGAGAGAAAGAGCACAAGCATGAGGAGTGGCAGGCAGAGGGGGAAGCAGGCTTCCCAATGAGCAGGGAGCCCAACGTGAGACTCGATCCCAGGACCCTGGGATCATGATGTGGGCTGAAGGCAGATGTTTAACCGACTGAGCCACCCAGGTGCCCCTAAATAAAATCATAAAACAAAACCAAACCAATATTATAACAAGAGATGCCCATGGTTCTTAAATGGGAAATTCCAAGTTTTGAAACTATGTGCCAGGAACAGCAGACAAAGGCCAAATATATATTTCTTATTATAAATCACCATCTCACACTTGGTTAGTCGCCCAAGCATTTATTTACCTGCTTCTCACTTTTCTATTGGGCTGCTCTTCTTTTTCTTACGGTTTTGTTTTGTTTTTATTATTCTAAACTTATTATACAATGTCTAATAAAAACAAAAAGGTATAGAAATTCCACAAATAAGCCTATTGATTCACCAGACACTTAAAAATATCATTACTAATGCAGTTGAAATCTGCATCTCTTGATGATTTTTTAAGGATTTTATTTATTTGAGAGAGAGTGAATGAACAAGAGAGTGAGCAGGTGTGAAAAAGTAGGGGGGAGGGGCAGAGAGAAAGGGAGAAGGAGACTCTCGGCTGAGCAGGGAGCCCATCACGGGACGCTGGCATCATGACCTGAGCCGAAGGCAGACACTTAACCGACTGAGCCCCCCAGGTGCCCCGTGTCTTAATGATTTTTAAAGAGCCTTTATATATTACGGTAACCACCCTATAACCACCCTATGGCTGTTTTATATATTGCAAATGTTTTGCCCTTTGTCCTTCATCTTCTAATTTGTCTATGTTTTTTTTTTGACATGGACATTATATGTCTTCATGCTATTAGATGTCAATCATTTTCTTTATAGTTCTAGACTTTTCTGTCATGCCAAAAAAGATCTCTGCATCTCAGGATAATGTAAGCACTCTTCAAAATTCTCCTCTACTTGTCTGATGTTGTTTGCACTTAAATATTTCATCTTTTTGGAATAGACGGTATGTGTTTATGTGTGTGTTGAGGTAAAAATACAACTCTGTATTACCAAGACAAATTGAGTATTGCTGTTAAACATCAAGTTGGTGATGTGAAAATAGATTGCCTTAATTTACATTTCTGGTGTTACTCATTCCACGCCCCCATGCTTTTTGAAACTCTCTTTTTAAAAGCATTTTATCACACAAAAATAGAATAGTGTAATGAACTTACCACCTGTGCCCATTACTAAGGCTCCACTACTGTCAGATTACTGATTTCTCTCTGTATACACCATAAACCACTTGAGACTGTGTGTTGGCAAGCAGGTAGACAGATAGGTCATTGGTATAGACTATAGACTCCGGAAATAGATCCCCACTTCTATGGTCAATTGATTTCCTACAAAGGGGACAAGATAATTCAACAGGAGGAAAATAGTCTTTCTAACAAATGGAGCTGAAGCAACAGGATTTCCATATGGAAAAAAAATGAACTTTGGCCCTTATCTCACACCATACAAAAAAATTAACTTGAAGTGGATCCTGGACCTGAATATAAGGGCTAAAACTATAAACTTTGTAGAGGAAAGCATAGAAGAAAAAACTTCTAGGAAAAGAACTTTTACAACTCAATGAGATGAGATGAGATGACGAACCACCCAATGAAAAAGGGGGCAAGGTACTTGGGTATAGAATTCATAAAGGAAACAAAATCAGTCGCCAATAAGCTCTTAAGAGCGTGTTTAATATTCATCAGTAATATGCAAACTAAAACCATAATGAGGTTCTCCTACACCCCTGGAGAACGGCTGATGTGAAAGACTCGCAATGCTCAGCGTTGTGGAGCATGGGGTCAGCCCAACTGTCCTATGTGGTCATGGGCACAATCTTAGGGAAAATGGCCGTTTCTTATCACGTGAACCACTCACCTTCCCTGTGACCAAGCAATTCCACTTCAGATATTTATCCGTGAGAAATGAAAATGTATGCCCTTTAAAACATATGTACAAGGACATTCATCACCGCTTTATTCCTAATAGCTAAAAACTGAAAACAACCCAAATTTCCATCCAGAGTGGATGAAGAGACCGCGATGAATTCACACAACACAGTGTTACTCAGAGAGCAGCAAACTCCAGATACATGAAACTGAACGCATCTTAAAAGCATTACGTTGAGTCAAACAAGCCAGACACAAAAGAGTGCACACTGTTTGGTTCTATATATAAAGTTCTAGAACAAAACAAACTATGCTGATGGGAGCCACAACGGCGGCTGTCTCTGGGGCTGCGGATAGGCAGGAAGATGAGTCGGGAGGATGTGAGGAAGCTTTTCTCGGTGATGGAAATGCTCTGTGTTACTGTATGGGCTTGAGCCGTGCACCTCATCCATTTAACTCACTGAATGGTATACTTGAGATCCGTGCATCCCGCTTTATAGAAATTTTGCCTTAAAAAATAAAGGGTAAGGAAAAGATAGAACACATTTAAAAAAAAAGAAAAAAGATGAAGGGTTAAATCTCAAATGTGTAATCCTTGGTAAGGCCACATTTGAGATGCAAGGGGCACCAAAAAAATGCTTTTCAAAAAGCGATATTCCCCCCCTCCTTTTTCTTAGTGTTTGCTGGTGGTATAATAGTGACTTGATATTTTTAAAAGTGAAACCAATGAATTATACAATAATTAGGGGACGAAGCAGGAATTAATTTAAGAAGAAATATAGGTCTATGAGTGTATTCTGAGAAAGATTTGAGGAGGTCAGAGGTCTACAGCAAACCATGTTACTCTTGGCTTTACTGACTTCAGACATATAATAAAGTGGAAGGAGTCTTTTACTTTATCTATGTTTATTATAGAACCGTCCAACACAACCAATATAAAACTATATATAATAAAAATATATTATATATATATATATATTTTTTGCGCTACACACACTTTTCCTTGAAGTAGCGTTAGAAATCCACAGTACGTTAACTTTCGGATGTCTGCGTGAAAATTAACAAAAGGAAACCTCATTTAGGGTGGAGTCAGGAGGTTGTTGGGGGGAGCTCTCACGCCCAGCACTCGCCATCCACAGCAGACCCAACGAGAGAAGAGGTACCCTGGCCAGGGACACTGCTTTGCCACCTCAGCAGGAGGAAGGAAGATTTTCTCCTCCCCCGGCAACAGCTCAGCCAGTGAGAAGACACTATTCTTCAAACTTCCACTTTACCGCAGTGGACTTTTTTGTCGATAACAGGTGCTTTCCTCTATAAAAGAGGGGTTCTCTCCTTTATTCATTGGATTTGCCTATAAGTTTTGCTATGGCTTGCTTGTCCCAGATTGCAATTCTTTCTAATCCCAAATAATTCCTCCCCTTTTTTTGCTGGTAAAATCACTAGCAGTTTTATTTGTTTATTATTATTTTTTTAAACAGTTTTATTTTTAAGGTTAACAGGTGTTCTACAGGAGCTCTCTCTCCAGGATGGCTGTGTATTGGATTGGATACTGTGGGGATCCTGTCTGAGGCCTCTGCGGAGATCTCTGCAGAGAGAACGAGAGCTCCAGAACTTCTGGCCAAAGATTAAGCCTACAGATGTGGAGAGAGCAGGGGACCGCAGCCCTCCGGCCTGGGGGCAGGCCTTGGGCAGCTCTGAAGGCACAGAGATCTCGAACTCAGTCAACCCTAATCCGCTCGTCTTAGACACGGTCAGGGCTCATTCTGGCCCTGCTCTCCCCACCCGTCTAGTTATAGGTTTAAGGACATGCCAGTTAGGCGTCCCTAAGGGCTCGGGTCCTGAGAGATGTGACCGCTTTCCCTGGAAGTAGGCAGCGCCTGCCGGCTGGTACCTATTCCACGCAGTGGACGGCACGAAAATGTAGTCTCGATTCGGACTCCTGCGCTCCACGCCTGGGTTGAAATCTCGGTATTATTATTTCACGATAGAACTGAGCAAAGAGACCTCAGCCATCGAAGCCTCGCCCTGAGAGGTGCACCTGGGGGGAAACTCTGGGCTGTTGCCAAAGACGCGCCAGGAAAATCTAAAAGGAAAAACAGCGCCCTCTGGCTGTGAGGATGGGTGGTGCTCCTGCAGGAAGGCAACCGGGAAACCGGCCCAGCCTCTCAACGGGGGTTTGCAATTTTCACGGTCCTCTGGGTGGTGCGTTCTACCTCATTTGCATTCCAGAGAGACAGGAAGAGACCGAATTGGTTTGGGCCTTTGCAAAATCGAGGCCCGTCATTTCTTCAGCCTTTCTGGCACAGAGAAGCCCCTTTCAAGTAGCACTTTTCTTTTTTTTTTTTTTTTTTTAAGCAGGCTTCATGCCCTGTGTGGGGCTTGAACTCACAGCCCTGAGACTCATACTCTGCCGCCTGAGCCAGCCAGGTGCCCTCAAGCAGCACCTGGAATTACAGAGGTGCCGGCTGGAGCAAGGCAGGGAAGGAGGGGGCCTCTCCTGTGGAGCAGGAACAAAGGCTAAGGAGGCCGGGCTGTGTCCTCGGATAGACGGTTGCCATCACCTGACCTAATGTTACCTGCTTCATACACTTGATGAACCTTCAAAGCAATCCGGAAAGAGAAATACGATTATTTCTGTTTTGCCAACGAGGAGCCCAGAGTGGTCTAGTGGCTTGTTTGGCCCACCCAGCGACAGCGGAGGGCGAGGCCCTGCCCATCCCCTGTGTTCTGGGGTGCAGGGGGCTGGGGGGGGGCTGACCAGACCAGGCCACTGATGTCTAGGAGCTTCCCAAACTACTCCCGCGTGAACATCTTCCAGACGGATTCTCCACAGGGCAACGAGGCAAGAAATTTATGGCGCGGCCTGATTAATGCGCCGGGCAGTTAAGAGTTCTTTGCCAAGCTATGAGCGTAATTTAAAGGAACCAAGGCAGGAGGAAAGGCCCCATAACTCACATCCTTAAAGGGTTCTTAGAACAAGAGACACGTTGGATCATTCAAAACATCTCCCTTCCTCATGCAAAAAAAAAAAAAAAAAAAAAAAAAGACCTACATGTTTCTGGGCGTTTTGGTCAAAGAACAGGGAGTCTGGATGAATATAGACGGCAGAAGAAGGAGGGAAAAATCCTGGCAGGTCATAAATTTCCGGCCGATGTTTTCTTTGTTGTTTTCTGATGGGCTGGTATTTATTTAACCACGTTCTTGCTCTTCATGCCTCTCCTCCCACCTTATAAATGCTGTCCTCTTTAGCGGTGTCGTTTTTCATTGTATGGACTTGAACTATGGCCAGGAGAGCAGCTTCGGGGATCATAGAAATGGTGCCATAGAAAACGATGGGAGGACTCCCAGAACGGGAGGAGGAGCTGGAGTTTGAGTTCTGGCCCTTGTACTGCAGGCTGTGCGATTTTAGGAATGTCACTGAATGGGGAGCAGAATGTGTCCCCCCCCAATGTGCCTCTTTGGCACAGGGAGGGTTTTAGGCTGGTTGTTTTTGAGAATCAGCCGACTTGGGAGGAGCTCTGAAAACCAAGTGGAAGTTACCCTTTTATAAGGGACATCTGTGTGTTTGCAGGAAATCTCCGTATGTAGGGTGTCTCCCTCCTGGTACCACGAAGTGGGGGACAGCTGAATCTACAGAAACTTCTATGAGTGCAGTTGGCTGGGACTTAAATCTGCATTATAACCTAACCCAGTTCACTGTGCTTCTCCTGGTCACCTCCCATAACTGACTCTCCCAGACCAACCCAGCATCTTTTGTCTTTAGCTGACGATGGAATTTTCAGTTTCCAGACTTCAGTTTTCAGACTCAGTTTTCCTGGGTCTCTCCCATGTAACCAGGAGGTACACATGTTATTAAACTTTTGTTTGTTTCCTGTTACTCTGTCTTCTATCAACCTAATTATTAAACCAGTCAAAGAACCTAGAAGGGAGGGAGGGAAACCTTTTCCGTCCCTACAGTTTCTGGGGACCCAGGTGGGATTTTCACTGGCGGGGCTGCTGCAGCTGGGAGATCCTGGGGCCTCTGACCAAAAGCCCGCAGAAGGTACGGACTCTTAACTCGTCAGTCTCCCGGCCCTCTGCCTGAACGGTGCTGGGGAAGTGAGCCTGAGAAGTGAGAGCACTTCTCCTAAATTTAGATTAGCAGGAGAAAATATTTGTGCAACTAGTTCCTTGGGTCTAGCAACTCTCTTAAAAAAAAAAATGAAAAAAAAAAAGAGAGAAGTCTCATTTGTTGATCCTATTCCTTATACAAATGGTCACTGGTTTTGTCTCTGTTTGTTGTGTCATTTGTCCTAAGGAGGAAAACCACAGGGCAGAGCGCAGGCCTAGGCCCTACCGTGTCCTGCTCCTTGAGCCGGCCTCACAGACCGACAGGTCCAGTCCCCACCAGACCCCTGTCTGTTTAGACAAACTTTGCTGTGCCTCTCACATTCTCAGGGGACGCCGGAGACCCTGTTTGCACGACACCATTCTAACCGCCTATGACATCTTTGCTTTCTGAGGCTGACGCTGGGATCTTCCTCACTGTCTGGATCTTGTGGGGGCTGCGTCCTGCATCCATGGTTAAGCGGTTAAAAGGCTTACTGGTTTCAGGAGCTATCAAGGTTAAACGATGATCCTACTTTAAAAAAAAAAAAAAAAAAAAGATGATCCTACTTGTCAAAGGCCAGATGATGAATCTTTATTGGACAAACTTCTATATTTGAAAAAATTTTTTTAGAGAGCTCTTCTCCTAAACAACTGTTTTTTTTGGTACCTACGGAAAGACCAAACTCAAAGTGGACACAAAGAAGTACAGCAGCTGGCCTTAGGGACTCCCTTAAAAAGATGGAAGAACAGAAATGAGGCTTAGAACAAAAATTAGCATCCACATCTAATGTAAATCCCCTCCTCTTCCCTCCTGTACACCCCCTTTATTCCCGAATCTCTGTCCTTGACAAACCAGGAGCTCTTTGGAACCTCTGAGCCCCTGGTCTAAACCCCTCCAGCCCACCACCTCCGCGAATTCCCTTACATCCCACGACTCCTGTGACTTCCCCAGAAAATCCATAAACACCCAGCTGCCTGTTTGGATCTCCTTTTTTTTATTTTTTATTTTTAAGATTTTATTTATTTGACAGAGATCACAAGTAGGCAGAGAGGCAGGCAGAGAGAGAGGGGGACGCAGGCTCTCCACTGAGCAGAGAGCCCGATGCGGGGCTCGATCCCAGGACCCTGAGATCATGACCTGAGCCGAAGGCAGAGGCTCAACCCACTGAGCCACCCAGGCGCCCCTTGATCTCCCTTTCTTCATAAGATTTACAGAGAGCGGGACCTGCTGTCCAGGTTCTAGGGATACAGATACTCATGTAAATACTAAAGGCCAGGAAATGACTTCAGCAGAAGCACTCAAGGAGGGTGGTAGTGGTTCCCTCACAACCCTCGTCCTTCCCAGGGCTCTGCAGTCAGGCTCCTCCAGCTTCTTCCCACACAGTGTTCTCGATGGATGTATCCGGACCCCACCACCAAGACTTCTCATCACCTGGACAGCAATGGATCTCCTAATTATAAATCCTCTTACCTCTACTTTCAGAAGATCCTACCAAATTTGGGGAGGAGCTGGAAACATTACTGGCCATTCACAATCCCATTCACTGGGACCTGGAGTGGTTCCTAAGGGTTGCTGTTTCCTGCCATGGTCACACTATGGTTATCCAGCAAGCCAGACGGCCCCCTGGGGAAAACATCCCTCCCAGAGGATGCAGATGGCCAGAACCTCTCAGGTCCTCCTACAAATGACCAGGAAATGGCTTAGCTGGAGGCTCATATTCAAGGCTTCTTAGGAGCAATATTAGATGCTTCCCCCTGAAATAAATCGGTCTAATGTTGGATTATGCACCCAGAAAGAAGGGGAGCATTTGAAAACCTTTGTTAAACACTTCATACAGGCTTTTTAAAGACAATGCATTAAACCCTGGATTTTTAGAATGTTAATTTTTTGTTTTGTTTTGTTTTCTAGCTTAGCTGGAAATTTCCCTGAGATAAAGAAACAAATTAAAGGAAAGGTAGTTTGATGGGCATATTGCTCTTTTGATATCATTCAAGCTACCACTCCATTTTGGGGGGAATTGGAAGCAACTGCTTTGTCTTGCAAATCTCTACAAAACCTGAAATGTGGCTCTAGAAGCAATTCAATCCCCCCTATCTTTACTAATCTCCAGACCTCACATATGCATCTCAGAATGTTCATAGACAATGGGACATTGGAAACAGAATTGTCCTGCACTTAAGAAAAAGAAGGAAAAATTAAAATTATCCTGGACCTCTAATTATAGGGAAATAGTCCCTAAAATTCCATGTTGGAGAAAATTTGGATACTTTCTCTGTGTCTTTATGATGTAGGCTTTTTTTTTTTTTTAAAGAAGTTTCTCACTAAAAGAAAGCAAGAAAAGGGGAGATATTTGGAAATTGGGCTAATGAAAAATCTTAGATGTCTTCTCCAGAAATATTAGTAGAGAAAGCTTTAGTTTGGATCCAACTGCTCTTTCATAAATGAGTGAGTTTTGCATTATGCCCATTTCATGGTTAAAATTTTAAAATGAAAGCTATAAAATTTGTCTTTATGGGGACGCCTGGGTGGCTCAGTTGGTTAAGCAACTGCCTTTGGCTCGGGTCATGATCCCAGCGTCTTGGGATGGAGTCCCACATCGGGCTCCTTGCTCCGCAGGGAGCCTGCTCCTCTCTCTGCCTCTGCCTGCCTCTCTGCCTGCTTGTGTTCTCTCTCTGTTAAATGAATAAATAAAATCTTAAAAAAAAAATTTGTCTTTATGTTCATGTGTATCTACATAATGTATGTTATAGAGGTGTGACATTTTTCTACCTCTGAATGGTATTACCAAAATTCATTTGTAAAGACTTCTATTTAATTGGCTTTGAAACAAACAAGCACTTATGTAAATTAAGGATTAGGCATTCTAAATTCTCAAAAATATAGAAACCAAGCCAAATATTTTTCAAGTTCGTGTGATGTGGGATAATCTTTGGTAAATGGAAACTAGTTGAAGTTTGTTAGTTAAATTAAAGTAGTTGTGTCTTTGTGAAGACATTAAATGTAATGAAGATAAACAACTACCTGTGTTGACTAATCAAATTCATGTTATCTCTTACAACACTCTTCAGCAAGAAGAGTGACTTGGGATGGTGGCTGACTTTGTCTAATTCCTTGTGAAGTTTTTGTGAGTAATCTAAGCATCATCGCTGGGAGCAAATAAGTTAGATAGCTATAAGTGGTAGAAGAATTTCTAGGTGAACTTTTCAGCAATTATATTTTATGGTATGTGTACTTAAAAATAATTTCAATTCTCTTTGGTAACTTGGAACTTTAAAGTTGTGCTGAGTTCAGTTAGATAATGAGAAATTCACTGAATATCTAGATCATTTACTGAACATAAGTTTATCTATTTTTGGCTTCTTATTACAGAGGCACTGAAGATATTTGTGTCTGTTAGTAAACATGTCTTGTGCCATACTCAAAGATTGTACTATTTTTTTAAAAGGCATATGCTTCTAGAAATTATGAAATATATTCATAAATTTGCCAATCTAAAGAATGTGGGTGTAACAGGCTGTTCACAACTGCTTACTTCTTAGTTTTGCTAGAAATGAAAGTCTCTAAAGGTTAAGAATTCTAACATATGTAATTAAAGCTACTAGAGGTAATAAGGAAAACAACTCTGTATGCAAAGAAAGTAAGATGTATTTTTGGATAAGAGAATGTAGAAGATATGAAGATGCATTTTTGTCAAGGGGAAAGAAAATAAAATTGTCCTAAAGTAAAACTGGTATAAAAAGTTGGGATGAGAACGAGAATTTTACTTTGTGTGGTCAAGTTGGTTAAAATGTAATGATTTTATGATAAAGATTATAAAATTAAGCTTTAAAATCAGTAGTGTGTTTATGTAAAGCTAAAACTTGATTTTCTTTCATTTATTAAAAGGACAAACTTTTCATGGACCATTGATCTCCTCCTGATAAGAGATTGTTTTTCTTTACCTTTTAAGTAATCTGCCTAAAAAGCAAAGATTTTGTGTTTACCAGAATGATTTCCTGTGCTCCTTACCATCAGGTCTTAGATTGCTTAAGAAAATGGTCTTCTCAATATTGAGCTACATTTTGCTCACAGCTATAGAACTTTCTGTATTTGGCTTTGAAATCTTTTATTGTCACTTTGGTAAAACATAATTATGTATTGTTTCATAATCGTCTGTGATGTTTGTGTGGCTATATGTCATTCACATTGGTGTTCCAGAAATTTTATAGAATTCCTAGAATTTTGATATGTCCCAGTACAGTGTTATTACCTGTAATTCTATTGTTATTTTGAAATGTTTCATGTTACAGAAATAAGCAAATTTCTTTGTCAATTGTATTGTAATGAACTCTCATCAAATCTTTAACCATGGTCATTTAAAAATATTTTGCCATTTACAGTTATTGTTTTACTGTGATGTTTTTACAAAAGTGCTTCATCTTTAAAGATTATTCATTTATTTACTTGAGAGAGAATGAGAGAGAGAGAGAGAGAGCATGAGAAGGCAGAGGATCAGAGGGAGAAGCAGACTCCCTGCTGAGCAGGAAGCCCTATTCAGGACTTGATCTTGGGACTGAAGGATCATGACCTGAACTGAAGGTAGTCACATAACCAACTGAGCCACCCAGGCATCCAAAAGTTCTTCATCTTTAATGAGACTCATGGAAAGAACTCTTGAATGCAGGTATTTGATAACATTAAGATCATACTCTTGATTTAGCTGCCTATGTCTTAGAGCAACTTGGTAAAATATACCTTTGTGAAAAAGATGAAACATTTATCCTTTTCTCCCTACCAGATCTCTCCAGAATTCAGAAACTCTCAGTGAGTGTTCTTATTTTTATGGCAATATAATTATTTGCATAAGTTCAGTAAGAATCTGTTCTCCTTGTAACAGGACACAACTGGAAATTGGTTCTATTACCAAGGCTTTGACTAGACTGTCATATTTGAGAGAAAAGTCCATACTTGGATATGAACAGACAGCTTTAAGGAACTAAACTTGACTTTATGTAGCCAATAAAGTCCCTTGGAAAAACAGCCTAGTACCTTGCTTACAGGCTTCCCAGCAGTTTTTCCAGGTGCTTCAGGAAGGTCACTTCATGGCAGGTGCAGAAACCTCAGGATATTTTGGGATCCTTAAGAGGAGAGGAATTTACCTAAATCTATAAGTATTGCAGGCGAGTCTGGCAAGTCCTTGGTTTGGCTTCCTGGCCTTGAGAGGCTTTTAAGAGTCTCATTTGAAGTTCCTTATGGAAAGTTCCAGTGAAGCAGATTAAGAGTCTATATGGTTAATTGTTATTCTGGTTGGACTTATGTAAACAATCAGATCAAATTTATTGAGACTAGACTAATTTTGCAAGCAAATTTTGCTGTAATTATCGTTAATAGAAATGGGGTAAATTTAGAGAAAAATCATGTTTCAATAATTAATACAACTATTAATTATTAATACAACTGGTGGATATTAAATTCCATTTCTGTTCATTGACTTTGAGTTTTGTTATTTACCTGTAAACTGGACTGGATCCTGAATTCTTCTAGTTTCCTCAAATATCTGACCACAAATCTCCAAATTAACATTTTCAAGTTTCTCCCATCTTTTGACTTGGAATCACTAAGAATAAAATTTTGCCCAAAGTCCTGCAGACTGGATATAAATGACTTGCTATAAACTTCAGAGAAATCAACACAACAGGTCATGTTAGAAAATCGTCGTGTCTCTTGAAGATCAGAAGGATCACCAGAGACGTTCAAACTGCAAACCCTTTTGCAGAAGACCTGTCAGATTGCCACCACCTGCCCTCACTATCTGAAGATGATTCCAGCCTGCGATCTGGCAATGTTTTTGCCTGGCTGCCCCATGGGCTCAGAGTTTGTTCCAATCACTAACCTTTGTTTTTTTTTTTTTGTTTGTTTCCGTAGAAATGCCCGGTTCAGGGAGACAGGGAGTAATCTTATCAATTTAGCTTCTGGACTGTGAGAATGCTTCAAAGTTTCAAAGGTGGGACTGAAGGAGAGCAAAATATGCCCCCCACCCCCCAAAAGTGACTCTTTGGCACAGGGAGGGTTTTAGGCTGGTTGTTTTTGAGAATCAGCCGATTTGGGAGGAGCTCTGAAAACCAAGTTCACCTCCCATAACTGACTCCCCCGGACCAACCCAGCATCTTTTGTCTTTAGCTGATGATGGAATTTTCAGTTTCCAGACTTCGGTTTTCAGACTCAGTTTTCCTGGGTCTCTCCCATGTAACCAGGAGGTATACATGTTATTAAACTTTGATTTTCTCCTATTAATATCTCCTGTCTTGTATCAGTTTAATTATTAGACCAGCCAACGAACCTAGAAGGGAAGGAGAGAAAAGTCTCCCTCTTTCTGTATCATTCTGTGTCCTTTTCTGGGCCTTTGTTTCCTTTTCTGTAAAATAAAGAGTTTAGATTGCTTATCTGCTGGTTTGAATGTTCTTGAGTTTCCTGCAATCATGTCAACCATGATATTATCATTATTCAGCATCTGGAAGTAATGCTCCCTCCGCTAACCCCCCAGAGCTATTTATGTATGTGTTAACAATTGGCATTTATCACTTGTGTCTCAAGTCCCACTTATTTATGAACATTTCTTTCTTTCTTTTTTTTTTTTCAACTGGACTAAGTCCTCTTGGCAGGGCGTCTTTTTCATCCCTGTATCCCCCACAGGCCCCGCATAGCACCCGGCACATGGCTTTCACCCAATAACACTTAAGTGTGGATGAAAAATGAATGAGTGAAGATGGCCACTATTCACTATTTGTCTTCAGGCAGGATGACTTGATTTAGAGTTTTTCTTATAAAAAGTACAGTCTTTCTATTTGATATAATTTCATATATGTGTTCCAAAATGCAGAGTTAGAAATAAATCTCATTTTTTAAGATACTGTTATTTTAGAAGACTCTCATTGAACTGTTCCCCTATCCATACCAGACTTTAAATCAAAGCAACATGTTCAAGTTTTCTGGAAATAGTGCTCTACAAATTTTATCTCGGCTCTCTCTCTGCCCCAAGTTGATGGATTATCATTCAGCAACAATTCCCCTCTCACTGTGGACACAGTGTACCCATTGATGTTGGGTGCAACCAGGTAGACTGGCTTTGGCCAAAGGAATGTTAGCCATTGTGATGCAAGCAAAGTTAAATGTGCCTGTGTGGTTTTTCATGCCTCTTGTGCTCCTGCTACATATCATGCAAAGAATGTGGGGAAGAGACCACAACCCAAACTGCAGCCTGGATTGGCCACAGCACAACCAACCTGCAACACCACCATAAAACTCAATGACGGGGCGCCTGGGTGGCTCAGTGGGTTAAGCCTCTGTCTTCAACTCAGGTCATGATCTCAGGGTCCTGGGATTGAGCCCCGCATTGGGCTCTCTGCTCAGCACAGAGGCTGCTTCCCCCTCTCCCTCTGCCTGCCTCTCTGGCTGCTTGTGATCTCTCTCTCTCTGTGTCAAATAAATAATAAAATCTTAAAAAAAAAACCCAAAACTCAATGAAAAGATACTGAGGGTTGAGTTGTTTGTTATGCAGAGTTATTTTAGTAATAGGTGACCATTACTTCCAATTTCTAATTGTATCCTTGTATATCTACTTTCCCCAATGATTCATTATGAATGTCTATGTGCTTTTGAAATAGAGATAGGTGCCCTTCCTGGACATTTATTATTATTATTTTTTTGCAGTGACAGTTTGGTCAAGCAGGTGACTTCTGGGGACACAAGCCCGCATTTGGAGAATGGAGTTGAGTAGCTCTGATTCTTTATGGTTGTGTCCATACTTAATTTGTTGTTCTTTATGTTTTAAAATAAGTTGGAACATAATCTCTGGAAACATTACATGATTCACTAACTTTTCTTTCAAAATTAACACATATATCCTGTGTCATATTTTATGGACTCAGAACTTCCAAATCGCTCTTCCCTATTTAAACTAATGGCTGAAATACTTTTTGTAGGATTAAAAAATTTCGAAAATAAGCTTGGCTTAAAACAAGGGCATTCATATATTTTTTAATGAAGTAAAATTTACATCACATAGAACCAACCATTATAAAGAAGGCCTCTAGTTTTAATTTACTCTAGTAAGTGGCTGGCAACTTCATGCATATTAAACGTCAGGGTAAACTACAATTTGGGGTACACACTAGAGCCAGAGGGGGAAGGAAATAGAAGATGCCAAGAGGAGTTTGAGAAGGAGAGAAGGCCCGACCAAGAGAGAAGACTGGAAAAGAAAGGCGCTTCCGCATGGTTATTCCATGGCTGATCTGCTCACCGCCCTGTGTTCCATGGGTCACGGTGGGTCTCATCAGGGCTCTGTTCTCTGGGTGGCTGGGGTGCTGATGCACCTCGTCATCCATCAGCTAAATCAGTTTCTAATTGCACGTAATCTTGGAACTAGTGGAGGAGAAAATGAACTAACATTTGCTTTCATTTCTGCTCTTTTTGTCTTTGCATTTTCAAATGTGAAGTGAGATATTGAAAGTCCTTGACTTTAACTCAGGTCTAAAACTTCTTATCTCTTCGTCTAGGTTTCGGGCATTTTCCCAATTTGTGAGATTTTTTTGAGTCTATTTGACCGGGATGGCTTATAATCCTCCTCCTCCTCCTGGCCCTTCTCCCTGTGGGCCCTTGATCCCTGATCCGGTATCTAAGCATGAGTCTATGGCAGGGGCCTGGGGATTCTGGTGGCCCCCGAGACCCTTTCGGTGGTTCTGCAAAGTCAAGGTATTTTCCATAATTCTACCATGTTATAAGCTTTTGTTTACATGAGTGTAATGTGGGGTTTTCCAGAGCCTACATGGTGTGTGACATCATAATAGTTTAAATGCAGAAGCAGACATGAGACTCCAGCTGGCTTCTATTCAGCCAGACATTGAAGAGATTTGCAAAAATTTAAAATCATGCCATCCTTGCCATTTTTTCTTTTGGAAAATATAGTTATTTTTCATAAAAATCAGTTATTTACATTTACATATCATGGGTTTAATATTTTAAAAATTTCTCAGTTCTAATGTGGTAAATATTGATAGCTATCTCCCACATAAACGAAAGCTCTCTGGAGTCCTGAGTGGGGCGCTAAGACCTAAAAGCCTGAGGACAGCTGCTCTAGGGTCAGTGTGCCTACGCTTTCCCACTACACAGCTGTGCTCAGCCTGGTGGAAAGAGACAGAGAAGACTGCAGTCTGGGAAAGGGCCTGAGCAGGTCTGCACTGTGGGATTGCCCCATCATGGGTCTGCTCTTGGGGGGCGCTGAGCCTTTCCAGGGCTGGGCCTTGCAGATCACCTGCTCCAGACTCTCTGCAGATCTTTCTAGGCCACCAGCGCCAGCAGCACCCTGAGGCCTTCAGGAGGTACCATTTGTACTGGGAGAATGAACATACAAATGGACAATGGAGAGACGCTACATATGAACTAAAGCCTCTGCAGCAACCAGCCCCAAACAGCCAGGATGAGGCCAATGCCTGCTAACTTCCCTGAATTTTGCCTCTACTTCTAACTCAACCAACATGAGAGGGCTAAATAGGCACTCGCGACCAATCGCAGAGGATGTCCTGCTTCTAGTCGGCTTCCCTGTCCCCACAGCACAGCCACCCATCAAGGCCCACACGGCACCGTCTCTCTTGTGCGCTCTAAAGCTTTCCCACCCCCCGCTTTGCTTGCTTTTGAGTCTCGGCCAGAGCAAGTGTTACGGGTTGTGTCCCCCAGAAACTCATATGTGGACGTCCTAATCCTCAGCATCTCAGAATCGGACCTTATTTAGAAATAAAATCACTGCCGACGTGATTAGTTAAGACGAGGTCATACTGGAGTGGAGTGGGCCCCTCATCAGTATGACTGGAGTCCTTATAAAAGGGGAAGATGTGGACACAGATGTGCGCCCGGGGAGAACGTCATGTGGACGTGAAGCCAGAGGCGGGAGGTGGGGGGGGAGGCATTTGCAGGTCAAGGAATGTCAGAGAGTGCCAGCGAGTCCCCAGAAGCGAGGAGAGAGGCCGGGAACAGACAGATCGTCCCTAGGACCTTCAGAGGGAGTGTGGCTCTTGAGATACCAGGACCTCAGATTTCTGCCCTCTAGAACTGTCTAAGGCCCTTGCTTTGTGGGACTTTATTACAAGAGACTAGCACCAAATAGAGCCGGGGGCCGTGGCTGAGTCCCTTGCCCCGGCAAGCTCTGATGAATAATAACCTCGGCTCGCTCTCGCTGGGCGGCCTTCTTCTATTTCCACAGCACCACAGCCTTGCCGTGGAAAGGACAGAGTTCGCAGGGCCCCAGGCAGCCAGGCTGGGGGTCCGCAGCCAGAGAGTGGAGGCTGCTGGGAGCCTTTGCTCGGGCTGCGGGTTTTGAGGCGATGTCCCGGCAACCTGACAGGCTCCGGACTGACCTTCCGGTGGGCCCCAGCGGTACTCTGTCATCCCTCGCCTCTGGGGCTTGTCACCAAGGGACCTCCCTGGGCCTGGCTCGGGGTGGTGGTGGGCACACCCCCAAGCTGGCCTCACCCTGACCCCCAGAGCCTCCCAGGGAGGCTCTAGCCCTGCATCTGTGCTGCTGTTTTATCCCTCTTGGTGTGAGGTGTCCCCGGGTCATTCTAAGGTGTCTAATTGGCCTTCCAGGGGGAAGGAGCGCCTCTGCCCCCCGGAGGGGCTGACTGGAAACAAGTTATTTTGAGATCAGCACGGGCTGTGCAGATAACAGTAATAGTATTTTGTTGCTGAGGTAGTGTGGGAAATGTTGGGGTGAGGGACAAGAATGTAGATGAGTTTAAAAATAGAAGGCTGTAATTAGCCAGGCATGGATTTGTTCTAGAAGGCGTCAATTACTACGGCAACCACACATCCCAGATTTTCCAGGACAGGTTCCATTCCATGGAATTTGATTCTTTTTAGTAAAGGTGATCTGTTAAACATCTAGGTGCAACTTAATGTTAGGAAATTATATGACATTACACATGAATTAATTCAGTAATCCAAATAAACCTTCGATCACGTCAACACTTTTTTTTGTTGTCCTTGTTGATACGCAAACATAGTCATCACAGAGGTTAAGAGCTAGTTCTGAGGATAAGAATTCAGGCAGGTGTGTGTTGAAAGTGGGGATCCCTGACAGAGTGTGAAGGGGAGAGTAGACTTAAACTTCGTGCCTAGAGACCTCGACATTTTTTACTGGTTGTGAATCCAAGGGGCCAGGTCTCAAGTTTCTGCTTGCTATCCCACGGTATACCAGAGTGGGTCTGCAGGGAACATGAACGTGGTGGCTCCGTGTGCGGATTATTGTGCGGGCATGTTGTGTTTACCCGTGCAGTGACAGGTGTGCAAAGAATGGGAGTGCATGAAATCATCTCTGCAGAGCCTGGAGCCCAGAGCTTGGAGCCCGAGAGACCAGAGCCCCTCAGGAGGGGTGCGGAGGTGTGCATGTGGATAAGAAACCACTTTTCTGTTTCCTGCCTGGCTTCTCAGAGGAGGGAGGGGTTGCATTGGAGAGGGACGGAGGCCAGCAGGAGTCCGGGAGGCGAGGACACTGGGGGTGAGGGTGGCGGTGGCCAGGAATGCTCATCTTAGCAGTAGAAACCTACATTTTGGAAACCTGAATGTTCATCGCCATTGGCATTTTCAGTAAGTATTCTCCCAGTTTTCGGCAGTGTTTTATTAACATTCTTTTGCAAATATCAGCTAATTTTGGTTATAGTCAGGAGATTAGAGGAAAGAGACTTTGATCTGGAATTGGAAGTTTGGTGGGCATAATGGAAATCAGAGTTAAAAACCAACCAACCAACCAACCAACCAACCAACCAACCAACCAAGCACATTCCAAGGGGAATGTGTGGAATGAGGAGCCTGGGAACCCAGGACCTAAGTTGCAAAATACACCCCTCTCTACGAGCATCTCTCTAGACCTCTTCTCTGCTTAACCTGTGTGTGTGTGTGTGTGTGTGTGTGTGTGTGTGTGTGTGTGTAGGGGGATAGTTGTGCTTTGTGCTTTGGCTTTTACAGGAAGCTGTTCTGTGTGTGTGTGTGTTTTTTAAGGATTTTATTTATTTCTCAGAAAGAGAGAGAGAGAGGGAGAGCACAAGCAGGGGGAGCATCAGAGAGAGGGAGAGGGAGAGGCAGGCTCTCCATCGAGCAGGGAGCCCGATGAGGGCTCCATCCCAGGACCCTGGCTGGGATCATGATCTGAGCCAAAGGCAGACGCTCAACCGACTGAGCCCCCAGGTACCCCTGTTCTGTGTTCTTTACAGCTCTGTGTAGCCTAGAGGTAGCATCTCAAAACACTTGCCTCCAACACTAGGTTTTGGTTGTAAAACAGATTCTCAATGTGTGCTTTGCAGACCACCAGCACCTGAAGCTCCAGGGGGCTGCAAATTGCAGAATTGCAGCTTCCTCTTTAGGCCGACTGTCTGAATTTGAACCTCTGGGCCTTGGGGCCTAGGGATCTGCATTTTCAATACGCACCTAGTTGATTTTTCAGCACAGCACAATGGCCGCTACCACTCGGGAAGCTGAGCTCAACTCTCGACCCAGTCTTACCGCCTCAGTTCCTAAAAGGGGGAGGATCATTTCAGGGCTCCACGGCCGCATGCCCGAATTCCTGCTGCTGAGTGGTGTGGGCATGTGCTTGCCTCTGTAAGGCTAACGCCCTGCCAGGCGATAACCACAGGTGGACATGCCCTCAGTGAGACCCAGAAGACGTGTACTCTTTCCAAAGACAGCAACCGCAAACCCGTGCTGGTGAGCGTGTGTCTCTGGGAGTGTGTGGCTGCCCAGCCTTAGACAGTGAGTGGGGGCTCCAGGAAGGGGCTGTGGGAGAACAGTGTGATCAGGGAGCTCCCGAGCGTGCCATGTGCTCAGAGCCCTGCTACGGAAGGTCGCCGTGTGTCTGCGGCTGTCTCTGGAGACGGCCCGGCCCAGTGGGGCGAACAGCTTGGAAGTGCTTATGGCAAGTGGAGTTGGGCAGCTGAGCCGTAACTTTTGCAAATGGGAGCAAACATCTGGAATGGTTTCTGGGGCCAGGGGGCTGTTGTTGTTATTACTGACAGACGCAAAGGAACCTCATTTGGTTCTGGTGGAGGTTTACCCAAGATGCCACAATAGGTGAGCCGAGGCAAGTCCCAAGCAGCTAGCTGCCATGCCCTCTGGCTCAGATGTCATTTTCTCGGTCATTCCTTGGTTCCACCATCTGAAACAGCACCCCCTCTTCCCTTGCCTGTTTTCCTTTTCCTCCAAGTGCCCTCTGGCATAAATGTAGGTGCTCACCAATCCCCTTCTGAAGCCTGAGCCCCCTGGAGGCTCCCAGGCTGCTGCTCATCACAGGGTTCGCAGGGCCTACAAGTGTTGGTTGAATGAATTCTCGGTAGATGGTATCTCAGAAGAAGAGCCACCAGCTTAAACTGGGACCTGCTCACCAGAGCTGGCTGTCTCCGAGGTAATGTGCTGAAAGCGTGAGCCATGTTGGCGTCCCTGGGAAGCCTACTTGCACACGGCAGGTGTGCAAATCTCCAGCTGGGGATTGGATGCTGCTTCTATCCCTTGTCCTGGGGGTGAATCCCTTCCACTTGGAGTCTTCCGCTGGTCTCCAGTGTCCCCCAACACGCATGGTTCGCATTTCCTTCTCCCGGCTTTTGGTTTCTCATTCCTCCCCGTCATCAAAAGTCCTCCAATTCCTCAAGGTCAGCTCCAGCAGTTCATTCTGATGATCGACCCATCTCGATCTTTGCAGACTCCCAGTGCGCACCGGCCTTGGGGCCCGGCCGCCCAGGGCAGTGCTGCCTGGTTTCCAGGTCTTCCGAGGTGGGAGGCAAGTGGGATGGATGGACTCCTGAGTGCTGAGGTCTGGGCATCATGCCTCGTGTGTGTGGGCGGCACACAGTAGGTGCACAGTAGGTTAACGGTTCAGGTTCCATCCCTATAGTGAGCACAGTTTTCTCACGTATTCCTGTGTCTCGGTTACTACTGTGTGCGGATCCCTTTTGAGTTTGTACAACTTTTACCAAACTAACAGAGACACGTGGAACAGTAGCGGACTGAAGTGGTCCCTGCTGCTATTTCTCTCCCCGCGTGGCCGCGCTTCCAGCATACCCTTCCAACCCTTCTTGCTCTTCCTTCTGGCTATTACCTCCTGTGTTAGTTTCCTGTGGCGGCTTTTAAAATTACCACAAACTTGGTGGCATGAAACAACACACGTTTATTGGCTTCCAGTTCGGGAGGGCAGACGTCTGATAGGGGAGCCACTCTCCTATCCAGGGTTGATGTTGAGGTGCGGGTGGGGCTGGTTCCTTCCAGAGGTTCCAGAGGAGAAGCTGTGTCCTTGCCTTTTCCGGCTTCTAGAAGCCCCCTGTGTTCCTTGGCTCGTGGCCCCTCCTCCATTGTCACAGCCAGCAAGCATGTCCCTTGGCTCTCTGCTTCTGTGGCTCTTCTCTGACTCTCCCATCTTTCAAGGAATCTTATGATTGCACTTGATTCACTGGGAAGACTGGGATCATCTTCCCACCTCAAGGTCGTTGACTTCATTACGTCTGCGGAGTCCCTTTTGTGAGGTAACATATCCACAGGTTCCTGGATGAGGACTGGGCCATCTTCAGAGACCATGACTCTGCCAATCACACTTCCATCCACATGAGCTCATCCTGTTATTTCCCGTGACACCTCTTTTCCACATCATCTGTTGATTTGTCTATTATGAGAAGAGAATTTCTATTTATCCCACCTCCTCCCCGTGTACTCTCAGTGTGTTATTAAGACAATAATTGTTTCCTGCAGAGCCAACTCATATACTGAGATTTCATTCCTTTTCTTGTAAAACATTTTCTCCCTGGACTTCTAGTTGCCTTTAATCTCTGTCCTGTGACTTATTCCCGTGTTTCTCCTGGAGCCTTCCCTCCGAGAGCCCACGGACCTGGGCTCCTGTAGGGCCAGGCTGTCCTCTGGGCAACTTACAGCAAGGTGTTGGGTTTCAAGGGAGAGGGAGAGAGAGACAGAGAGGGGGAAGGGGGGGAGAGAGAGAGAGAGAGAGAGAGAGAGAGAGAGAGAGAGAGAAAGGTGTGTGTGGGGTGGGGGGCAGAGAGGAGAGAGGTAGGAGAGGGAGGTGAAGGGAGAGAGGTCTGGGGAGGGGTTCAGGGAGAGAAAACAACCTCCCGAACACTGAGGGCACTGTATGGAGCCCCTACCCACCGGGCCACATTGGTGGCCCGGCCTCGGGAGTCGGCCATGTTGCTTCTGCTGTATTCTAGACATCGAATTCTATTCGCAAAGGCCCTTTGAGTTTCATGGGCAGATGGAAAGAGACACCATCCCCTAAAGGGAGTATGGCAACACCCAGGAAGACGTGTGAGAACAGAAATATTACAGTGATCAGTTTTGGAAAATATTAATTTACCATACAGCATAATACTGTTTTCTCAAACAAGAAATTTGTTCTCTAGTAGACTAGTGCTAGCCGAATAAAATATTATTTTTTACTCCACTGCACTTGCTTTCCACTGTATACCCAGATACTGCATATGCTTTAGTGTACGCGGACAAGACTGTCATGAGCTTTTAGGAGACCTTGTCTCCCATGTTAGTCCCCTTCCTGTTATCTTCATTTGATATGATCTTATCTCTTTCCTTTCCTTACTGTTAGAAAAATTGCTTTTAAAATAATCTTTTCCTTCAAAAGATACATCTAGAAATGCACTTTCTGAAACCCTGTAGTAATCCATGCTAATCATCTGAGAAAATATAAGGCACTCTTGTCAGGCTTGTTTCATGAGAAGGCTGATGACGGGTCGACACAGCCAAACAAAACTGTAACCGCCTCCCATCACCCCCGTGTGGCTTGTTCTTGTTTCAAACACCGCTCCTTTGAAAATAGATAATTCTACGCAACACAATTATAGTATAATACATAGCATTCGGACCAGTTGGCCCAAATCAACATCAGATGAGAGCCCCAGATTATTCCCGCAAAAAGCAAACCTACTAAATTATGTCTTTTTACAGTACCTACAATATTAAGTATCCCGTGATGGCAAGCAGTGGCTGCACACAAGCCAGGGTGCACGGCCCCTGTACGATTATGTATTGTGGGTGCCCTTGAGGTCACTGAAGGAAGCCCTACGTTTTTGAGCCCTATAGATGTAGGGGCTGCTCAGACATTTGTGGGATCTCACTGGTTTTTATCTTAGCTCCTGATCACAAAGTAAATTGTATTTGGCACTTGGGGAGCCTCAGCCTGAGCAGTGGCCTGTGGGACCCTCTGCCATGAAGGTTATCCAAGTGTGCTTTGCAGTCCAGGCCACCCTGTACAGTGGTGTATGTCATGTACTGAGCAATTTCAGGGACACCATTCTCATTAAGATCATCCTAGGTTTTTTTCTGGCAGACAGCAGAAACATATCTTGAGGAAGGGATGCCTTTTCCTAATTCATGTAGAGGTACATGTTGCCTGGGAAGGAAAAGAACACTGTGACTAGAATCAAGTTTCCCCATATTAATAATAATGTTTAATGCTTATGTCTCCTTAGGGTTCTTAATCTCTTCTGTAGTGCCATACACAGTTGATTTATTGGCTTGTTTTCCTTTTTCCTTTGACTTAATGGCTCTTTCTCATTATTTTCTGAATATGACTTTGCTTTGCTTCCCAGAATGGAAAACAGAAATGGGAAAAACAGAAATGGTTCCCATTTCTGCCGCTCAGAGGGAAGTCTGGCTAGCAGAGAGTGCTGGGATTCATATCCCCAGAATGTGGCCACAGGTGGCTGTGAGCATTCAGTAGGTTCATCTGGTCTCAGAGCCTCAGAGGGCAGAAGAGCACCCTTCCAAGGCTTGGGGAGTATTAAGTGAGTGGGACATACCAGGTCTTACAACTTCCTGAGGGATCTGCACTAAGTGAGAGATCCCTCTTAGATTCCCTAACCAGAGTCCCTTCTGGGAGGGGAGCGGTTCCACCTTTGTTTGTGTCTTCTCTTCCCTCTCCCTAGGAGCCGGGTGCTTTAATGTACCTCCTCTCCTATCAGAAATTCAGGGGTTAAAATATTTCATCTATCAGTGAATCTGGAGAGGATGATTCATCTTACAGAATTGCTGATGGTAGAATTTAAGGCATTTCCAGGGAACACGAATGGTTGTGGTGGCCGCCTGACTCACCTGTAGGCGGCTGAAGTAGATTAGTCCGCTCCACGGAGGTACCAATGTTGGGCCTGAGACAAATGTTCATTTGACATGAATATGAATTGGGGCAATTTTAATACTTCCTTAGGAGTTCCCGCCGAGAAGTGTATCTGAGGAAGCCCATTTTTTCCACTCCTGGCGGCCCCGCTGTTAAGAAGTGGCCCTTTCAAGGTCAAGGCATTGTCATTACAGCTGGGGTCCACGGTCTGCTTCCTCCTTCCTCCAGATCCATGCCAGCAAGGTGCTGGGGCTTGAAGGCTGGGACCAGGGGCAGCACTGAGGCCAGAAACATGCAAGGGACTCTGGTGGGTCCTGGTGACAGGCTGTTTTCTGCTGACCAGTGCACGGAGGCGTGTAGCCAAGCCTTTCCGCCACACCTCAGGGCCCTGAGGCTGGTCGTTCAGAAGCAGTGGTGACTGTTGTGGTTTGAGATACTCAGATGCAAAGCCTGGCTTTGGGCAACCCTGGGCAAGTTCCTCAAATCTATCAGAACCTGTTTCCTCATCTCTAAAATGGGGAGGACAAAGCGCGCCCTGCAGGGGAGCTGAAGGAGAGGCGAACCCTTGTGGGGAGAAGCTTGGGCACTCGTGCAATGCACGAAATCTTGCTGCATCTTCTCAGATGAGGTCGACTCCGGATTTCCTGCTGGAATGTTCTCCGGTGCCTCAGATTTTCAGTGGGTGGAGTGGTGACAAAGACTCTGAGAAACCGGGAAATCACGGGACCCGAGGCCGTCACTGCTGCCTGTTAACCCGGTCGCCGCATCCGACCCGGGGAAGAGCATATCCAGGGCCTCGGGGTCCCCGGAGCCTGGATGATACGAGCCAAGGCAGCCCCGCCGAAAACTGCTGCCCTAGCGAGGAGGCGCAAGCCGAGTACGGCCCCTTCCCTCCGACGCCCCTAGCGCAGCGCCAGGCGGCGTCGGACCGATGAGAGGACAGGCTGTTGGGGCTGCTCTCGCGATAAGTTATTCGAGGGCGTGGTGCCAGCGGCTTCTCACCGCGTGGGGCGGAGCCGTAGGGCGGAAGGCGGAAAACCCCCGAGGGCCGGAGGCCACGTGACCGAGCCTCGCGGCACAGATTGGTCTGTAGCTTCCGGGCCACGCCCCGGGGGCCGGGCCTTCGATCCCAGGAGGTACCGCCTCTGGCGGAGAGGCGCCCTTACAGGCGCTTGGGTGGGGTCTCCCTGGGCGTTAGCAATTGCTGGGTCTCCGGTTGCGGGTCGGACACCTTAACTGTGCTGAGCTTCGGGTTCTGGGGGACTCTGTTATTTGGCCTCAGTAACATGCACGGTAGCTGTCCGGAGTGGGGCTTTCCAGAGAAGGCTCCAGGGCCCCAGAGGTGCTCTAGGGAAGCACGCCTGCCACGCGGGGTCACGTCCTCGCTGTCCCCACTGTCGTGGTGTTAGAGGCGGGTTCTCGCCGCCCCGAGGGCACCCTCTCAGGAGAACCCTTGCAGAGGCCATCTTCTCCTTCCCGCAGCATCCGAACCCAGCCCAGGTCTCCTTTCACTGTCGTTCCACCCTGGGGAACACGGATCGGCACCCAAGACGGTCCCCGCTCCGCCCCCGGGTTCCCCAAGGTGCTTTTGCAGTGAAACCTCTACAGAGACTCACAGTTGCGCAGACGTTATTACTCTCCTTCCTGGCAGAAGGTGGCAGGCTGCTGCTGGCCTTATTCCTGCGTCTGCCAAATCACAGATGTGACTTCTGAGTGAATTCACAACGGAACCCGCTCAGGATTCCGGTGACCCCTGCCCGAATGGCTCACGGGTGTCCCTCGGCCACGTCTTCCTCCAGCTCTTTGTAGCGCCAAGCATGGCTCATGGAAACCCGGAGAAAACAGGTACCCTTGCCCAGTGGGGCTCACAGTTTAGAGGGTGAGAGACAATTTTTAACAATTACAGTGAATATGCCCCCGCTTCCACCGCCAAGCGGCCGCAGTTAAGCGTTTATCTGTCAAATAAAATGACCTTATAAATTCACTGTTCTCTCCATTTCACCCAGGAGGACTCGAGACTCAAGACGTTGTGAATTATCCGGATCACACCGCAGGTATGATTGGGATTTAGGATTCAAATCCGGATCACTCAGACCCCAGAGCTCAGGCCCTTCCCAGTCCAGCCTTTCCACTCACCCCCATTTAGCACAGTAAGATGGGAGGGGGCCGAGGCTATTTACTTTGCATACAGGAGTCCAGGAATACTTTTATGGTTCCATTTGAACTGGTCTTTTAGGCAAAGTGGACTTGATAGATGTGGAGGAGAGGAAAAGTGTTTCAGGCACAGGCACCTGCAGGTGCAGATGTACTTTAGTATAAAAGAACAAGACTTATTTCGTGGACTTAGAAACCCACATGTGTTGTCCTTTCTGCGTTTTACATTTTCCTGGCCACTGCTTGGCATCACCTGGTTGTCCTGTAGGAATTTGAACTCAAATGTTTCCAGGCTAAATACTTCCCCCTTCTCTGCCACATCTGGCCTGTCCTTCTGAGTGGGTCTCTCTGATTAATGACCTCCTCCCACCCCAATATTCTTGTAGGAACCCAGGCTTCCAAGACCAGATGGTCTCGGAAGCTCCTTCTCACATCCATTGGTTCGCCAAACTAGTGATTTCCCTTCCCACTACGCTGTGGCATCTGGCCTATTGCCATACCTAGCAAACTGGTTTTCCTGCTTATCCAAAAGGCATGGTGCCCTTAGGGCCTGGCTGGATCTATCAGTGACTCATGGAATGCACTCGTTTCACTTTGCTCATCCTGTTTCTGTCGTTGGGCATTTGTACCACCTTCAACCCTGAATGCTAATTTAAAAAAAATTAAAGATTTTATTTATTTATTTGAGAAAGAGAGTGTGTGTGAGCAGGGAAGGGCAGAGGGGGAGGGAGAAAGAATTTGAAGTGATTCCTCACTGTGTTTGGAGCCCCACATGACCGTGAGATCCCGGCCTGAGCTGAAACCAGGAGTCAGTGCTCAACCAACTGAGCCACCCAGCCACCCCCTGAATGCTAATTTTTGTTTCCTTTTACTCTACATTGTGAGCCTGGGCTTTTGGTTTGAAAGACCAAACCTGCAAGAACACCTGGGCTTCCAGCTTATTCAGAAGTCAGCTTCAGACCTTTGCCTCTGGTCTCTTGCCTTTTTGGTCCATCTTCCACTCACCAAAGGACAGATTTCCCTCCAGTACTCTTTTTTAAACTGTAAACAAATATTTTAACTTTATTGAGATATAATGTACACATAAAATGCACTCTTTTTAAAAAATGTACGGTTTGATGAATTAAAAAAAAACTTACTATCCACATTGTGGTAACCACTATCCACATGAATATAGAATACTTCCGTTCCCCACCCCCAAATTGGCGAGTGTCTCTTCCCAACTAGTTTCCCCCACCTCCTAGACCTATATAATTGATCTGATTTTTATTACTACAGGTGAATTTCGCATAAATATCATACATTATGTACAGTTGACCCTTGAACAACATGGGGTTGAACTGCAGCGGTCCACTTATATGTGGATTTTTTGCAGTACAGTACTGTAAATGTATTTTTTCAACAACCTTTTCTCTAGCTTACTTTACTGTAAGAATATGGTATGTAATACATATAACAATACAAGATATGTGTTAATTGACTATGTTATCAGTAAGGATTCCGACCAAGAGTAGGCTATTATTAATTAAGTTTTGGGGGAGTCAAAAGTTATCGTGGATTTTTGACCATGTAGGGAGTTCACACCCCTAACCTCTATTGTTTAAGAGTCAATTTAAGGGTAGTCTTCTGTGCCCGACTTCTTCCACTCAGCATGTTTGTGACTTTCTTCTGTATATTAGAAATAGTATTTGCTGTGTAATATCATGCTGTGTAAATACACTAAAATTTGTTTATCCATTTACCTATTGATGGGCATTTGAGTTGTTTCCATTTCTTGGCTATTCTGAGTAAGTCTACTAGGAACACGTGAAGATGAATCCTTTTATAAGCATATTTTCATTTTGTTTAGATAAATACCCAGAAGTGGGACATCTGGGTCATATAGTAAGTATAAATGCAACTCCACAAGAAACTGTCGAACTTTTCCAGGTGGTTGTACCATTTTACATTTATACCAGCAGTGTATGAGAGTTACAGTTTCTGACAATGTCACCAGCACTTGGCATCATCAGGTTTTTAACTTCTACTGTTCTAATGGGTATGTGGTGGTACCTCATTGTGATTTTAATTTGCTGTGCTTTGTGATTGTGACTGTTGCATTGTTGAGTATCTGGATTTTGTTGTCTTCCTTTGAATAGTGCAAATCATTATTCTGGCAAGTGGTTCATCTGCTTGTAGTTTGGCTAGGTTTCTTTCGATCCTTGTTTGTAATCTTTGTTGTGGCAGATCTAGAGTAGCCTTTACTCTTTAACCAGATTAGCCTTTATTCTAGAGCATGGGCTTTCATGAGGCTAGTGGGTTGACAGGAATCTCAAAGTGACCAGGTTGTACATACCATAGAGTGTCCTTATAGGTCTATGTTTTGGCGCTGTGTAAACCTCTCTCAGTCCTAACTTGCATCTAGGCTAGGAGTCAGAGTCCTGATAATGTCTAGTCTGGTGGGTTGAACACACACGGGGTAGGGTTTAATTTGTTCTAAGTAAAAGAATGAAAGGATATTCTTGTATTTTTAAATTTGTGGAATAAGAGTTCTCATCACATAGAGATTCATGTTCCTTTTCTGGTTTTATTAGTCAGGATCCAACCAGGAAACAGAAATCAAAGCAGCTATTTTAGTAGAACTTAATATAAAGATCTATCAAATAGGTGTTGTTTATTAAAGTAGGTAATTGAAAGTTAAGAACTCGGTTGCTTCTTGGCCTTTTGGCTAAGATCAAGTGAAAGGTAAAAATTCCGGAGTATGGAGGAAACAACTGCAGGAAGCTGCTCCTTCCCTTAAGTGAGAGGTACAATGTGAAGAAACTGGAATTGAAACTTTTAGGAGATTGGCAGAGGGCCCCATGGAGGTGAACCTCCGGGCTCTAAGGAGGAGGTCCCAGGGCCCGGGTGAGGCTGGTTCTGCCGGTCGAAAGCTCCCAGACTGGGTCCAAAGGGAAGCAACAGCAGCCTTTGCCAGGATGAGGAGGGGCTGCTGGGGTGAGGCCAGGCGGGTTCAGGAAGCAGACAGCCCTTCCGGGCCTCCTCCTGCAGCCTCTAGCGCCCCCTTTGTCCGCACAGGGAGCAGCTGACAGAGCAAGAACGTGGTTTGCAGACCTCCAACCCTGCAGCACAAAGCCGAGGGGAGGAGGTGCCCTGGGAGCTGAGGGACAAGAGCTCAGTAAGGAGCAGCACGCTGATGTTCACAACTTTACATGTTAATTCCGCACCCCCCCTTCCCCCGCCGACCCATGGGATGCTTGCTCTGTCTCAAGCCGACCTCTTGTTCTGCCTCAAATCTTGGCTCAAGCTGATACCTACTAACTGGAATATCTATGATGAATATCCGGCTCACATTCCAGTGGCATCGTCCCTAGGTGCATGTGGTTGCATTGTCCCCACGGGTCCCCTGGGCCCCTTGTGATTGTCTGAGCAGGCATTTCGATTCAGAATCCAGACCTTATGCCTGTTTGTGTTCTCATGGCGCCTGACATGCTGCCCGCTGCGTGGCAGCTGATCCCTGGGGCACTGAGACCGACAGCATGAGGCAGGTTGTGAGACTCAGTCTCCTGACTGAGCCCCCCCAGCACAGGGCTGTGTCCCCACAGGAAAAGTGTCTCGGCTCTGCTCTGTTCTTACCTACTTGTTTACAAGGAGTCACATTGATTTGCCTTCATGAAACCGCCATTTCAGTTTTCCTCCCACTCTGACAACGTCTGAGGTTTTTCCCATTTTAGTTTTAAGTGGTTTAAAGTCTTCTGGGATCTCTTCCACTTTCTAATCAATACCAATATTTCCTCAAAACCACCAGGGGATCCCTGTTTTCACTGGCTTTTTTTCTGATGCATCAAAGATGTGACTTCTGATTGCACTCTAAGGATAACTTGGTGGGTACTTCTTTCTGTAGAACTCCAGCCTCCAATGTGAGAGAGAAGCAGCTGGGGAGGAGACTGGACTACATTTCCCAGGGGACTGCTGGTGGCAGGGGGTGGGGAGGTCCTTGACCCAGGACGTAGGGTCTAGGCAGACTGGCTTCAGGGCAGAAGTGCAAGAGGTGAGGGCTGCAGGGCCAGAAGGGAGCTCCATGGAGGGAAGGGGAGAGAGAGAAAGAAAGAGAGAGAGAGAGGGAAGGGAATTTTGAATATTTGCAATGTAAAGTGCTGTGTTGTATCCTCAGAAATTCCTACGGAAGAGTCTAAATTATTAAGACTTCTGGGGTTGATTCATTTTGTTTTATATTTTATCATGTTATTTAACTTTGCTTCAACCCTCAGAGGAAGACTTTAAGGCACTGTAGCTATAGTCTGGGTTCCTAAATTTATCAGGATACAACTTAATTTTTATTTATTTGTTTATTTTTAAGGATTTAATTTATTTGCCAGAGAGAGCGAGAGCACGCATGGGAGATAAAGAGAATGAGAGCACAAGGAGGGGGAGTGGCAGGCATAGGGAGAAGCAGGCTCCCTGCTAAGCAAGGAGCCAGATGTGGGACTTGATCCGAGGACCTGGGATCATGACCTGAGCCAAAGGCAGATGCTTAATGAGCCACCCAGGTGTCTCCAGAATACAACTTTTAAAATGCATTGAAATAGATCTCAAAACCTTGGAGTAGAGTTGGTCTTCTTCTCAAAGTGAAGTACAGTTGAGTAGCTCTGGGAGGAAAAGGAGCAGGGGTTCCATCCTCCAGATGTGGGTGCAGGCCATGCCTGTCTCAGGAGGTGGGTCCCCGGGCCCTGGTAGGACCCACTGAATCAGACTCTTCGGAGACAGACTTTGGAAACCTGCAATTTCCCAGGCTCCCAGCTGCTGTGGAAGCACCATTTCTGCAGCAGGGTCAGAGCACGGCTTCTGGCGGCCACTGCTTTGATCGTGTGAGTTAGGACACGGAAGGTAGAAGGCGGTCAAGGTCAGGAGGTTCTGGCTGACTGCACGCCACGCTGCACTCAGTCTACGAGGCCACCACAGCCTTCTCCACTGGCCTCACGTTTCCCCTTTACTTTCTTCACAACAAAGAGAAAGCAGAGTCATCTCCAAAAAGAGGGGAAATAAGAACTAATGACTACTTAAAAAAAAAAAATCTTTGTCCAAATGACAGACTCTAAATACTGCTTTCTGGTGTATTCCTTTATTGCCCCATGCTCTCCCCCTTTTATTTCTTTTTTTAGGAAAAGGTCTATTTGTTAATTTTAGAGAGAGAGAGCGCATGCGTGGGGTGGCCGGTGGGGAGGGGCAGAGGAGGAGGAAAAAAGAGGAGCTTACGCCGACCCCCTGCTGAGCACGGGGCCCACTCAGGGCTCCCTTCCAGGACCCTGAGATCATGACCTGAGCTGAAGCCAGAAGTTGGGTGCTTAATCAACTGAGCCCCTAGGTGCCCCAATCACCCTTTTATTTCTTGCCTCTCTCTTCATATCCTTTTATCGTTACCTGGCGGGCCAGAACTGTAGCTTTAGAACGTGGATGGTAGGGACGCCTGGGCGGCTCAGTCAGTGAAGCATCTGCCTTTGGCTCGGGTCATGATCCCAGGGGATTGAGTCCTGCATCTCCTTGCTTGGCAGGGAGCCTGCTTCTCCCTCTGCCTGCTGCTACCCCCTCTTGTGCGCGTGCGTGATCTCTCTCGGACAAAGAAATAGAATCTTTAAAAAAAAAAAAAAGTGGATAGTATTCACACAGAGGTTGATTTGGGTTTGGATGGGAACGCTGGCCCTTTTCCTCCCGGGGCGATCCTTAGCGCACCCTCTGGGCCTGTCCACCCTCCTCCGCACCTGAGCGCCTGGCCGACAGCTGTGCCTTTCCATTGTCTTGAACAGGCGGTAGTAAATACAGTGTGTTCCTTTCAGGGACAAAGAGTTTGCGTTCTCTTCGGTATAACAGATTGATGAAAGAAATCTATCCATGTAAGCTAAACACCATACCATCGTTATACACAGAAAGGCGCAAGTTACGGGAGGGAAGTATGAGGCGTGGTAGGTTTTCTTTCTTCCCCCCCTGCTCGCTGCTCTTGCGTACCACATTCTCCCTCGGAGTGGCGGTCTGCCACTGCCTTTGTCCCTGAGGCTTCTGTCCCTTGAGACAGTGGTTCTTAAGGGATGAGAGGGGGGCCTTTCCCTTCCCCTTCTCTGGGAGACTTAGCAAGTCGGGAGACATGCGTGCTGGTTGTCGTAAGTGGGAGGAGAGCATTAGTGGCATCTAGAGGGTAGAGGCCAGGGGAGCTGCTCGACATCCTGCAACACGGAGGACAGACCCCACAGCAGTGAACTACTGAGTCCCCAGAGTCAGCCTTGCTGAGCTTAAGAAACTGTGCCTGAGGCAAGGACTAGAGCCTGTTGGGTAATCCGAGTGACTAACGTTTGCACCAAGCTTGTGCTAGAGGTGCTCTTTCACGTGCTGTGCTTGATCTTATTGTGTCCTCACGGTGGCCTGGAGGGTAGAGAGCGGACCCCCATTTTACTGTCAGGGAAACTGAGGCTGCAGTGAGCTTAAATGCTCTGCCAGGAATCCCACCCAGGGTCTGAAAGGCTGAGTCAGGTGGCCAACCGGCTTCCACCCCTGCTGCGGTCGTCACAGGGCGCCTGCCTCTCGGGAGGGAGCGCTGAGGAAGGCTGCCCTGCTTTCATTAGATTTCAGCAGGCTCTTCTCCCTTGGCTGTGACCTGGGGCCTGGACTTGACCCCCCCCCCCCAACAGTCTTGTGTCCGCCCTTGGGCCCCAGAGTTCCCGCCTGCACTGATATGCTTAGCTGGCTCCTGCCGAGGGGCAGCCTTGGGAGGGACTCTCCTACAGTGTCTTCTGGTCACCTAAAAAGGTCGCTGGGATATTGTGATGTTTATGTACGAGGCTGCCGCAGGCTATTTGCACCTGCTTGAAGACCACTGGCTGTGTCCAGTAGTCTCAAGCCTTTCTGAAAGTAGCTCATTTCCACGATCCACCTCCCTTTACAGTCCTCAAATCCAGAAAGCTGCGGTTTTTATTATTATTATTATTATTGAAAGCTCTGTGTTTTAAAGGAGGCGTTCCATAATATTGCAGCAGGCTTGTTTGGTGGGAAATCCCTGACCTGCACTCAGGCTACATATAGCTTCATTTATCTCACTTAGTGTGAATATTTATGTTTTGCTGTGGAAATGCTAATGTGCTTGGTTACGGGGTGCTGCTGGGACTAGAAGGTCTGCACCAGTGTCTTTTAGAAATCTGAAACATTCTCAGTCACAGAGCACCCATGAATTTCAGGTAAGAGATTCGGGACCTGTACAAGTTTTATGTCTCTAGATCTGCTGAGCACAGGAACTGCTCTGTGGGCTCCAGGAGACCACACGGCCTGCGACCCGTTTCGACACAGGTCCCCGTAAAGATGCACCGGGGGAACGTTTGGGGGCTGTCCATTCATGTGACTGCTCAGGTTTGTGTGTGCCTAAATAATTTGCTGCCCCATTAAGACAGAGGCCCTTAAATGTGCTTTGATCAACTTGGCCCATGCCCGGAGAATTTCGTTGTTATTAATGTGTTCAAATATTTTTGTTGGAGTTTTCCTGTCTACGGGCTTTTCTCACCCAAAGGGATGACTTTTTGTTCTTTCTGTTGAGATTGTTCTCGGATCTTTTCTGACAGAGTCGCAAACACACTGACAAAGCCCGCATGATCTGACGGGGGGCCCTTAATAGGCGCGGAGGTGTTCGGCAGGTGGGGAAGGCCCGCCCTGGCTTCTCGGCCCAGGCTAGGTGGGCGGATGTCTGACAGGACCCGCCAGGAAGTGCAGAATGACTTTCCTGACCTGGAAGAGCGAGGCTCAGAGAGTCTACACATTCGCAAGTATTGTAAAACAGTTGTGGTCAGGCGCAAACCACATTTATAATATTTTGGAATTCTCCAATATTATTGAGAGAAGCGTTCGGTCATGTTAACACTGAACTTCAGGTGGGCTCTCTCAGCCACCAGCTTCTCTCTGGTCCTGGAACTCCACTCCTGCTGGGACCCCCGAGGCGGATGACTGACCAGTGTCTTCTGGATTCCGTTCCTTTGTCAGCCATGTTGCTCCCCTGGGTCTCTCTTCTGCTTCACCAAATCTGCCTCTTCAAGATCCTGCTCACAACTCTCTCTTCCAAGGAACGTTCCCGAAAAACCTGGCTCGATAGGCTGATTTTTTTATAATTAGCTTTCCCTATGTGGCTGGTTAAATGAGGTCTGACGAACACAATTTGATGGTAATGACCATTTGCCTCCATGTAACTTTTCTTTTGAATTACTTAAATTCCCAAGAGTGAGTTTCCTGGATCAAAACAGATAGACGTTTTTATGGCTGACAGAGTTCATTCATTCCGAAAATATTTGTTGCACATCTATTGGGGTACACGACTCTGCTGGGAGCTGGCAGTGTGACGTGGAACCAAACAGCAAACTTTCAGCCTTCCTGGAACTGACCTTCAGTTGGGGGAGAAGACCACAACCCAGTAAACACAGAATATCACGTAGGTGATGGCCACGGAGAAAAACAAGGTAGTGTAGGAGGATTTGAAGTACCTCTGGGTCAGGGCACCTGGGTGGCTCAGTTGGTTAAGCATCTGCCTTCGGCTCAGGTCATGATCTCGGGGTCCTGGGATCGAGCCCCGCATTGGGCTCCTTGCTCAAGGAGGAGTCTGCTTGTCCTTCTCCCTCTGCCCCCGCCTTATGCTAGCGCTCTCTCTCTCTCTCTCTCCTTTATCTCAAATAAATAGATAAATAAATCTTATAAAAAAACAAATACCTGTGATGGTGAGGAGGGATAGGGAGTTGCTGTTTCATATGAGGAGGTTAGGAAATGCTTCAGTGTTGAGGTGAAATCTGAGCAGAGACCTGGATGAGAGAACTGAGGGGGCTGTGCTGACACTATGTAAGGGAGAACGACTCAGGCAGAGGAGCAGTAGGTGCAAATATCCTGCGGCATAAAACACTTTTCAGGGATTTCTTTTTTTTTTTTTAAGATTTTTTTAAAATTTTTATTTATTTGACATAGAGAGAGAGATCACAAGCAGGCAGAGAGGCAGACAGAGAGAGAGGGGGAAGCAGGCTCCCCGCTGAGCAGAGAGCCCGATGTGGGGCTCGATCCCAGGACCCTGAGATCATGACCTGAACCAAAGGCAGAGGCTTTAACCCCCTGAGCCACCCAGGCACCCCCACTTTCAGGGATTTCCATTATGTGTCTGTTGGTCCTCTTGAGGGTGTCCCACAGGTCTCTGAGGCTCTATTCATTTAAAAAAATTCTCCTGTGAACTGAACACTGTCTCCCCCGCTCCCCAATGAACATATTAAAGCCCTAATCATCACTGTGATGGTGTTTGGAGATGGGGCCTTTGGGAGGTAATTGGGTTTAGATGAGGCCATGGGAGCAGAGCACCAGGATGGGATTGGTGCCCTTATATGGGGATTAAGGGCCCAGAGCTCTTTCTGCCCTGCGAGGACACAGCAAGAAAACAGCTGGCTGTAACTAGGAAGAGAGCTCTCACCGAGAACCTGACCGTGAGGGCACCCTGATCTGGGACTTTCAGGCTTCAGAACTGTGGAAAATCATTATCTTCTGTTGGAGCCACCCGGCCTATGGTCTTCTGTCATAGCACCTGAATTGACGGAGAACTTCCTTTTCCTCAGCCTGAGTGATCTCAACTGACCTGTCGTCAGACCTGAGCCCCACTGACGCATTTTTGATGGCAGTTACTGTACCGTACAGACGTATGTATTAGTCCCCCTTTCTTGATCGATGTCATCTATTTGGTGCGACATGGCTCTCATGCCTTCGTATCATTCTCCAGAGGTGGCCTCCTTTAGCTCTTTTTTTCTTTTTTAAGATTTTATTATTTTATTTTATTTTTTTATTTTTATTGTTTTTAAAGATTTTATTTATTTATTTGAGAGAGAGAGAAAGTGAGAGAGAGCATGAGAGGAGAGAAGGTCAGTGGAAGAAGCAGACTCCCTGGGGAGCCGGGAGCCCAATGTGGGACTTGATCTCAGAACGCAAGGATCATGACCTGAGCTGAAGGCAGTTGCTCAACCAACTGAGCCACCCAGGCGCCCTTATTATTTTATTTTGAGAGAGAGAGAGCGAGAGAGCGCAGAGGGGCAGAGGGAGAAAAGAATCTCGAGCAGAGTCCATGCTGAGCGTGGGGCCCGACGCGGGGCTCAATCCCCCCGACCCTGAGAAGATGACGTGCGCCCAAATCAAGAGTCAGACGGTCAACCAGCTGTGCCACCAGGTGCCCCTCCTTTAGCTCTTTGAATGTATTTATAACAACTGAGTTAACATCTTTACTTCCTAAGTTCAACATCTGGGCTTCTTCAGGGCAGTTTCTGACCTTTTTTCCCTGTGAGCCATATTTCCTGTATCTTTACATGTCTAATAACTTTTTTTTTTTGCCGAGAACTGGACATACCAAATACTATGCTGTGGTGGCTCTGGAAATCGCATCTCCCGGGCTCTGTTGGCAGCAGCTGGGGGTGTGTTTGCTTGCTGACTTCCCTGAACTAAGTGTGTAGGCTCTGTTTTTTGTCACGTGTGCCACTGGGATTTCTAGGGAACTTCCAGACGGGACAGAGCCTGGGAATGGGGCTTTGAGGGGAGCTCCATGCCCCCACCGCCCTGTCGGGAAGAGGAAGAAGGGTCTAGGGACCCAGGAAATGCTATAAAGCTCACATTTCTTACCGAGATTCAGTCATTTTTCTTGAAGAAATCTCCTTGAATTGTTGCAAGTCTGGTTAATTTCCAGAGTTAAGAAGAAGTTGTTCTTGACAATCTTCTGTCATATGCAGCAGAACCTTTTGTCAGCATTGGCTTGAAACTCATTTTTATATTGCTTACATTCAGATTTGCATTGACTCTTGGCTCACCACTCACTAGATTCCACCCTACTCCAACCCAGCCATGTGCTGTTGGGTCCCTCCTGGCCCTTGCCTCTCTGTGTCTGGGCTAGCTCCTGCCTCTCCACAATGCTGGCCTTTCTTCCCAAGCCTGTATCACACGCAGGCACTTTACTTTCCACTTGGAGCTGAAGACAGCAGGGGACCGTTTTCTGATTACGTGATCATCATGCTTTCCATGACCGATTAGAGATTTAACTACGCTTTGTATCTAGACTCCCAGCTCAGTATTCTTGATACACTTTTTTAAAAGTGTATCAAGTGATACAATTTTTTAAAAAAATTAAAAAAAATTTTTTTTTAAATTTTTATTTATTAGAGGCCGGGGGAGGGGGAGGGAGAGAGAATCTCAAGCAGGCTCCACACCTGGCGCGGAGCCTGACTTGAGGCTCGATCTCACGACCCTGAGATCACGACCTGAACTGCAGTCAAGAATCAGACGCTTAACCGACTCCACCACCCAGACACCCAATATACATTTTTTTAAAATTGAAGAACAGATATAATGCACCAACACTTTTTTTGGGAGTGGGTGAGTGAAAATCCCAAAGAAGCCAGAGGGAGGGCTAAAGGGACTGAGCAGGGAGGGAAGGCAAGCAGATAAGAGGCTTTGTTACTCAACAGGAAGGCCAGGTGGTTGGTCGGTCCTGTGGACTGCCTCCTGGGAGGCTGTGTAGACTCAGAACTGTCCCTCGGGAGGGACACAGGGAGGGTCTATCCTGCGGGTCCTCCTGCTCTGTCTCCCACTGTCAAAGTCCCTTCACAGAGCATCAGCTGCTTGTACTTGCAGTTCCTGCCACCCACTCGGGAAGCCGCAGGGGTTGGAATCCCTCGTGGGGAGCTGTCATCCCTTCTCTGGTCAGCCTGTCTTACTTCTCTTAGGGAACATGGAGTTTTTGTTCTGTCTTTCCACAGGGCCTTTCTGGTTGGTGGTGGAACGCCACTACCCCCTGCCTTAGAAGAGGTCCTGCTGGGTGAAATGGTCCCCAGGATGCTTCCCACTCAGGGATGCTGTCACTTTCACTAACATGACTGATGGCCTTCATCCTGGGGTGGAAGGTATCAGGAGCAGTGAAGGCGGCACCGAGAGAGGTCGGGGTTGGTGAGATCAGCCAGGTTTCTGTGGAGGCCCGATCTGTGGATCCCAGGTGCTGCTGGCCCAGGGACCACGCTCTGAGAAGCACTGATGTAGACCACCCTCCTCAGTTGTCTCACAGGTATATAAGGCACATGCACAGTAGTGGGGAGTGCAGATTTGAGGTCCTGCTTGCCTTGGCTCAAATCCTGGCTGTGGGCAAATTCCTTAACCTCTCTGTGCCTCACTTTCCCTGGATGATGATGATTGGATGATGACGATAGGGTTGTGAGGGTTTGGAGGGGTGCCTGGCTCATTCGTAGGTCTGTGTAAATGTAGGCAGAGATGATTCTTGTTTGGCTCATCGGAAAAGGGAAATGGAGGGAATGAAAATCAGGTCCAAGCTGACAAGCAGCACATTCTAGAAGCCTAGACTTCTTGTCTTCTCAGTCCAGGGAATTACCTTTCCCCTTATGACACAACTTCTTTTGGTTGTTTGGTCCTGTAGCTGCTTAAATCTGCTGCTGAGGAAGTCTGTTACTCAGCCTGGAAGAACATGGCGTCGTTTAGCAGAAACCCCAGCCTGCACCCAGCACTTGGGCTGGGGGAGAGGATGCAATGGGTGGCAGAGGGAACACGGGCAGGCAGTGGTCCAGTCCCAGCTCTTGAACTTCCAGCCTGCATCTCTCAGGTCCTGTTCCCTCATGTGTGTAAGACCTACCTCTGAGGTTTGGGGAGAGGCTAAATCTGATAATGCATTGGTCAAATGCCTAGCACAGCGGAGTCTGAACCCTCCGTGGATTTTTGTTACCAGTTCTTGCACAGCGGAATAGTGATGTGTCTGCCATACTGCCGACACAGGCTTTTTCTGGATTAATTGTCTAGTTGGTTTATACCCACATCTCTTTTTCTCTTCAGGAGGTCTGCTGATGTGTGGGCCCAGCTGTCAAAACAGATGGTTTTGAAATGATGTCCATCCATCAGGGACACTATTAAAGAGAAATGATCCCAGGAGTAACCTCATGGTAGGTGGCTACACTGTGGTTCCTCAAGGGGGTGCACCTCCCCGGCCGCCCTCACTGTGCCCTCTGACCGCTATACTGAATGACTCATCTTTTCTCTGTTGTTTTAAACCACTCCTGGTAGTTTTAATCCCACGTCCCACATTTGTATTTGAAAATCTATCTGATCATTGGGTGTGGTTTTGCCCAAAGTCCTGTCCTCTGGCTTTAATTATTAAACAGTGAAGCCAGACTGACATATTTGAGACAACTGAAAATTCTCCCCTTTCGAACCTCTCCCTTTAGGGAAAAAGACAAATTATAAAAAGAAAACCAAAGGAGCCAGGGTGGCTCAGTCATTTAAGCGTCTGCCTTTGGCTCAGGTCACGATCACAGGGTCCTGGGATCGAGCCCCATCTCGGGCTCCCTGCTCAGTGGGGAGCCTGCTTCTCCCTCTCCCTCTGCTGCTCCCCCTGCTTGTGCTTGCGCTTGCGCTCTGTCAAATAAGTAAATAAAATCTTAAAAAAAAAAAAGAAAAAGAAAATCAGCAAACAAAAATAAGAGACATTGGTGATGTATTTAAAACAACTGGGAGGGTGTGTCCTCACACCCCCTACCACTGTCACTGGGAGCACGGCTGATGCACATGGAGCCTGGGCCAACCTGAAGCTTGTATTATTTGGGGGATCCACTGTAAACACAAATAATATTAAGTTATGAATGTAGAGTTAGGTATGACAGCAAATATTTACGTAGCAGAGAAAACATCATCCTCAGTTGTAAATTAGATAACATACACATTAAAAAGTCCAGAAAGATAACCTCATATTTTATTTTATTTAAAAGATTTTATTTATTTATTTGACAGAGAGAAAGAGATCACAAGTAGGCAGAGAGGCAGGCAGAGAGAGAGGAGGAAGCAGGATCCCTGCCGAGCAGAGAGCCTGATGTGGGGCTCGATCCCAGGACCCTGAGATCATGACCTGAGCCGAAGGCAGAGGCTTAACCCACTGAGCCACTCAGGTGCCCCTCATATTTTATTTTTTAATATGCCTTAGTTTATCTTTTTCTTTAAATTTTTTATTTAACTTCAATTTAGTTAACATATACTGTATTATTAGTTTCGGGGTAGAATTTAGTGATTCGTAACTTGCATATAACACCCAGTGCTCATTACATCACATGCTCTCTTTAATGCCCTTCACCCAGTTACCCCACCCCCCATCTACCTACCCTCCAGCAACCCTCAGTTTGTTTCCTAGAGTTCAGAGTCTCTTACGATTTGCTTCCTTCTCTGTTTTCATCATTTTCTTTTTTTTTTTTGGTACAGAAAGGTGTTTTTTTTTTTTTTTTTAACGTATAATGTATTATTTGCCCCAGGATACATGTCTGTGAATCATCAGGCTTACACATTTCACAGCATTTACCATAGCACATACCCTCCCCCATGTCCATATCCTTACCCCCCCCCCCCCCCCACCTTCCAGCCACCCTTAGTTTGTTTCATGAGTTTAGGAGTCTCTTATGGTTTGTCTCCTTCCCCATCCCATCTTGTTTCATTTCTCTTCCCCACCCCCCACGACCCCCCGCCCTGCCTTTCAAATTCTTCATATCAGAACGATCATGTGATAATTGTCTTTCTCTGACTGACTTATTTCGCTTAGCCTAATACCCTCTAGTTCTATCCATGTCGTTGCAAATGGCAAGATTTCGTTTTTCTTGATGGCTTCATAGTATTCTATTGTATATATATACCACATCTTCTTGATCCATTCATCTGATGATGGACATCTAGGTTCTTTCCAGAGTTTGGCTATTGTGGACATTGCTGCTATAAACATTTGGGTGCATGTGCCCCTTCGGGTCACTACATTTGTATCTTTAGGGTAAATACCCAGTAGTGCAATTGCTGGGTCATAAGGTAGCTGTATTTTCAACATTTTGAGGAACCTCCATACTGTTTTCCAGAGTGGCCATACCAGCTTGCATTCCCACCAACAACAGTGTAGGAGGGTTCCCCTTTCTCTGTATCCTTGCCAACATCTGTCATTCCCTGACTTGCTAATTTTAGCCATTCTGACTGGTGTGAGGTGGTTTCTCAATGTGGTTTTGATTTGTCTTTCTTTTTTTTTTTAATATTTTATTAACATATAATGTATTATTTGCCCCAGGATACATGTCTGTGAATCATCAGGCTTACACATTTCACAGCATTTACCATAGCACATACCCTCCCCAATGTCCATAACCCTAACCCCACCCCCCCACCTTCCAGCCACCGTTAGTTTGTTTCGTGAGTTTAGGAGTCTCTATAGTTTGTCTTCTTCCCAATCCCATCTTGTTTCATTTCTCTTCCCCACCCCACCATAACCCCCTGCCCTGCCTCTCAAATTCTTCATATCAGAGAGATCATGTGATAATTGTCTTTCTCTGACTGACTTATTTTGCTTAGGATAATACCCTCTAGTTCCATCCATGTCATTGCAAATGGCAAGATTTCATTTCTCTTGATGGCTCCATAGTATTCCATTGTATGTATATACCACATCTTTATCCATTCATCTGTTGATGGACATTTAGGTTCTTTCCATAGTTTGGCTATTGTGGACATTGCTGCTATAAACATTCGGGTGTATGTGACCCTTTGGATCACTACATTTATATCTTGAGGGTAAATACCCAATAGTGCAATTGCTGGGTTGTAGGGTAGCTCTATTTTCAACATTCTGAGGAAGCTCCATACAGCTTTCCAGAGTGGCTGTACCAGCTTGCATTCCCACCAATAGTGTAGGAGGGTTCCCCTTTTCCACATCCTCACCAACATCTGTCATTCCCTGACTTGCTAATTTGAGACATTCTGACTGGTGTGAGGTGGTATCTCACTGTGGTTTTGATTTGTATTTCTCTGATGCCGAGTGATGTTGAGCATTTTTTCATGTGTCTGTTGGCCATTTGGATGTCCTCTTTACTGAAATGTCTGTTCATATCTTCTGCCCATTTCTTGATTGGATTATTTGTTCTTTGAGTGTTGAGTTTGAGAAGTTATAGATTTTGGATACTAGCCCTTTATCTGATATGTCATTTGCGAATATCTTCTCCCATTTTATCATTTGTCTTTTGGTTTTGTTGACAGTTTCCTTTGCTGTGCAAAAAGCTTTTGATCTTGATGAAGTCCCAATAGTTAATTTTTGCCCTTGCTTCCCTTGCCTTTGGCGGTGTTTCTAGGAAGAAGCTGCTACAACTGAGGTCGAAGAGGTTGCTGCCTGTGTTCTCCTCCAGGATTTTCATGGAGTCCTGTCTCACATTGAGGTCTTTGATCCATTTTGAGTCTATTTTTATGTGTGGTGTAAGGAAATGGTCAAGTTTCATTCTTCTGCATGTGGCTGTCCAGTTTTCCCAACACCATTTGTTGAAGAGACTGTCTTTTTTCCACTGGATATTCTTTCCTGCCTTGTTGAAGATTAGTTGACAATAGAGTTGGGGGTCCATTTCTGGGCTGTCTATTCTGTTCTGTTGATCTATGTGTCTGTTTTTGTGCCAGTACCATACTGTCTTGATGATTACAGCTTTGTAATAGAGCTTCAAGTCTGGAATTGTGATGCCACCGACTTTGGTTTTCTTTTTCAACATTCCTCTGGCTATTCGTGGTCTTTTCTGGTTCCCTATAAATTTTAGGATAATTTGTTCCATTTCTTTGAAATAAATCAATGGTATTTTGATAGGGATTGCATTAAATGTGTAGATTGCTTTAGGTAGCATAGACATTTTCACAATATTTGTTCTTCCAATCCATGAGCATGGAATGTTTTTCCATTTGTTTGTGTCTTCCTCAATTTCATTCATGAGTACTTTGTAGTTTTACGAATATAGATTCTTTGCTTCTTTGGTTAGGTTTATTCCTAGGTATCTTACAGTTTTGGGTGCAATTGTAAATGGAATCTTTAATTTCATTTTCATTCAATCCTTAATGACTCCTCAATTTCTCTTCTGTTTTGCTGTTGGTGTATAGAAATGCAACTGATTTCTCTCATTAATTTTATATCCTGACACTTGACTGAATTCCTGTATGAGTTCTAGCAGTCTTGGAGTGGAGTCTTTTGGGCTTTCCACATAAAGTATCATATCATCTGCAAAGAGTGAGAGTTTGACTTCTTCTTTGCCAATTTGGATGCCTTTTATTTCTTTTTGTTGTCTGATTGCTGAGGCTAGGACTTCTAGTACTATGTTGAATAGCAGTGGGGATAGTGGGCATCCCTGCCATGTTCCCGATCTCAGGGGAAAAGCTCTCAGCTTTTCCCCATTGAGAATGATATTCGCTGTGGGTTTTTCATAGATGGCTTTGATGATGTTGAGGAATGTACCCTCTATGCCTACACTGTGAAGAGTTTTGATCAAGAAAGGATGTTGTACTTTGTCAAATGCTTTTTCAGCATCAATTGAGAGTATCATATGGTTCTTGTTCTTTCTTTTATTAATGTATTGTATCACATTGATTGATTTGGGGATGTTGAACCAACTTTGCATCCCAGGAATAAATCCCACTTGGTCGTGGTGAATAATTCTTTTAATGTAGTGTTGGATCCTATTGGCTAGTATTTTGGTTAGAATTTTTACATCCGTGTTCATCAAGGATATTGGTCTGTAATTCTCCTTTTTGATGGGGTCTTTGTCTGGTTTTGGGATCCAGGTAATGCTGGCCTCATAAAATGAGTTTGGAAGTTTCCCTTTCATTTCTATTTTTTGGGACAATTTCAGGAGTATAGGTATTAATTCTTCTTTAAATGTTTGGTAGAATTCCCCTGGGAAGCCATCTGGTCCTGGGCTCTTGTTTATTGGGAGATTTTTGATGACTGTTTCAATCTCCTTACTGGTTATGGGTCTGTTCAAGTTTTCTATTTCTTCCTGGTTTGGTTTTGGTAGTTTGTCTCTAGGAATGCATCCATTTCTTCCAGATTGTCTAATTTGCTGGCGTATAGTTGCTCATAATATGTTCTTATAATTGTTTGTATTTCTTTGATGTTGGTTGTAATTTTTCCTTTTTCATTCATGGTTTTATTAATTTGGTCCTTTCTCTTTTCTTTTTGATAAGTCTGGCCAAGGGTTTATCAATTTTATTAATTCTTTCAAAGAACCAGCTCCTCATTTCGTTGATTTATTCTACTGTTCTTTTGGTTTCTATTTCATTGATTTCTGCTCTGATCTTCATTATTTCTCTTCTGCTGGGTTTAGGCTTTCCCTGCTGTTCTTTCTCCAGCTCCTTTAGGTGTAGGGTTAGGTTATGTATTTGCGATCTTTCTTGTTTCTTGAGAAAGGCTTGTATTGGTATATATTTTCCTCTCAGGACTGCCCTTGCCGTGTCCCAGAGATTTTGAACAGTTGTGTTTTCATTTTCATTTGTTTCTGTGAATTTTTTAAATTCTTCTTTAATTTCCTGGTTAACCCATTCATTCTTTAGTAGGATGCTCTTTAGCCTCCATGTATTTGAGTTCTTTCCAACTTTCC
>CM052799.1:189600185-189665792 GCA_028533885.1 Nasua narica
TCCCTTTAAGTATGATATAGTGTCCTTTCTCACCTCTTATTATAGTCTTTGGCTTAAAATCTAATTTATCTGATGTAAGGATTGCCACCCCAGCTTTCTTTTGATGTCCATTAGCATGGTAAGTTGTTTTCCACCCCCTCACTTTAAAGCTGGAGGTGTCTTTGGGTCTAAGATGAGTTTCTTGTAGACAGCATATCGATGGATCTTGTTTTTTTATCCATTCTGATATCCTGTGTCTTTTGATTGGGGCATTTAGCCTGTTTACATTCAGGGTAACTATTGACAGATATGAATTTAGTGCCATTGTATTGCCTGTAAAGTGACTGTTAACTGTATATTGTCTCTGTTTCTTTCTGGTCTATGTTCCTTTTAGGCTCTCTCTTTGCTTAGAGGACCCCTTTCAATATTTCCTGTAGGGCTGGTTTGGTGTTTGCAAATTCCTTTAGTTTTTGTTTGTCCTGTAAGCTTTTTATTTCTCCATCTATTTTCAGTGACAACCTAGCTGGATATAGTATTCTTCTCTGCATATTTTTCTCATTTAGGGCTCTGAATATATCATGCCAGTCCTTTCTGGCCTGCCAGGTCTCTGTGGATAGGTCTGCTGCCAATCCAATATTTCTGCCTTTGTATGTTACAGACTTCTTGTCCTGAGCTGCTTTCAGGATTTTCTCTTTGTCACTAAGACTTGTAATTTTTACTATTAGATGACGGGGTGTAGACCTATTTTTATTGGTTTTGAGTGGGGTTCTCTGTGCCTCCTAGATTTTGATGCTTGTTCCCTTTGCCAGATTAGGGAAATTCTCTACAATAATTTGCTCCAATATACCTCCCACCCCTTTCTGTCTTTCTTCTTCTTCTGGGATCCCAATTATTCTAATAGTGTTGCATCTTATGGTATTACTTATCTTTTGAATTCTTCCCTCGTGGTCCAATAGTTGTCTCTCTTTTTCTCAGCTTCTTTATTCTCTGTCATTTGGTCTTCTATGTCACTAATTCTTTCTTCTGCCTCATTTATTCTAGCAGTAAGAGCCTCCATTTTTTATTGTACCTCATTAATAGCTTTTTTGATTTCAACTTGGTTAGATTTTAGTTCTTTTATTTCTCTAGAAAGGGATTCTTTAATATCTTCTGTGCTTTTTTTTGAGCCCAGCTAGCACCTTGATAACTGTCATTTTGAACTCTATTTCTGACATATTACTAATGTCAATATTAAATAGGTCTCTAGTAGTCGGTACTTTCTCTTGTTCTTTTTTTTTGTGGTGAGTTTTTCCGCCTTGTCATTTTATCGAGCTAAGAATAGATGAGTGAGAGAGAAAAATACTCTGGAGTTCCACAGTTTTCACTGATTGATGAACTTGGTCTTGGCTGGATATTCTCACTTATCTTCTGGTGGAGGGGCCTGTTGCTGTGATTCTCAAATGTCTTTTCCTGAGGTGGAATTGCCCCGCCCTTACCAGGGGATGGGTCAAGCAATTTGCTTGGGTTCACTCTTGGGAGTCTTTGTTCCCTGAGCGCTTTCTGTACTGCCCTGGAGGCTGGGAATGCAAATGGCGGCCTCCCAGTCTCCGGCTGGAGGAGCTGAGCACTTGGGGCCTTGCTCCTCAGCCCACCCTCAGAGGAAAGCAGTCAATCACTCCTGTCTCCCTGGTCCCCACCCAAGTTCTGAGCTCAGCCGCCCATGATGGAGTGCCTCTGTCTCTGGCGCGGCCCCGTGTGGAGTCTCCAAACTCTGCAGATTCCTGCTGCGCACTCCTGCGGCGCTCCTCCTGGGGGAAGAAGGAAGGGGTCTCTCTGGAGCTGCCTCCTGCGGGGTCCCTGCTCGAAGAGCCACCTCCCGACTGTGCCTTGAATCATGGTGTAAGGTACGTCCGCACTGATAGCGCACTGCGCAGCTCCTTCTCTGCCCCCAGCTTCTCCGCCCTGATACCTGGGAGCTCTGCCGCACTCAGACACCCCTGGTCCCTTTGTGACCTCGCGGGTCCTGAAACCACACTGTTCCTGTGAGGGCTAAACCCCCCACTTAGCCTCTGGAGCGATGTCCCTCAGCGGAGCAGACTCTAAAAGTCCCGATTTTGTGCTCCACGGCTCTGCAGCTGCTGTGAGCTGGCCCCTCCCCCCGTGGTCTCTCTTCCCATCGCTTTGGATTCACTTTTCCAAACGTCCTCCCTTTTGGAAAGTGGTCAATTTTCTGCTCCTAGAATTGCAGTTCTTCCTCTCTTCTCTCTCCTGTCACGTGTGCTGGCTTTTAGAATGGTTTGATAACTATCTAACTGAACTTCTGGGATCTGACTCCATCTCAACCTCCTACTCCTTTGCCATCTTGCTCCTCCAAAAACTCATCATTTTATTTTTCCTTCCTTTCCTTCCCCTGTGTTCATCTGTTTTGTTTCTTAAAATTCACATATGAGTGAAATCATATGGTATCTTTATTTCTCTGACTGACTAATTTTTCTTAGAGTAATGCCCTCTAGTTCCATCCACATCATTGCAAATGTCAAGATTTCGTTCTTTCTGACGACTAAGTAATATTCCAGTGTGTGTGTGTGTGTGTGTGTGTGTGTGTGTGTGTGTGTGTACATCTTCTTTCTCCATCTGTCAGTGGACATCTGGCTCTTTCCATGTTTTGGCTATTTTGGACATTGCTGGTATAAACACTGGGGTGCATGTGTCGCTTAGAATCATTATGTTTGTATCCTTTGGATAAATACGTAATGGTGCAATTGCTGGGTCATAGGGTAACTCTGTTGTTAACTTTTTGAGGAATCTCCATACTGTTTTCCAGAGCGGCACAAATTTGCATTCCCACCAACCGTGTGAGAGGGTTCCCCTATCTCTGCATCCTTGTAATATTTGTTGTTTCCTGAGTTGTTTATTTTAGCCATTCTGACTGACGTGAGGTGGTATCTTATTGTAATTTTGATTTGTATTTCCCTGATGCTGAGTGATGTTGAATATTTTTTTCATGTGTATGTTGACCATTTGTATGTCTTCTTTGGAGAAATGTCTGTTCATGTCTTCTGCCCATTTTTTGATGTGATTATCTGTTTTGTGAGTGTTTTGTTTGAGGAGTTCTTTGTAGATCTTAGGTATCAGACCTTTGTCTGTAGTGTCATTTACGAATATCTTCTCCCATTCTGTGGGTTACCTGTTTGTTTTTTTGACTGTTTCCTTTGCTGTGTAGAAACTTTTTATCTTGATGAAGTCCCAAAAGTTCATTTTCACTTTTGTTTCCTTTGCCTTTGGAGACATGTCCTGAAAGAAGTTGCTGTGGCTAATGTCGAAGAGGTTACTGCCTATGTTCTTCTCTAGGGTTTTGATAGACTCCTGCCTCACATTGAGGTCTTTTATCCATTTCGAGTTTATCTTCATGTATGGTGTAAGAGAATGGTCAAGTTTCATTCTTCTACATATAGCCATCCAATCTTCCCAGCACCATTTATTGAAGAGACTGTCTTGAAATACAGTATAAAATATATTTAAACAGAGGATAGATTGGCAATGCAATCTTTTCTCTATCATCTGTGACCATCTCTATCATCATGCATTTGTTATTGACAGTTGAAAAAAGATTGAGCAATTGATTGACTTTAACTTTACAACTCATTATTGATAATATCAGGTAAAGTTTTTAGGATTGTTTAGGTTAAATTTTTAGGATTGATGGGACAATATTTATTGAGTTTCTTTTATACATGAGCTTTACGACTTCAAGGCATTTTAAGTTTTCTTGTGAGTGACTCTAAATATTCTTTGATTTGACATCTACCACTAAGCAGATGGTCATCAATGTCCTTGTTGTGATGTGGACTACTTCTGTGACACTGAATACTGATACTGATAAGGATAGTCTCTTAGGATTTTTAGACTATCTTTACAGGAATTTTAGACCATCTTTATTAGTGTCAGTATGCAGTGTCACATAAGCAAGAAATTGAAATTTTGTTGCAATGTGTTCCTCTGATTCACTTATTATTCATTGGTATTAAATTACTAAAAATGTTGTTTCTATTATAAATTTACTTGTCTTAATTATGTACTGTTTTGGTATAATCTAAACTTTTTTGTTATTAAAATTCTGTATTGAATATTGAAATAATTTCTGTTCATTTTTATTCATATAGCTTTAAAAATATATTCTATTAATTTTTAGATGCATTTTTCTCTCAATGATTTAACAAATTTTAAAGTGTCAAAAAAGGCATTTTTTCATATATGTCTTATAGGAGGTCTGTAATTTCTCACTTTTTTTATTGAAACATTCCAAAACATCTTTTCAAATTGCAGTAAAATGGCATATTCAAGCTTCATTAATTTTTTGAATAATTTTTTTTGTATTCCTGTTGTGTTTGGGTTTCTCTCTTGAATTTTTAAAAACATGATAGAGTACTTATAATATTGTCATATCCAAGTTGCAAGGCTTGAACAGATTTATAATGGCATCTCTCTATGATTAGACTCTTCAAAGAAAACCCAGTTTATGTGTGTGGTTAACATACTCCATCAATGAACCTGAAAAGAAAACACATAACTCTTGCAAAATATCATACTAGTTGACAACTTTAGGTCTTGTTCAGGCAGATTTAGATGCGCAAGGCAAATATATTGTGATATTGTGATATTTGTGTCACCAAACTAGGTGAGTTGTTACGGTGGGCAGGAGGGGTGTTCTGGACATTGTTTATGCAGTAGACTAGCTAACAACAACTTACCTTTACATGGAAGTGATTGTGAACCACATACATTTATTTTATTAAACCCAAACTCATGGTAAACCCAACCCCTCTTTAGTGAGATACCCAAAATTGCTGAGGCACTCCAATTCTATCAGTCACGAAGGGAAGTGTGACACAAGACAAGTGAAGTGGACAGAGATGGTGGTCTAATTCTTGGGTCCATGTGTTGATGTCATTCATCAGTTTTGGAAACAAATTTCAGCTAGTATCTTTCCAAATCATTATTCTGACTCATTCTCTCCCTCTCTCTCTCCACCGCGCCCCCCCGGGACCAATTACATATATGTTGGATTGTTCCATATTGTCTCACATTTCTCTCACTTTTTTCATTCTTTTTCTTTCTGTTTCAATTTAGAGAATTTCTGCTGACATATTTCTACTGACATTTCTACTAGATACAAGTTCACTAGACTTTTTTTTTTTTTCAGTCTGCTATTAAGACCACTCATTGAATTCTTTACTTTGGTACTGTATTTTTTAGTTCTACAATTTGTCTTTGATTCTTTTTTGGCGTTTTTACTTCTCTGCTGAAATTCTTTGTATTTTTTCCATTTTGCCAAAATTTCCAGTGAAAATGCTCATGCTTATTCATTAATAAATTTAAAGTCTTTGTTTGTTCATGCCAGTTCTGGGTCATCTGTGGCCCTGTTTCTATTAGCTATATGTTTTCCTTTCAATTGTGGGGCACATTTTCTGGCTTATTCACATGTCTTATAGGTTGTTGTCATTTGTTTTTTTAAGTTAAGTGCTGCAGTTTGTATATAACAAAGTAGAGGAGACTGAGCGAAGTAAATAATTTTTCCAGGAAGTGCTTGCCCTTTTGTGAGTCAGATATCTTGGATCAGGATCTGAGCTCTACCATCAAATCGTTAGTTGAGCCAAATTAGGACTTGGGTTGCCACTGTAGTTAATTAGGCTTACCTCTGGTTTCGAATGTCTTGAGAATGGGATCATCTTCCCTTTAGGAGGGCTGTGAGATCTAAGCACCATGGCACCACAGAATTCCTCTCTACTTTCCTCTGTGTCGTCTCCTGACTTCCTGGCCACCATTCACTGAGGGAATTTCTGTGGAAGAGAGTTGGCAGCCAGTGATGTCCAATTTTGTGTTTGGGCTCCTCCAGATTCAAGTCTACACATCAGCTATTAATTTCTCAGTTAGCTTCCCTTTATCCCTGACAATTTTTTCTGCCTGTAGCAGACTGCTTTTCTGTCCACCCATGCTCCCATGCTTAACGACTTGCCTCAGGAATGGAAGGGGCCACTAGTTTGCAGTCACCCGAGATGAGCTAATCTCTCTAAATTTTAGTTTATTTAAACTTTGAATCTACAGCTCTTCAATGACTTTAAAGAAAAATACAATGTAAAAGCTTATCCAGTGCTTTCTCATTGCTCAGTGCTAGTCTTTTATGATCTTTCACATCCTAGCTGGAAGTGGAATCTCCTCATTTCTTTTTGATTTTCTAAAATTCTCTCTTTTACATATTGTTTCTTTTAAGCCATTAATTGTTCTGTTTATTAGTTCTGATGTGCCTTCTAATTTAGTTTTTATTTCTGAAAAATTTCCCTTGAACGTCTAATTTTGTTCTGAGTTCTGTCATCTGTCTTTTCAAATCTTATATTTCTGAGTGTTTCTAATGGTGATTTAAGTTACATTTTTAAAAGATTTTATTTATTCATTTATTTTGAGATATCGAGAGAGAGAGAAAGAGAGAGAGAGCACAGGTGAGGGAATGGGCAGAGGGAAAGAGAGAGAGAATCTCAAGCAGACTCTCTGCCCTCAGTGGTGGAGCCTGACATGGGGCTAGATCTCATGACCCTGAGATCATGACTTGAGCCAAAACCGAGAGTTGGATGCTTAACTGATTGAGCCACCAAGGCACACCCAAGGTATGTTTTAGTAACATGTATTATTTTCTTTTTTTTTAAAACATGTATTATTTTCTTAATTCCTTTCATCTCATTTCAAATATGAAGTTACATTTGCATCTGCATTTTATAGTGTATCTTTTGTTATACTTGTGTTGTCTGTAGGGACAGTATTATGTTCTTATTCTCTTTTCTCTTATAATAAACTTATATAAGAATTGTCCATGATCCTTTTCCATTACTCTTTCTTTTCCCTTTCCTTTCTTTTCTTCCTCCCTTCCTTTCTCCCTCCCTCCCTCCCTTCCTTTTCTTTCTTTCTTTCTTTCTTTCTTTCTTTCTTTCTTTCTTTCTTTCTTTCTTTCTTTCTTTCTTTCTTTCTCCTTCTCTTTTCTTTTCTCCTCCCTTCCCCTTCCTTCCTTCCTTCCTTCCTTCCTTCCTTCCTTCCTTCCTCCCTCCCTCCCTCCCTCCCTCCCTCCCTCCCTGTGAAATGAGTGTTTGTGAAGGATAGGTCATGATAGGTTTTCTAGCTTCATGGCTCTACCACTCCCTCTTCTGCTGCTTTTGCAAAGTCACGAAGAAATTACTGCCTTGTTATTTTCTGAGATCTGACCTTCTGATTCCTTCCCCCACCTTTTTTCTGTGATTCTCTTTTCTCTGCACCATTTGTTCCTGTTCTTCTCATTGTGGAGTTTGTCTTGAAAGGAAGTTTTAGTATGCTATTTTTGAGGGTATATGGACTGCTCCATCATGGCCAGATTAGTGTATAATGGTCCCCCTTGTCTTACCCATGAATTGGATCCTACTATTCTCAGATTGAACCTCAATGTTTTCAATGAATATGAGTCATCAGTGTGGTTTTCCTGTTCTCTGGACTGTTGGAATCCCTCTGTTTCCTCCTACTCAGATCCTCAACCACACAGGTCATTTGGCTGTAGGTGATTTACCCTACATGCTCATTTTGTGAGATTCATTGGGAGACCTTGAGACTTATTTTGTTGTAGGATTTCCAGGTCTTTGATTTTGATATACTAGTTGCTTGGTTTCTTTTTATGTGGGAATTTGAGGGTATTAAGATATCATACACTATAATTTCTCTAGAATCCTTGTTATAATTGTCTTTAAAGGATTACTATAAGAGAACAACAAAAAAGAATTTAGTGCTGGTTCCCTTCTGATGTCAGTCATTTGGGATAATTCTTTTTTTTTTTTTTTACTAGTTCAATGTTTATTCTTCCAATTTAACTCTTTTTTTCCTCAAATATATTTATTTTATTTTTTCAGTGTTACAAGATTAATTGTTCATGCACCACACCCAGTGCTCCGTGCAATACGTGCCCTACTCAATACTCACCACCAGGCTTGCCCAACCCCCCATCCCCTCCCCTCCAAAACCCTGTTTGTTGCTCAGAGTCCACAGTCTCTCATGGTTCATCTCCCCCTCCGATTTCCCCCCATTCACCCTTCCCTTCCTTCTCACAATGCTCTCCATGTTTTTCCTTATGCTCCACACGTAAGTGAGACCATAAGATAATTGACTCACTCAGCTTGAATTATTTCACTCCACATAATCCTAGAGAGGATGGTTTTCTCCCAGTTTGGTAGCTAGACAAGGCCATGTCACCATCTATGACTGTTTGAATGGACTTTCCCCTGCAAAAATCTCTTAATCTGGTTCCTTCACATCTTGTATTTTCTCTGTTATGAGCTGAATTGTGTTTCCCCCAAATTGTGTTGAAGTCCTAATCCCCAGTACCTCAGAATGTGACTGTATTTGGAGATAGACTCTCTAAAGAAGTAATTAAGTTAAAATGAGGTCATATGGGTGGGCCCTAGTCCAATCTGACTGTATCCTTATAGAAAAGAAGATTAGGACGCAGGCATACACAGAGGAAAGACTATGTGAAGAGACAGGGAGAAGATAGCCATCTACAAAGCAAGGAGAGAAGCCTCAGAAGAAACTAACTCTGCTGCCCCCTTGATCTCATACTTTTGGCCTTCAGATCTGTGAGAAAATAAATTTCTTTTGTTTAAACCACCCAGTCTGGGGTACTTTGTTATGGCAATGTTAGCAAACTAATTTTCTCTGTCTTCTCTCTCTCTGTGTCTGTGTCTGTGTCTGTGTGCATCTCTCTCTCTCTCTCTCTCTCTCACACACACACACACACACACACACACACACACACACACACAGAGTGCTTGGGAGAATCTCTCACTGCTTGTGAGGATCTGTTCCCAGTTCACCAAACCCTGTGTTGAAAGATTATAGCAGGGCTCTATTTTCACTTTTGGTATCTAAGAATAGCTCTCTAGACATTTCACTTCTTTAAAAACTCATTTTGTGGGAAGAATAAGTTGCAATAATTTTTATTTGATTTTGTGATCTTGGCTCAGGCAGAACCAGGAGGTGTTTGATTTTTTATGTTTTCTTATTACCTGTTCTTATTATAGCATGCCTAAAAGTGTTTAAATCATACTAAATATATCCTCTGCATTCTCCCTCCAACCCCACTCAGAGTTTCACTCGAAGGGCTTTCTGGAGAGGGTGCATGGTAGAAAGAAAGGGAGCTTTGTTGGCAGAGAGCAGTGGGTTCAAACCTTCAGTCTGCTGTTCACTCGTGGGATGTTGGTGAGGCACCTAACATCTTGGAGCCTTTGCTTCTTCCTTTGTAACTGTGAAATGATGTTCCCTCTTGAAGGATGGATGTGAGGGTTACATGAGATAAAGCTGTAATTTTCTTCTTGGCACATAATGGACACCAAATAAATGCCATTTTCCATTTTTTCCCTCTTCCTTTTCCCAGCCATAGTTAGCCCCTCCCCCACAAATCAATTCTGAACCAAAGAGAAGTCCTGTTAATTGAATATAGGTTTAAGTTTGTGTAAATTAAAAACATTACTTACTATACTCCAAAATAAATATCACCAGCAAAAATTCAAAAAGGTGCTGCTTCCAAACTCAGGAAGCACATCAACTAAGCTGTTCCATTAACAGCATCCCGAGTATGGTCTTCTCTGCAGAAACAGAGGCTGTTTCAAGAATTCTATATGCATTATATTTATTCCGTAACTGGCAAGCTTGTGTCCCACCTAGTGGTCACCAGGAGATAGCCCATTTCAAAAAGAGATGAGAAGACAATTTACATTATCTTCTGCCAGCAGAAGCCTGAAGGACCATTATCTGTTCATCCTTTTCTCCCCATTTGCAATGGCCCAGATCGTGTAAAGCCCAAGACGCGAGACAGGGTAGGGGATGCAGTATGTATGTATGTGCTGTGGCAATGGTGGGATTGAGATATTCTGCTTGAGAGAGAGTCATCAGACTAAGAGGCATATTTGTGAATGGTTTTCTTAAAATATGAAATATTTCAAATATACAGAAAAGTTCATAAAAAATCAGCACATTTATCGGCCAGCTCTATTGAGTGTTAACATTTTGGCACATTTGCATCCTGTTTCTTTAAGAAGCAAAACAACACAAATGCTGGCACAGCTCCCAGTATATCCTTCTAGGATCCCTTTCTCCTCCCAGTCCCCCACCCAGAGGTAACCACTATCCTCAATTTGATGTTTGTCTTTAATGGCATTTAAAAATTCTTTGGAGAAGTGTCTGTTCATGTCTTCTGCCCATTTTTTGATGTGGAGCACTGGGTGTGGTGCATGAACAATCATTCTTGTAATACTGAAAAATTAAACATATCTGGGGAGAAAAAAAAATCAAAAAAAATTTTACAACTATAAAAAAATAAATAAAAAATAAAAATTCTACTAACATCCCATGTGTGAATCTGTGTTTTTGTATGTTTTCAAAGTATGCTGATGTCATACTGGATATATTTTTTCTACTTTAAACAAGAAATGCAATAACTTCTTGTGCCATTTTCCCTATGGAACTTCTGCAAGAGTTTTTCTATTACTTTCCTAGAAGTAGATTAAAGAGCAAGTATTTTCTTTCCTGAGAGATTGTACCAAATTACCTTCAGTTTGGTCATTGTACCAAATTACTCTTCACCAAATTACCCAGCGGTGTAGGTGGTCCCCATTGCTCCGCATCTGCAATAATGCTGAAATTGTTAGGCTTTGAATATTTTCAAAGTTGATAGTTATGAAATATTTTATAGTATTTTAATTTGCATTTCCCTAATTAGTATTTATATTGGTTTTTTTTTTTTAAATGTTTTTTGGCCCTGTATTTTGCTCTCTTGTGAATGGGCTGTTCATATCTTTTGCCTTTTATATTCCCATTGGATTTTTTTCTTATTGATTCTCAAGAGTCCCTTATTTATTCCAGATATGAATCCCTTTTTTCGATTATATGTTTGCAAGTATCTTTGCCCAGCCTGTGACTTACAGGTTTTTAGTAAAAATTTTAAGTCGAATTATTTAATAGGTACACAAAATGCACAGATCATAAATATAGAACCCAGTGATTTTTTTTATAAGGTGAAAACACTCATGTAATAACCACCCACATAAGGAATTAGAGTATAACTAGCTCCCAATTCAGGACCTTTCTGTCACAGTCCAGAGGTAACTACTACGTAGACTTCTGAGTAATTTGGCTCTTTTTAGAACTTTAAATAAATGGAATCTTACAGTACACACATTTTGATTTTTTTTTCAGTTAATGTTATTTTTGTGAGATTCACTTATAATATTGAGTGTAGCAGTGATTGCTTTTTTCATTGCTATTTAGTATTTCACGGTATGCATATATTACATTCATGAATCCACTTGACTGTTAAAAATACCTAGGTCATTTCCATTTTTGGACAATTCTGAATAATGCCACCATGAACATTCTGGTGGATGTCTTTTGGTGCATGAGGAAAGGAAATGCTAGTTCCTAGGGCTTGCACATGTTTAGCTTTAGTATATGCTTCCTGTAGTGGTGCTGTGGGTGCCACCTGGATCCCCCCTTTGTGACTGAACACTCATCCCCACTTGTCAGGAGTGTGGTTGCTAATAAGATCTCAGCTGAGACCTTCCACAGGCATTGCTCAGCTGAAAGGAGCTGCCTAGCTAAACCATATACCTTCAGCCTGGTGGCAGCCTGGACCTAATGAATGGTAGATGTGGGGATAGAAAAGCCCAGCTACCATGTTACTTCTGGACATGTCTGAAAGGTCATCCTAGCTTTATAACAGCAATATCCAAAGTAGCCAAACTATGGAAAAAGCCCAGATGTGCATTGACAGATGAATGGAGAAAGAAGATGTATATATATATATATGCAATGGAATATTGCTCAGCCATCAAAACACTTGCAGTGATGCAGATGAAACTAGAGGGCATTATGCTAAGCAAATTAAGTCAGTCAGAGAAATAAAAATATCATATGATTTCACTCTTATGTGGAATTTAAGAAACAAAACAGATTAACACAGGGGAAGGGAAGGAAAAATAAAATAAGATGAAAATAGAGAGGGAGGCAAACCATAAGAGACTCTGAACTCTAGGAAACAAACAGAGTTGCTGGAGGGGAGGTTGGGGGGTGGGGTAACTGGGTGATGGGCATTAAGTGATGTAATGAGAACTGGGTGTTATGTGTAACTGATGAATCACTAAATTCTACCTATGAAAATAAAAAAAAAAAAGAGAACAAAGAAAAAGAAAGGAAGAAAAAAAAAAGAAACAGTGATGGTGAACATCTTTGCCTTGTTACCAATATGAAGGGGAAGGCAACCTTGTATTCCCAGAATGAACTGTGTTGGTCATGATGTACTATTATTTTTATATTTTCCTGGATTCTATTTGGTGTTACTTTGTTACAGATTTTTGGATCTAACCTTATGAAGGATATTGTACTGTGGTTTTCTTTTCCCATATTATCTTTGTCATAAAATGAGTAGGGAAGTGTTTCTGCCTATATTTCCAAAAAAGAATGGCATTTTATTTCTATTTGATATAATTTACTAGTGAAACCATCTGGACCTAGTGATGTCTTTGTGAGGACTTTTTTTTTTTCTTTTAAATTGAGGTATGATTGACAAACAATGTATGAGAACTTAAACTATAAATTCAGTATCATATATATATGTATATATATATATATTTTTTTCTTTTTTTTTGCTATTTCTTCTTGTGCCCTTATTTTGAGATATATAGCTATATATAACTATAATTGTACCTTTGTCTATTTCTTCTCAAGTTCTCTTATTTTTACTTCACTTATTTTTAAACTTTGTAATGGATCATTGATCATATTTAATATCATTATGGCTTCTTATGTAATTGATCCTTTTATCTTTATAAAATATCTTTCTGTATCTCAGGTAATTCCTGATCTTGACATCTACCATGTTTAATTTTAATCTAATCATTTCAGCTATTTCATGAATAGTATTTGCTTGGCATACTTTTCTCCATTTTTTATGTTTCACTTATTTGTGTCTCTATATTTAAAATGCATTTTTTGTGGACAGCATTTAGTTGGGTTCTGCTTATTTTATCAATCTGATAATCTTTAGTTTTAATTGGAGTGTTTAGATCATTTATATTTAATATAATTACCGATATGAATGAGTTTAAATCTATCATCTTGCTATGCATTTTGCTATTTGTCCCATCTGTTCTTTGTTCCTTTTTTCTTCATTTTCTGCCCAGTTTATGTTTGAGTATTTTTTTAAAGAATTTTGTTTTGTCTTCTATTGGTTTCCATATACATTACAAACCAATAAATCTGTCAACCTAACATAGGTGATATTCCTTTCCTGTTTCAGAGCAGGTAGTCTTTGACCTCCTGGAAGTAAATACATTTTTCCAGTTCTTAGAAATTGCCCCTTGAAATATAGCAAATGCAAGGCATCCTGACAAATGAAAGCAACAATATTTTAGTATTATTGACAAAATTCTTCATTGAGATGAGCATATGACCTACGTTATATGAGATCAGCATTTGACCTGGATTGTGCATTTCAACTTTTATTTTATAATTCTCCAGTTAAAGAGAAATTAATTCCTCAGGAAAACTTAAGCCACATGTTTCTTGTTATCTGTGGATTTCTCACAGACCTTCCTGTCCCAGAGGCTCCCTGCTTTTAGTTCCTAGGCCTTTTGCTCATCCTTGGTGATCTTGAACCTCACCTTGTCTCCTTCCATGGGCCTGGGTATTCTTAAACTCCTAACTGTCCCATTCTCAAAGCACCTGTGGCCTGCCAGGTCCCCTCACAAGGTCCTTGTTCCTGGGGCTCCAGTACCTGTGTCTGTGACACTCCTGCCCAGGAGGAAGGAGTTGTGTATGAAAACACTGGTGGTGACAGGTTCTGGTCCTGAAGCCACTTAGATCTGTGTTTCTTCAGTTTTGTGTTTGCTTGATTGCTACTTTGAGACCTTCTTCAAACTTAAGAGCAGTTGGCCCGAGTCAGTGACAGATGCTTATTTTAATCAGTAAGTGTCAGAATACTTGGTTCACACAGAAGTTAGAGCTTCTGTTACTTAGAGGGGCAGAAGGGAAGAAGGGAAAAGAGGATGAGGGCGAGGATTTGGAAGCAGACCCTGCCTCCTTCTTGATTCTAAGGATGCAGGTGCCTTGTGGATTTTTAATGGGAAAACCTAATTTGCAGTTACCTGCACAACCTTGTAAGACCCATTTTGCTAGCACAAAAACAAAGATGGCAACAATAATACTTATCAGAACAACTTACTATTTACTAACATCTCTTCTTTTCAAAGATGTCCCTGGATGTCTAAGTTACCTGTAATCAAGAGAACAAGGGGATGCCCACCAATTCTGAGTGCGGTCCCCTGATCACTCAAAAGGGAGGTGATGCTGAGGCAGGAGGAGATGTACTTCCATTCCTGGGGTCTCCGAGGCTAAACTTCATAGCACATCAAGTCCCTGATGCTGGAGGAACCAGAGCCGGGGCTGTAGGGCCCTCAGGACAGTAGGTTAAGGTCTGCGTTCTTATGGTGGTTGATTTTATGTGTCAGCCTGACTGGGCTAAGATGTCCAGACAACTAGAGAAACAACTTTTGGGTGTGTCTCCAGAAGAAATTAGCATTTCAATCAGCAGACTGAGTAAAGAAGAGTGCCCTCACCAATGCAGGTGGGCATCATCTAATTCATAGAGGACCCAAACAGAACCAAGACAGAGAAAGGTTGGATCTGTTCTCTCCTTGAGTTGGGACATCCATCTTCTCCTGGCCTTTGACGTTGGTGCTCCTGGTTCTCAGCCTTTGGACTTGGAGTTACACCAGCCACTTGTCTTGTTCTCAGGCCTTTGGACTCAGATTGAATTATGCCATTGGCTTCCCTGATTCTCCAGCTTATAGATAGCAGATTATGGGACTTGGCCTCCATAATCATGTGAGCCAATTTCTAGAATAAGTTTATCTATCTATATTGGTTCTGAGTCTCTTGAGAACCCTTATTAATAGTTTCCCTCTCAACCTGTAAAGAGACAAAGGACCCAGGCAAATCCCCACCTTCCGGGATCCCCCAGGATGATGCTTAGTATAGTCCAGAGCTCTGTGATTTAGAACCTATGAGAGTAATTTGGTAGGAGCAGATATCTCAGACCTACAACATGCTTTGTAGGTTCATTTCTAGCATCATTCTGAGCAGGTAAGATGCTCTTGGAGGAAAATGCTCCTTATCTTCCAGCTGTCAGAGCCCAATCACAACTGGTGGAGAAACAGTTGTGAGAGGTGCTGGGCATGAAATGAGCACTGAGTCCTCTGACTGATTCATCAGTATCCACAGTTTGGATATCAGTCATAAATCCCAGCTCCCCCCAATCTTCTGACAGGTATAAATCAGAGGTTCCCAAGACCTCCACCCTTAGGTTTGATAGTCATTTGGAATGACTCACAGAACGCAGGAAGGCACTTTACTCACTATTACCAGTTTGTTATAGAGGCTTTAACTCAGGAACAGCCAAAGAGGAGAGATGCAGGGGGGCAGGAAGACACAGAGCCTGGATCTTTCAGCCTCACTCCCTGACCTCTAGGGAGGGAAGAGGGGATGGAGGTTGACTCAATCACCAATGGCCAGTGATTTAATCCACCGTGCCTACATAATGGAATCTTCATGAAATCCCCTAAACAATGGGATTTAGGGAACGTCCGCATTGCTGAGCACATAGAGGTGTTGGGAGGGTGACACACCTGGAGAAGGCAGGGAAGCTCTGTGTCTGAATGGGGGAGCAGAACTGAGCCCTTCAGCTTGTGGGGTCTGATGCTACTGCCAGGGAGATGCTGTCAAATTGAGCTGAATTTGCCCTCAATCGTTGGACACCCAGTTGGTGTTGGATGATCAAAGAAGCGGTATTAGAAGAGACACCAGATATTTGGTAGCAGGAGGGAAAAAGCCCTCAGGATTGTACATCCTGTATGTGTGGTGCCAGTTCCAGAGTCAGTAATTCACAAATTCATTCATTAATTCCACAAATATTTATTGCACAACAGCTTCACACTAGACACTGGGTGGTGAATAAAATATAAAAAGTCCCTTCCCGGTGGGGCTTAGATTCTGATGGGGTGGAAGGAAAAATAAATAAGCATGTAACAAGTCGGGCAGTGTATTAGTTTTCTAGGGCTGCCTTAACCAAATACTACAGACTAGTTGGCTTAAACCAATAGAAACATTTGTTTTGCAGTTCTAGAGGCCTGAAGTCTGGGATCAAGTCATCCACAGGGATGATTCTTTCTGAGGGTTGTGAGGGAGAACCGTTCTAGGCCTCTTCCCTTGGCTTGTCGGTGGCTGACTTCTTCCTGTGTCTTCACATTGTCTCCCCTCTCTGTGTCCGTCTCTGTCCGATTTTCTCCTTTTAGAAGGACACCAGTCATACTGGATTAGGAGCCCACCCTACTCCAGTGTACCTTCATCCTAGTTCAAATCCTAATTCCATCTGCCAAGATCCTGTTTCCATATCAGGTCACATTCACAGGTACCAGGGGTCAGTGCTTCAACATAACTTTTTTTTTGGTGGGGGGAGACACTATACAAAGCACACAAGGACCTTGCTCCACTCAATGAGGTGGAGCCACTAGGCAGTAGGCATTCCTGTGTGTCTCGTTTCCTGCTCAGTACCTTTGATGCATAGAGGCAGCTGCCTGGGATGCTAATTTAATCTTTCTAGAAATGCATCCCTTGTCTGTTTTCAGAAAACCTTGCACACAGCTTACAAAGTTAAGTGCACAGGCAGCAGGGCAATTACAAACATCTAATCAAAGGACTGAGAAAGAATTATTTCCTTGCCCTGAGAATGCACCAAAGACTGAATTCACTGTCTCCTTAGCTCTGAACTTCCTGGTAGTGAAGACAAAGGGGGAAACATACTTAGTTTCCATAAATCAGTAATTTAAAAATAAAACATGAAAGCCACAGATTTGTATGATGACCATGGTCTTTAGCTGCGGTTTGGCCAAGTCATGGAAATTCCCCGGTGTCTCCTGTGTTGATGGGCTCTCAGCCTCACTGTGAGGTTGGTACCCTGGGCGTGGTTCTCTTGGGAAGCCGAAGCATCACATTGCATCTCAATCCAAGGAAGGCTTTCTCCATACAGAGCTGAAACAACACACCTCCCAAGGATTTACGTGAACACACACACGGTTTGCACGTAGAAGTTCGAGAGGGAGGGCTGGCTAATGGAATCCAAAGATTCAATGTCTCAAATGTCAGATGCTCCGTGAGCTTTTGGCCTGTCCCGAATTGACCTCAAATCCCTGTGAGACTCACCACACCTGTCAAACCGCTCCTGTTTCTCCAGTCTGTGTCACCCTGACTCCTGCCTCTGCTTTCCTGCCCTGTGCCAGCAGTGCCACATCCCGGCGAGTCTGCCTTCAGCTTTATTAGCTTCAGCCTCCTCTGCTCTCAGAGGAATCTTCTCAACACACAGCACGAGCACAGCAGCCCATTCTCTAAAGACCGTCACAGCCCCGGCCCCTCCGCCTGGCCTCAGAGGACAGGTGGACTTCGGAGCTAGACAGCCCTGCATCCTAATCCTGCCCTGTATTCATCCTCTCTGGGCCTCAGTTTCCCCCCAGTGAAAATTAGCCAGATTGACTGATGGGGTGGGCACATGGGGATCCTGCAGACTGGCTCCACCCTGTCATGCCCAGTAAGGGTGCTGGGTGTCCTAAGGGCTCTGCGCTGCTCCTCTCTCCTGCTGAAACCCCGGTTCAGTGCTCGGGGTCAGTCTTTGATCTTTCGCTTTCAGGTTCTTCGGGGATGTACCACCATGCACTAGACCCCGCTCTTGTACCACCACCCGGTTCAGGGGCTTTGAGCAATCTGGACTGAGCTCGGTGAGGAAATGCTGAGCATTCTGATTTCTCAGATGCCTGCCATCTATGCACCATCCGTGCAGGGCTGGGGGCTCATCTCTCTGAGAAAAGAGCTCTCTTAGAAAGCAGAAGGGTGCTTCTTATTTCGGTAAGATTCTCAGTCCTTTTTAACCTGATATGCTTAATATTCTTATTTTAGGGGCTGAATTAGCAAACGTGAGAGCAACTTTGGGGAAGAAATGATAACTTTCAGTCATGCCCAAAATATTCATCTCGGGGAGGTGATAAGCAGCAAAGGGTTGCTAATGAAATAATTGAAAGTTGCTCCTTGAAGTTTTCCCAGTCTTAATGATGCTGATGTTCTTAATTTGGTCTGACAGATGAGACTGACAGGCATTTTGACAGCCAGACCCACCAGAAACAATTATTTTACAGATAAATTATTGCCATTCAGGCATTCAAGGCTTCCAGAACTTTCTGTCAATGAATGGGCACTGGGTGAGTGGAAATCTTAGAGGGGTCTGAACATACATGGGGAGGGCTCCCAGGTTGCTTTGTGTAGCTACTGGGTCAGAATGTAGACTAGACTCTAGGCTCTCCCACTTGCCACCCTCAAGGCCTGGGACTGGTTCCTGAAACCCTCTGAGCTCAGTTATCTCATCTCGGAAATGGGGATAAGTAAGCCTAGCTCATCAGGTGTTGTGCAGAATCCCATGAATTAATGTTCATGAAGCACATAGCTCAGTGCCCAGCAGTGGGGGGCATGGTGGCCACTGTGTTTACTTTATACACCAAGCACTCACAAGTGGAACTTCCTGTGTTAACCACAGTCATGTGACCAGTCTGTTTTTCTTCATACAAATTACTTTCTTTGAAGGAAGGATGAGAAAAAAATGTAAGACTCCAGACTTAGGGGCAGTTGCTTGTTCCAAGCAGGGCCTCCAGGAGGATGATAATATTAAAGTCTGGGAAGGCTAGCAGGTCTGGATGTGGGATTCGCTTTCTCCTTTTGCACGTTCCAGAAGGGGCTAATTAGCTTCTGCGGATGTGTTCCCAAACTTTTTGGGGTCAGGAAAAGAAGGATATACCTTTGAATTTGAGTTGGGCAGCCTTCCTCCTCCATGCTGTGAGTGCAGAGGCCAGCCCTGAATGCAGGGGCGATGCCAAGGTGGAGAGGGGGCAATGACACAAGCATGGTTTGACCTGGTCCCATTGGGCAAGAAGGTTAGAAAGATGGGTTATGGCAGGCCAGCACTGGGATGAAGCAGTAGCCATGGGTCACTTTTCTGTCCCATCTCTGGGATTCTCTGCTTAGGTTATTTTGGGTGGAAATTCAGGATGGCAATGGATTGCCATCCATTGGATGGATGGATTGGATTCCAATCCAATGGATTGGATTTTTCCAGTGTAGGCATTAGAAGGTAATCGATGATACTATTTCTTGACTATTATTGTTGAACACAAGTATGGTCCTGGCACTCAGCTAAGCTTTTTTCTCATAGTATCTCATCCACCCTGGCAACACAACTTGATATAGGCTCTGCTGAGGTGCTGAGGCTCATGAAGGTTGAGTGACATGCCCAGAGATACACCAAGTGTGGCAGATGTGAGCCTATTTCCTCCCTGAGCCCAGAGCAGGTGCCTCTACCTCTGGGCTGTGTCTATCCCCGGAGCTCTCCCCCTCGGTCAGCATTCCCAGGTGACCTTGGTAAACTCAGAGCAGACACCGACGGCTGGGCCTCCTTCCTGGGCCATGAGCCACCTGAACTTTGTGTTTGAAGAGCTGGCAGAGTCGACGTACGTGGGTGGCATAGAACACTGTCGTCCTGGCTGTGAGTGCAAGGTGCACAGAAGCATGCTGGTGGACCGATGGCTGGAGGTCCGGGTCCTGCTTCTGACTGTCACTGCTGGAAAGGTGACTTTTGGCCACCTTCATCTACTTCCGGCCTTCAGCTATGAGATAAGGGGCTGGATTGTGTCCTCCTGGTATAGACCCTTAGAGTTCTAGATCTCTGTGTGCTATAGGGTTTTAGGATAAAAGGAAGCCATACATAACTAGATGAAGTCAAGGATGTGTTATTGTCCTCTGCCAAGCAATAGGCAGCATGGGATGTTTTCTAGACTATTATGGGCTTTGTCTTGCTCCCCAGTAAGCCGTGGCCTTGCCCCAGGGTAGCCCTGGTCTTGTTCCAGAGGAGCCTTGGTCTTACCCTAGATGTTCCTTGGTCCTCCCCCCAGGGAAGCCCTGGCCCTACTCCAGGTGATCCCTGGTACTTACCTGGTTGAATCCTGGGCCTACCCTTTGCACAGCCCCTGGGGAACATCTAGAAGGCTGTCGTGTGCCCCCTAAGCAGGGTGAGTTGGTCCAGCAATTCTACAGAACCTGCTCTGCCTCCAGTGCACAAAATCTGGATGACTTTACCTCCTTCTTGGTGGAGGCATTCCCCTTGGCCTCCTTCCTCCTAGAAGTGAAGAACTCAGGAAGGACTCCAGACCCCGTTCTCCCTCATGGGACCCCCAAAGATCTTGGATAAGAAGGGCGCCTCTCCTAAGTCTGTGCTTGGGCTTCATGCTAACAGGCTGTGGCTCCCAGAGAATGGGGTGTAGCCAGAAGGAAGGCATAATGAATCTCAATGCTCTTTTTTTTTTTTCTTTTAAAAATGCCCTGGGAAAGTGTAACTAAACATGAAGGCACACAGGAAGAACAAATATCACTTCACGGGCTCGTTTCTCTTTTTTTATAACATGCTTCTGAGCATGACTGACCTTTCTAGTCTTCTCATTCTCTCACTCTGAAGGATGGCGGTGGGGAAAATTTAGAGCCTTTTATTTGCCAAACAGTGGAGACCGCCATGTGCTATAGAAGTGGTTGACATTTAGACTGGGATCCAGGTGCTGCATGACACCCCCCTTTGGTGGGTCATGCCACATTCCTAAAGTCCTCGTGCCCTGTGATTCCTTCCCTGGGCTTAACCCCAGCACAGGCTCTAGGTGGGCAAGTCGCTTCATCCCTCAGAGCATTTGTCCTTACCTACATTGGATGCTACCTGCTCCCACCTCGCCGGCTGTTGAGGCTGAAGAGGTAGCACGAGCTCTGTCATTCACTTTATGCCCCATGAGCCATGAGGGGCAGTGGCTGTCAGGGAAAGCCACAGAGGTGGACCCTTATGGTCCTGACACCTTACTGCCGGTTCGGGATGCTCCAGCCATGTCTTGGTGGAGCCCAGACACAGATCAAATCGCTCCTGTTCGGGTGGGAGAAGTGAGGACCTGGTGATGTTTCCTGAGATCGGGGAAACCGTGGTAGGTCCCGGACCCAGCAGTGTGGCCAGCCCTATCCCTGCGGCCTGTGTGTGTGTAGTTCTGTTTCTGAATTTCCCTTTCTTTGCTCATTTGACATTGGGGATTTGGGCTCCGTACTCAATTTCCAGGGTCGCCATAACAAACCGTCACAGATGGGGAGGCTTAAAACAAGAGAAATTTACTCTCTCAAAGCTCCGGAGGGCAGAAGTCTGACATCAAGGTGTCCACAGGCCCTTGCTTCCTCTGCAGGTTTTAGGGAAGAATCCTTCCTGCCTCTGCCAGTTTGGGTTCTTTGGCTTGTGGCTGCATGTCCCTGGTCTCTGCCTCTGCCTTCACTTGGCCTTCTTTTTAGTGTGCGTCTTTTCCTTTTCTTATAAGGACACCAGTCATTGGATTTACAGCCCACCCTATACTCCCATCTTGATCCTTAACTAATTACATTTGCAAAGACCCTATTTCCAAATAAGATCATATTTTGAGGTTCTGGATGGACATAAATTTCTGGGGAATATGATCCAGCCTACTACAGGTGCTAGTGTTGGGGTCAGCATGGGGTAGGGTAGCAAGATGTTCAAGTCTCAGTGGCCTGGAAACTCCTTTCTCCAGCCTCGAGTCAGGCCCACTGACATTGACTGGACAGGAGAATGTCCCTCTACTCCCCATCCTTCAGCACCAAAGGAGCCCGGAGTTCTTTCTTGCTCTCCTTTGGCATCTCCCTGACTCTTCTTGCAGACATATTTTTTGAGAGCTTCCTTTTTTCCGTCATTTCAAGTAGCCTGCCATGAGACCAAAGCCATGGTCTGAATTCTGTGGTTCCTGAGAAGATAAACCTTAAAAAGAAAAACATTGTAAGAGCAAATATTTTAAATTCAAAAATATCATTGAGACGATCACAATATATAAACTGAGAAATTTGTGGGGGACTTAAACTGGGGTCTTTCTGTTCTGTCCCCTCTCAGTTCTGTTATATGTCTCTGTACCCCTCTTGGGCTCTGTGGGGATCCCATGCTGCCTGCTTTGTGCACACATAATAGGCTTCCAGGTCATGGTGGTCCTTAGGGACCAGGCTCTGACAAGTAATTATGGCCCAAGCTCTCTTCCTTTTAGGAGCTTGTGTGCCCTTATGGGCTTATGCAACTCGTCGATGCTTAGAGGGAGAGTTTGTCACTTAGAGACCTGTCTCCCCATGCATAGATATGTTAGTTGGAGGTGACTTTAGTCCCATTTGACCTGGCCCGTGGTGGGTGAAGGTACAGCTCAAGGTATTGGTTTTCCAAGTTCTGGCAATATGGTTTATCAGGGGGAGAGTCAGGGGCGGGGAGTCGCAGGTTAAGTTCTACCTAATTTGTTTCTCCTGGATCTTTGGCCCTGGCAGCCTCCCTTTTGCATTTCAAAGTGTGGACAAGACCCCAGAGACTGGATTCCATTTGACACCAATTACCTTGGTCAGGCTGGGTCCTAGGGCCATCTGAACAGCTGGCTGACTGCGTTTCTCATCTCAGGCTTCTCCCATCCAAGGCTGGTTAAGGCCCATTAGCCAGTTGTTCATGTTTTATGAGCGTATCGCTTTATAGGGCAAGTTTTTGGTGACTTCCACACAGGTAGAAACTCAGGAATGACAGGAATAGTGACCTTGACTGTTGTGCTGTCATCAGGGAGTCACACACTGCTCTAACTGGGATGCCATTAATATGATGAGGTTCTGCTTTTCTCACTGTAGTTTTTTTGTGGGAGAAGAGGTATGTGAACCACAGGGGAGGAAGTGGAGGAGGCCTGGTGAGTACTGCCCAGGCAGGTGTAGAAGTGGGCAGGGACAGTGTCCAACTCAGGGAGAGAGAGTTCAGCCTTTCACTGCACCCTTCCAAGCCCAACATCAGAGTGGAAGGGATTGCTGCGCCCTTCAGTATGGCAGATGGGGTTTTTCTGAGGTGAGTACAGCGGTGGATGAACTTGCCCTTCCGCCATGGTGGAGTGGGGTCTCAGCTTCCTCAAGTCTAGGGTGGGCATGGGGACTGTGGCCAACACAGTGTGGTGACAAATGGCTCAGTTCCTGGTCCTGCCCTTCACTGAGCAGCTAGGGCTTCTCACTTCTTGGAAGTGTTGTCCTGTGAGAGGTGAGCCACCTGGAGATGTCCTCACTGTGAAAAGCCCTCGTCCTCTGGATGTCCTAGGCCATGAATTGCCACTTGGAGACAGAACAAGTTAAGGAAACCAAGGCATCCAGCTGATGGCCCAAGGATCCGAGACACACCATCTTGGCATGCCCTCCCCAAATTTCTGACTCACAAAATGGTGAGCAAAATAAATGATTGTGTAAAACCTCTAAGTTTGGAGTGGCTTCACATGAAGTGATGCGTTAACTGGGGCATTTAGTCAAGACAAGACCAAGACTGGTCACACAGCTGGGTTGGGGAGAAGCCTGTATGAAAAGATGTCCAATGAAATGGTAGATAAAGATTTCTGTTGCTCTCCAGGTAAAAGTGAAGAGTGGGGTCTGGTATATCATCCTGTGCCCCGATTTTGCTTGTCCCGATGAGGCCCTGATCTTGCTGTCCTTGGGCGTAAGCAGGGCACTTGGAACAATGAGCATACACGATCCACACCCTCAAGGTCTCAACATTTGTTTTGCCACTTAGCAAATGCCTACTAAACATGTACCTGTGAGGCACACTGAGACGAGAGGAGCCAAACAGACACCAGCTGGGCTCTCAGAGACTTACAGTGCAGTGGACAGTCCCAAGAAATCCCTGCATGTCCCCTGGAGAGGAAGGCCATGCAGAATGGAGTCACTGCCCAGACGTGGGGTAGCAGTGGAGTAGGGCTGGGCATGCTGGGAGTTTGGTCTTCATAACTGCCCATTTCCTGGTCTGTCTGTACCATCTCTGCCTGCTAACACAGTGCTCTAGGACATCCTACCTCATAGTGAGCTTGGAGAGAGACCCAACCAGGCCTAGCAGAGCCACCCTGCTGAGGAAATCACTGACACCCCACCAGCTAGTTTCCTCTAATGTTGAGGTTGAGCCCCTGATGACCTTGACTCCTTGGCTAATGTTCTGCTGCCCCCTCCTGGCTGGATCCTGATGACCCTGTCGCCACATGGGTAATGATGGTTGGTGCTGGATTCTTTCTCTCAACCTGATGAATGGATGAATATGCTGGATCATCTCAGAATGTTTGATATGTAACTGACAGTATAACTTTCAGTTCAGTATTATAATTGAGTGATTATAATTGTAGCTTGCAATTATAGTAAGCAAATAGCAAATTGCAAAAATCTAATTTTGGACTAAATATTATAATCTCTGTGCCCCTGTTTTCTCAGTTAGAAAATGGGACTATTATTACCGATTGTGCAGGGCTATAAGGATTAAAGATAACGTATAAGGAATACACTGAACCTATATGTTAATATGCTAATGAGTGGTTGTTGTTATTACTGTGGGTGTGCTCATGATACAACCAGAGTCCAGGAAGGGGAGGAGTCATCTGCTTGCCTTGAATCTATAAAAGTGGAAAAACAGTGTTTTTTGAGACTAGCCTGCTGGGAAAAAAACTGGAAATGAGATATAAAATGTATTGGCTATGGCCTTCAGCAAGGCTTCTCTGTCATCAGTTTACTTTCTCTGGTAAGGACAAGCATGGTTTGAGTAGCTGGTCTTCTCATTTTCTTGCCTTTGGTATTCCTTAATGCTGGCATGCAGGGAGGAAGAGCCTAATCTGCTCAAAGCATCCTTTGGGGATGGAAGTTAGCTCTGAAGTCTTCTTTCTAGAGATGGCTTCAGGATTTTGAGACAATGAAGCATGAAGTTGTGATTTAGGAAAATTATAACCCAAGCAATTGTTGAGAAGACCCCAAAAAATATATTTCTTTATAAGAAAAGTAAGATCATATTGTTTGAGCAAAACTTGTAAAAGGATGTGTACATTGTGCTGGATAAAGAAAGCCTAAAGTGACATTCAGGAAAGCATTAGCTGTGAGAGATGCTGGATGTTCAGAGTCTCTCCTCTCCTGTGCTCTTCTGAGTCCTGTTGGATACACCGTCCATTCCTCCTGATGGGACCTGCCCAAGTGATGAATGTGGGAGCACTTGCCCCACTTGACCATAGATGGAAGGAAGTACCAGATTATTCCAGCTAGCAAAGACTGATATTTTCAAACTATAATGCAACTGTGAACCAGTAATAGGTGTTTCAGTGACTGCTGTAGTCACTTGAATGGCAAACTATGAATGTTATACTCTTTCTCTTCCTCCATTTACTCTCCTATCTGCTCATCCCTCTGTCTGTCCATTCATCCACCCACCCACCCACCCATCCATTCACTTGCCCAGCCATCTTCCTATCCATTCACCCATCCACTCACCCATCCACTACCCACATATTTATCCATCCACTCACCCACTCATCCATCCATCCATCCATCCATCCATCCATCCATCCAACAGATAAGCATTGAGAACCAACTAAGTGCCAAGCCTTGTGGAAGGTGTCAGGGACAAGGATGAGTGAAATAATCTTTGGCTGTGAGGAGTTTATTATCTACTGAGTAAGACAGACAGGAAGAGTTAAAACACAGTGCAGTGCTAGTTTTAAGTTCTGAAGACCTATCTTCAGAAGCCAGCTGGAATCAGGAGGAGTTAGGGAAAGATGTCTGAGCTTCCCTGGTGACTCTGGATTCACATTCCATGAAGAAGGAACAATGTTTTCAGAGTCTAGGTGGCCTGGGAAGGTGCATCCTGTCAGAAGAATGTAGACATTTAATAAGGAGTGTAATGAGGTGGAATATTGATATGGAGAGTGTCCTGGGGCCCAGAACCTACCATTTCTTATAGGTCCAGCCAAGGAGCTTGGACATAATGCTGCACAGTGGTGATTATTAACCTGTGCTCCAAGGACATGGGCCCCAGGGCACTTGAGCTTGAGGTACAGGCTTCTTAACCTCTACCCTAAGCTGTATCAGGGCAGCTTTGCTTTTGTCCGATTTAAATACTGAGCTTCTGCTTGAGAGTTCCTTCAGAGGAAAGTTTTTGCTGCTTAGTTTGAAACCCACTGGAGTGGGTGATGAGGCTCTAGGTATGGTTTTAGTCAGGGAGTTGCTTTAGACAATGCCTCTGGGGTGATGTGGAGGGTGGTTTCAGGGGAGTCAGCAAGAAGCAGAGACTAGGGGCTCTTCCTTTGGTGCCTGAAGGAATGGATGCATCCCCATGGGTTTCTTTTGGGCATGATGAGTGCTAAGTGGAACAGATGCATAAAGGCCTAGAGGAATGCAGATGATGGATTAGTAACTTTATCAGGCACAACAGTGATGATGGGCAGGGATCCCAGGAAAAGCGGGATGAAGTAAGGACGGTGTCCTGTCTTTTCTCAACATCTGGCAGCATCTGGGAAAGGTGTAACCTAGGTATAGGTTACTTTTTTTGTTCACGTCATAGTGTTTTATGGTCAGCATGACTCAGAGGCTTCCTTCATGCCTCCCTGGAGAGGGCTGGCTGGCCATGCTACCAGGTTTCTCCTGGGTGAGGAGCCAGAGCTGAGGTGCTGGGGTCAGGAGAAGCCAACATATGCAAAATGGACAACTGAGAACATGGAAAGTCTTTTAGAAATACTTCCTTAGTTTAACATTGGACTTAATCATGTATTGTTAAACCCCTCTGACCAAGGCACTTTGGGCTGTGGCGAGTGGCAAGATGAGCTGCCCTGAAATTCTGTAGATCCCTTTCATTATTTAAAGTTCTATGAGGTGCAAATGGCAAATGGCAGTATGTGTATAAGATGGGTCCTGCTTGGGTGGGCAGGTGTGGGAAGGGGCAGAGCTGACTCACTGCTGGGATCCGGCCATAGACAGAGCCTGGGGAGAGTTGAAGGTGGGGAGGAAAGGAGAGAGGGAAAAGGAGAGAGAAGGGAGGAGGGAGTGAGAGGAGATAATTTCAAACCTGTGATACTCTCCTTGAATTATATGGGGGGAATGTCAACATCCTGACTGGTCCTATGGCAGAATATGGTGCTTCAGAAACAATTTATATTCCTACCTGTAGAAAAGCCTGACTCTTTGGACACACGCACACACAAACACATACACACACAGAAGAAACCAAGGCCATATCAAATTTTTTTTTTATTGTTCCAGTCGAAAAAAAGAGGAACACCTCAATATGTAAACAGTTTCCCTAACACAGCGAGTTCTTAAAGATAGATTTTTTATTCTAAAAAAATTTGGCATTGTAGTGATTTCTCAATACATAATTTGTGCTTTCGCTTGTAGCATGCTTTCGTCTCATTGTCCGTGCACAGATGTACTTGGAGTTGAGTGAAGGGAGTTACAAAAAGACCAAAAGGTGGGTCAGGAGCCAAACCAGTACTTGAGCCCTTCCTGGCTTTCCTTTCCAAAAAGCATGGTGGGAAGGTTGATAACACTGACTTTGGAAGCAAATCTTAGTTACTCATCACAAGGAAAAGTCAGAAGCCTTGGTAAGATTTTCTGAAAGATGCATTTCCTTGTTTTCTTTCTGTTCATTTCTAAAGGATCATCTAAAGGTTTTGCCTGAATAACACTTTATCTTGTATATGTGTTGTTTAATATCTATAATTCTCTCCTATAATGACCCTTGTTTTATGATTTTGCTGGATATGTAATTTACTACTAATTGCTATTGAAATTCCACCAATGATTTATTCTGTTTTTCACAGTCACTGAATCATTTCAAAGTGCTTGACAGTTTTGTTAAGGATGTTTTCCTTTTTTCCAGTGAGTGTTGTTATTTTAAAAAACTCAATCCTGGAGATTTAAGAACTTTTTAAGTGCTATGGTGGATTTATTAATAAATGCTGCCCTACTATTCCTACCTTAGTCTATCTTCCTTAGCCTGAAACCCCAAGTCTTCTACAATTTAGCACCAGTTTTCAAAATGAATATTTTATCAAATCCTACAATAGGCCATCCTACACCATCTAGGCTGGCCTAGGCACCACTCCCAGTCTTGCTTTGTGCGTATTGATCTTTGGACTCTCTTCCACGCTGGTTTCTCACACTGAAAGGAAGATTCCTTCCTGTGTCTGTGTCTTCCAAATCCCACCCAGTCTCCAGGAATGTCAGGACAAATGTCTTTCTCTTTCCTGGGAAACCATTCCAGATTACTTACACAGAATCTTGTCTGCTTTCTTTAAATTTCAGAACAGTTGTTGTACCTTCCCTAATAGGTTGTGTTATTTCTAAAACTAGAGTAAGTTAATATTTCTCTTTATGCCTCAGTTTATTTATAAAGTTGGAGTCAACTTTTGATCACAGGGCTTTTGTGTGGTTCAATTCACTCAGCACAGTGTGGTTACGTGGTAAGAGCTGGTTGCCAGGAAGTTATAGGCTTATTGAAGGCAGAGGATGATGTCATTATTTCTTGGTCTTTATAGCAAACTGCCTAGGACATTGCCCACTATACTACAAGTGTTCATGGGTCAATACTCAGTCAAACAAATGTCAACTTAGAACAATAAGATGTGGGACATCCATTAACTTTCAGAATATTTTGAGTGGAGTTCTGTTCTTATCTAGTTTTAGTTGGCAGCTTAGATCCCTGAGCATGGAGATACAAGGATGTGCCTGCTCCCAGCATTAGTGAATTTCATGCACCTTTAAAACCGAACATTTTATTTCTTTGTTTAATGTGAGCATCTTATCAAAAATTCAAGTTCTTAGAAACTCAAGTTCTTAGAACAGTGTTGAAGATCAAATATGTCTGTTCCTTGTTTCTTTTTAGAAGCCTTTTTTTCTCTAGGAATGGATACTGGAACTGGAATACCAACATGTAGCCCAATGACACCCAGCTTGGTGACTTACTTCTAAGAATGGCTAGGCTTTGTTTTGTTTAAATAATTCCTAACAGTTCTGTGTGATGGTAAGAATGAGAACTTCCAGGTCAATAGAAACATGAATGTCTAAAAGACATTCAGCCCTCAAACCAGATTAAGGCTTATCCTTAATTTCATAGATTCAGGATTAAAAAGACTACTGAAATTTAGGTACTGCTTTGGACTTTTTGAACTAGTCAACTTTAACGAATAATTTTCTTTCTATCTTAAGAAATAGCTCACAGAATGACTCATATTTTATTGGGCCTTATTAAATATATCAGACATTAGTATTGTGCTACTTTATTAGGTAAGGCAAATACAATGAATTATCTTTCTATTAATAGTGGAAAAGAATGATATGCCTGACATAAAACAGTTGAATTAAAATGTTATGGTTTAAAAAAATGTTATGTTTTAAGCTCTTTGCCTTCCTAATTATGTTCTACTTGATTTAGTATTTTGTTGTTGTTGTTGTTGTCCTAGGGTCCTAGATACATGTTTCAGGGAAGGTAAAGAGGATTTAGGTTAAAAACAACTTGCCAATAGCCTGCTGGAGCTGATTGAACTATTGATGGATGCGCCAACAAGATGTAGTCATGCGCTTATTTTCTATCAAAGATGCCAGCCTGTTTGGGGGCTTTTATCTACTGTAGAGGAGACTATAGTGCTTGTCTAGTAACACTTCATTTGTCTAGAAGGCACCTAACTCATAACTTGTCTGTTTGCTATGGGGTTTAGTGGTGGTAGAGGAGAGGAGAGAAGGATGTGTTTGGTGAGGAGATCCTGGGGACAAATGTATGGATGGTGATAAAATTTCATTGCTACCAGCATCAGAATTAATGAAACTATTAAAATGGCTAAGACTTAAAGCTAAACCATCTGGGGATATCTAGTTTAGGGATGGTATAGACTGGAAATGCTCTTAGAATGATATAAGCAGAGACTGGGGGATTTAAATTCCTCTTGAAAATGACAGGGAAACTAACAGCAGACATTTTCTGAAGCTCACGTGGAATATTCACTAAGATAAACCGCATTCTGGGCCATAAAACACACCTTAACAAAACTTGAAATAATAGAAATCATATAATGCCTTCTCTAGTCCACAATGGAATTAAACTAAAAATCCAACAAAAAGATAGATGGAAAAATCTCAAAATATTCAGAGATTTAACAACACACTTTTAAATAACAGAGAAGTCAAGGAAGAAATCTTAAGATAGTTAGAAAATTTTTTGAACCAAATGAAAATAAAAATGCAGTTTATCAAAATTTGTGGGATGCAGTAAAAGCAGTACTACTTAGAAGGATTGGAAAGGAAGAAATAAAATTATCTTTGTTTGCAGATGACAAGAATGTCCATGTAAAAAATCTGAAAGAATAACAAAAAACATCATAGCAAGAGTGTAGGATACAAAGTTAATATATAAAAAGTTAGTCACTTTCCTATATCTCATCAGTGAACAAGTGGAATCAGAAATTACAAACACAATACCATATACATTAGCATTCCCCCAAATAAAATACTTAGGTATCAATCTAACAAAATATATACAATATTTATATGAGTAAAATTACAAAACTCTGGTGAAAGATAACAAGTGAACTTTTCAATAAATGGAGAGATATTCCATGTTCATGGATAGGAAGACTCAATATTGTCAAGACTTCATATTGTCAAGGTCTTCCCAAATTGGTCTACAGACTCAATGCATTTCCAGTCAAAATCCCAGAAAGTTAATTTGTGGATATCAACAAACTGTTGTTAAAGTTTATATGGAGAGGTAAAAGACCCCGAGTAGCCAACACAATATTGAAGAAGAACAAAATCAGAGGACTAGCACTATTCAACCTCAAGGCTTACTATATAGCTAGAGTGATCAAGGCAGTGTGATATTGGTGAAAGAATAAACAAGTAGATCAATGGAACACAAAAGAAAGCCCAGAAATAAAACCCTGTAAGTGTAGTGAACTGATCTTTGGCAGTGGTGCAAAGGCTATACAAGAGAAGCAAATATAGTCTTTTCAACAGATGGTTCTGGAAGGACTATGTACATTCATATATGCCCCCCCCCCCAATCTGGACACAGACCTTAAACGCTTCATAAAAATTAACTCAAAATGATTTGGATGTTAAATGCAAAACTATAAAACTCCTAGAGGATAATATATGAGAAAACCTAGATATCTTGGGTATGGCGATGAATTTAAACATACAATACCAAAGGCATGATCAATCCATGAAGGGAAGAATTAATAAGCTGGTCATTAATATTAAAGATTTTTGCTCTGCAAAAAATACTGTCACCAGAATGAGAAGACAAAATACAGATTGGGAGAAAATATTTGCAAAAAAAGCATCTGATAAAGGACTGTTATCCAGAATATTCAAAGGAATCTTAAACCCAACAATAAGAAAACAAACAGCCTGATTAAAAATGAGCAAAGACCCAAGGAAGCACCTCACCAAAGATGATGTACAGATGGCTAATAAGTGTATGAATAGATGCCCCACATCATGTTGCCAGGGAAATGCAAATGAAAACAATGAGATACCAGTGCACATCTATTAGAATGGCCAAAATCCAAAACACTGATAACACCAAATGCTGACAAGGATGTGAGGCAACGGGAACTCTCATTCATTGTTGGTGGGAATGCAAAACGGTATAGCCACTTTGGAAGACAGTTTGGCAGTTTCTTACACAACTAAACATAGTTTTATCATATGATCCAACAGTTATGCTCCTTGGTATTTACCAAATGAATGGAAAACTTTATGTCTGACAAAAACCTGCACACAAATGTTTATAGCAGCTTTATTCATCATTGCCAAAACTTGGAAGCAACGAACAGTATGTAAATGGTACATCCAGACAATAAAATATTATTCAGCCCTAAAAACAAAAATGAGCTATCAAGCTATGAAAAGGCATGAAATACTCTTAAATGCATACTACTAAGTGAAAAGAAGCTAATCTAAAAGACTATATGCTGTGTGATTTCAACTATATGACATTGTGGAAAAGGCAAAACTCTAAAGACGGTAAAAAGATCAATAGTTGTCAAGGGTTATGTCAAGGGTTGGAAGGAGAGATAAATAGGCAGAGCACAGAGAATTTTTAGGTCAGTGAAACTATTTTGCATGATACAACATTGGTGGATATGTGTTGTTATACATTATACATTTGTCAAAACTCCTAGAATGTACAATACCAAGAGTGAAACCTAATGTAAATAATGGCCTTTGGGTGATAATGCTGAGTCAGTGTAGGTTCATCAGTTGTAACAAGTGTACAACTCTGGTGCAGAATGGGGGAGGTTGTGAATGTGTGGGGTCAGGGGATTATATGAGAACTCTCTGTACTTTACACTCAATTTTGCTATGAACCTAAAACTGTGCTAAAAAAATTAAAGATTATTAGTTTAAAAAAAGCATGAGAAAACTATTTTTGAGAAGTCCAATGACTGATCCAAGACCATATAACTCATCTGGGGATGAAACAGGATCAGAATTCTGTTCTCCTCAGACTGAATCCAAGTTTCCTACAAAACAATGGAAAAAAAAAGTTGTTTTATGACCCATTGCCTGGGAGTCCAGGGAAGCCTATAGTACATTTTAGAAAGAATATCACTGTGATGGTTGAGGGAGAGAATTATTGTTATTCTTAAGATTGGTTTTCTGGAAATTCACTTACACTTAAATGGACTAGCTCATAACTGCTTGTGTGTGTGTGTGTGTGTGTGTGCGAGAGAGAGAGAGTACATGTATACTTGTGTATATGTGTCTGTATATGGGGAGAGAAGGTTGTTGCATTTGTTAGTTGAAGTGTTAGTTATAAAGGTCTGGAAACACTACCACCGTATCATGCAACATTCAGAGGAGCCTTCTTTCTTTTGGAAAAGGAAAAAAAGTATGGAAGGTATGAGTAGAGGGGAACCATGGAATACAAAGCACATGTTTTGTTGATGTCTGTTCTAACAGAACTGGAAAATAAGATGGAAGAAAAGTCTTCCAGTGTGGTTGTTCAGGTCATCAAAAGTTCTTATGTGTTCACTAATGCCCCCAATGGACATGGCAAGCTGACTGGGCAAGCTATAGACCAGGTAAGCTGATATGGCCTGATCTGCACATGGTGGGCATGACTCAGAGATTTGAACACTGCAATCCTCTCTCCAAAAGCAAGCCCTCATCTTGAACAAAATTTCCATGTCCAAAATTGCTCTGAGGTTGGTATCTAGGAGGATTGATGCAGAGTTGTTCCTGGTTAGCAGAGTTTACTCCTACCTGGGTTCATAGGTCCAGACCGAATTGAACTCTGAAAGTTTCAGTGCTAAATTCTACTTAATCTTTCACGCCAATTTAAAGGAGTCTGTTCAGGGCGACTGGGTGGCTCAGTCGTGAAGTGTCTGCCTTTGGCTCGGGTCATGATCCCAGGGTCCTGGGGTCGAGCCCCGCATCGGGCTCCCTGCTTGGCAGGAAACCTGCTTCTCCTGCTACCGTTCCCTCTGCTTGTGTTCCCTCTCTCACTGTGTTTCTGTCAAATAAATAAAATCTTAAAAAAAAAAAAAAAGGAGTCTGTTCTCAGGTTCAAAGGCAGATGGAAAATAACAAGTTCATGGAGAAATAGTATTCTGGAGACTTTGCATCCTGGGGGTAAAAATGCACATTTGAAATCAGGTTTTCTAAAAAGAATTTCTTTCTTTCTTTTTTTTCTAAAAGAATTTCTAAGTAAAAATTTTAAATTGCTTTTCTTTATACTTGGGGTTATTATTAAAACACTGTTTAGGCAGAGCTTATTTAATGATTAATAAAATGGCAGCACTTCCTATATTTGTTACACCAGATAATGTGAAATTTAGTTTTGAAATCTCTCTCTCTCTTTTTTTTTTTTTTTGAAATCTCTCTCTTAAAGACAAATATGATTTAGGTGTGGGGGTGTATGTGGGATAGGGATGATGGCTTAAAGAATAGCTTTTTAAGGAGCAGTTTGGCCACCAAGTGCATACTATTCTAGGAAGAAGAGAAGGTAATATCCCACTGAATGAGTACCTGTTTGCCTGGGCACTGCCCTATATCTTCTAGGATTCCATGAAGGCTGGACCAGCCTTTGGGAACTCCAGCCCCTTGGGTCCTCTGCCAGTCCTCCTGAGACTCCATGTAAAGGTCTATGCTGATAGGCTGCAGGTTGCCATGGCAGCAGCCATGCAGGCCTGGGTAACCAGGCACCACATGGGTGCTTGGTTTTTCCCCAGAGCACAGTTTGTGCAGACAGTGGGGGAGGAAAGGCCACTTTGCCAACAAAGGCATATATTTAGGTCATCATTTCAGAATTCTGTACACGTGTGGGAGTTCAGTGTTGTTCCTGTATAACTCTCATTTTAGAAGCTGATCCCCTGGGCTGAATAAGGATATTCAGGATCGTCTTTGGCAAGCTGGATAGTCTAATTGTATGTTGCAGGGGACAAGAAGATTCCCCTGGAAAAGTCCAGCTGTCCCTTTGGCACAGACCTCACTTTACACTCTGCTCAATAATGGGCTGATGTCATAATGCCCAGCCATCACTCATGGGCTCTCAAAGTGTATATGGGGACAGGAATGAAAAATTCTACCTTTTTGGTCTCAGGTGGTCAGACAGTGAACATATTATGTGCTCAATTAAAATTGGTGGTGGACAATTAGGTGGTAAGAGATGGCACTAACTTCAATAATGGGTTCTTGGCTACCGCCCCAGAATGGAGTGGAAACTCAGAAGAAGGAGCCGGGAAAGATGACTTTTGGTGGTGAGCCAGGGAGGAAATCAGAAAGAGGAGCTGGGTAGAATGCTTGGCTGATGACCTGTGGTGACATGATAACCCTTTGGGCCCTTGGGGCAACCTAAGTTGTGTCTCCATGTCTTACAATCCAGGGGAGTTCCTTGCAAATAAAGGGGAGACCCTTGATAATGCTGTCCTTGTTTATTGGTTCCTGTTAGAGGAAAGAGAGGGTATGTGAAATTTCTTGTCCAGGGCAACATTTGGATTGGTTCAGGGGTAGTTTTGAACAAATTAGACCCCTTACTTAAAAAAAGGAACAGGGTCAGATCATCTAGGGTGAAGGTGGGATTGCCTGATGAGGCAATTGAGTTTGTACTCACAGCATCGTAATATTAAAAAGTGAGAATTTCCAGAGGTTGAAGAATTAGATATATAAAGGGAATAAAATCCTCCAGGTAATCATCATCGGAAAACGAGAACTTTTTCTGGACTTCCTTACGCTTACTCCATTTACACAGTAGTATTGTTTGGTTTTGACTTACGTATGAGAGGGGCACCCCTGTGCACGAGGGGATTCAAAAGGTCTTATTTCAGTTCTTCTAGGGAGAGTTGTCACCCCTGATCCAAATGTGTGCTCGGTAGGGTCAAGGATGCTGGCCAAGATAAACTCAAAAGATACAGAGTCCCTCTGACTTCTGAGGGAGGGTGTCTTTGTCTCTATGAGCAGGCACCAGACCTGGAGCTAGAGGCTCACTCAGAAAGCCTGTAGTAGGTGGGGATGGCCAAACTCAACCAAGGGAGGGTGGCTCACTCCACTCCCATTTGCAATAATGCTGAGAGATGATGCCAGACAGGCACCAATTGGATCTGAGAACAGTGTTCCATCTCCTTCTCTGAGAATAGTGGCCATGGAGCCAGAGGCTTGGATCATGCCCAGCAACTGCAAGCTCAGCTCTCTGTGCTCTAGTCAATCCCTTCTGTGGCTGTGTGTAGTGCTGACAGACCCAGCATTGATATACTCCATAAGGCATTCAGCCTAAACTGAGGTTTTCTAGTAGCTGTAGAGATCTGAACTTGGGCTCCTAGCATTTCTTGCTCCTTTGGATGGATATTTTATGATTTCTATCAGAATTTTAGAAATAATAATGCATTGCGTGTTTATTTCACTAGTGCCTGTTGGTAGTGGATATTTACATTGCCTGAGAAAAACAGCCCTTCATATTCTTATAAAGATTGGCTGGTTGATAACACAGTATTTACGATCAGTGTTAATACAATGAGTGCAGAGTCTTAATCTTGAAATGGTCAATTACCCTTTGATTGTGGGAACATTTCATTCTCTGAAATCAGGATCTGTTGTCGACGTGGTCCCAATTCCCTGGCCAACCACAGAGCACATTAGGATTCACGACTAGGGGGTAGTATCTAAAATTAACTGTATAAAAGCCATTTTCATTGGTGATAAATCTGCATCACTTAATCATGCTGACCATCTCAATGAGCTATTTTTGCATGTCTCAAAGTATTTTGTCCTTGTTTCCTTCTAAGGACTCTCCTATTTGAATTAGGTGGATGCATCAAGCTTTCTTTTACCAAGGCAATGAGGCCAAGTAAAAGTTTGATTCCTTTTACATTTATTTAAGTTTTGTGGTGTTGAACTTTGAGATTTCTTTTTTTCTCACTTAGCTATTATGCTGTTCCATGCAGTTGCAGGGCCATGAGCTTTTTGCATCATGTATATTGCAGATATTATTACTATTAAGATTTAGATACAGGACCAAATTTAACTCAGTTTCCATCATTTATCTTTCAACAGTAAATCACAATGATTTGTGACAAAATTTTGCCCCCACCTAATTTCCAGGAAAGCACTCATAAGAGACCCTGATATATATTTTTTCCCAATAGAACTAAAGAGATAAAGAACTTCACTTGTCTGACCTATGTCTGGTGTTGGAAATGCTTTCTTGGAACACAAGTGAGTTCAGCTTAGTGATACTGAAGAATGTCACTCAATATTTCTGTAATTACCAATCTTTATCTCATGCTTCAGATTCAGAAAGTTACAATCTGGGAACCCTTTACTACTCTAGTTTTCCCTGAGCTCTTTTCAAAGAACCTCTTGGTTTTCCAAGAGAAGCATTTAGTTCTTCATTCTCATGTTAAACTTTTGGCCAAGTTGCTGGAGAGAGCCAGAACTAGGAGAGCTAGATATGAGCAATTGGTTCATCTTTATCACGTTGATCCATTGTAGGCTAGAGAGAACTAGTAAGAAGACCCAGACACAGCTCCACAGTGCAAGCGGTCATAAGAGAGAAGACAAGTTAGGGAGGGCAAGCTGGATTGATGTGTGGCAACCACTGAAAGTCCAGTTCACCCCACTGGTCGGAGACATGTGTCTCAACTATCTACGTATTTAAACACCTATAAGTTCGAGTGATGTAATGTTTCAGTCATTGGACTGGGGATTTCTGTTTCTTTTTGTTTATTAAGGAGTTGTTTTACCTTACTTTCTGAGTCGTCTGCTTAGTCTTGGCTGGTTATTTATTTAGGGCTTTGGGGGAATGGTTACGAAAAGGAAAGAGTCTTCCTTTTATACCTGACTATATGGCTGTGGTATTTTTTCTTGGAACAGATCTATGAATGACTGCAATGCATTTATATTGGAAAAGAATGTCATCATTCTAAGTTGTCCAGGAATCTCTTAGTACCACAGTACAACATTTAATAATTAGTAGTACTTAATACATGAAGAGTACTTAATAGCACAGTGTAGGGATTGGCAAACTTTTCCTGTAAATGGTCAGATAGTAATATTTCAGTCTTCCGGCCATATGGTCTCTGTCTTAAATACTCAAGTCTGCTAGTGTAGTGTAAAAGCGATCATAGGCAATACACAAATGAGTGGGTGTGGCTGTATTCTGATAAAATTTTATTTATGGACACTGGAATTGGAATTTCATGTAATTCTCATATGTCAGAAAATATTCTTTTGTCTTTTTTCCCCAACTGCTTAAAAATGTAAAAGTCATTCTTTGCTCACAAGTAGTACAGAAACAGGCAGTGGGCCAGCGTCTGTGAGTAGAGTAGGTTTGCCAGCCCTTTCTGTAGTAAATAGAGACCGTGGCTTAAGACTTGGCCCCTGAATTTGAGATTGGGATCTATTATTACTAGGCTTGTAACCTTGAGGAAGTTACTCAGTTTGCCCAAACCCTAGTTTTCTTTTTATAAAATGTAAATTATAATACTCAGTCTCTCATGGTAGATTAGAATTAAATGACATAATTTATGCAAGTGCTCTGAAAGTTCCCAAATACCGCACAATGTAGAATGTATAATATGGTTTTGTTAATGTATTGTGTATTGATATTGTGCTTTGTCAAAATCTCTTCATAGCCTTACAGAGCTTTCAACTTCTAGATAACTGCATCAGAAATTCTCCAAGACATTAAGGGCAGAAATATTAGGAAGAGGTGTGTTTTACTCCATTTTAAATGAAAGGATTACATTTTCTTAAACAGGTTGACCATAAAGTCTAGAAATAATACGATTTTACTATATTGTAATTCAATATCAATGAATCATCTATTATGTATACACTGTGTTTTTCAACTTTATAGCCATCCATTGAAAGGAAATCATAGAAGATACTATTTCCCATTCATGTAGAGTGTTTACTCTACCCTTTGACTTTTCTGAGTCACATAGAGTATTACCCAAGTCAAGGAAAGAAAGACTGAAAACTAGTCCAGACTATTGGCAAGCTATTTTGGATATGACTATATTTTGATTCTTTTTTATCTTGAATTACTCAGCTAATCAAATGACGGCACATTCTTTGGGTGACATCAAGTAGTTTTCTAATGGCATTTTTTATAATCTCTCTGTCCACCAGCTCCTGCCTTTCTAAACAGATCCTGAATACCCCAAAGATATTGGCTTAAATCTAAATTAAAAAGCAAAGGGTAAAGTAAGAAACTTGAAATGTAAGAAAATGTAGAGAGGGAAAGCATAAGGATGTTGCTCTGGAGGCTTCAGAATTTAGGCTTTTGAATGAAGTCATAAATAATTTTTTAATCAGAGTACAATGAGAAATAGACATTTCAGAGCCCTAGTTTGGTTAAACCTGCAAGAGAAAATTGTGCTTAAGAAATATGTTGACATTTTTAGAGACAATAGCTGGATTTTTGTTAGAGAACATAAGATATTGAACTAAGTCAATGGACCTGGCACTGGGGAACTAGGAATAGCACAAAAGAGAGAGGCAGAGGAAGGGAGTAGGGGAAGAAAGAGTTCCTTCTCATGGACATCAAGTGGCTATATGTTAGGTTAACAGGCTGGAAAGCCCATGTTATGAGGGACTGGATAAGCAATGACCTAGCATTACAGTGATTGCAAATACGTTAATTCAAAAGAGTGTCATTTGCCAAGGGGACAGCAAAAAACATAAACAATTTTATTAGTTACATAAAGTTGACTTATAAACAAATAGGTTTTCCAGTTGGAAAGCATATTGGGGTGAATGGAAGTGAGAATCTGAGTGAGGGTCTCAGCAGCCCTTGGGGAGGTCATTCTTTGAGCTGAGTCTGCTCTTTTCTCCAGATTGGGCTCAACGGTGGCAAACCGTAACCCTTTGGTTCAAAATTCTTATCTGGCTATCAGATCCCACCATGCTTTTATGGAAAGTGACTCAAACACACCAAATTAACAGACCAAAATATCAAGTTGAGAGTGATCCTCATTAGTTATGGGTATTGTTGCATTAAAATAGGCTTATTTATTTTCATAGCACTTGATTTCCTATCAAAGTGACTGTGTGAATGGGGACTAGATATGATGGAATAGAATGAGTAGAAATTGTGGGCTTGTCTTTGTTGTACAGTCTTAATGAAAAACACCATTCAGTACTTGCTGCTTAGAAAATTCAGTCTTAATGAGCTTCTTTCAATTCCAAATTTTAACAGTTGACACAAAATACACTGTTAAACTGTGTTATCAATAATTGTAGAAAAATAGACATGTTTGATAGGGACATTCTAGTAAAAGGTTCTTCTGGAGCATCCTTGTTTAAAGATTCAGAGGCTCACATTACAAAAACGAGATTTGGTTCATGTTCTGTCTCCAACTACATTGACACCAAAGACAATGAGAAATAGGGAGAGACCTCGCCCCCAGGTGCCCTGTCACAGATAAGCGAACTAACAGTGTGCATGACCAAAGAGTTGTCAAGGCTCTTTGTTCAATTGTGCTAGAGGGCCCCGAACTATTTTTCCAACCAGACAACAGGATGTGTGTTGCCCTTTGAGCCTTACTAATGTATTTAAAAAAGGCCCACTGAGTCGCCAAGAGCTAAATTAGCAGGCTTTTTGCAGCCCATGCTCATCTTTCTTTATGCTACCATGCTTTGCCCTGCAACTCTGGGGATGCTGCACGGTTAGCATCCCCAAGTCAAGGGCGCCTTTCATAAGGCTACAGCGAGGTAAGGCCACAGTACCTCCCCACAGCCTGGCAGGAAGTGTATGGGGCTCCCTCTTCCTCCTCGACTACAACCTCCTCCTTGTATTGTGTGGAATGAATAAATGATTCGACAGATATTCAATGCAAAACGTGAAATGTTGGCAAACAGGAGAGGGCTATGGCCAACAGTTTTGTTTTCAGTTAAGTCCAAGTGCCAAGAAGCAGGTGTCTTGATGCGAGGTCTCAGAAGTGGGAGAAGAGAGACCCCTGTGTTAAACTGAGGAGCCACATTCCTTATATCTGGGACATGCTTTTTAGTAGACAAGGTCCCCAAACTACAGCGAAGCCCTGTGTGATCTGGTCAGGAAAGTCAAGGGCAACAGGGAGTGAGTGATAGCTAGTTTGAGTTCTTTGACCTCCATGGCACAAAGCCTCAAACTGAGCACAGCCGTAGGAGCTGAAAAGGAACTTGAGTTTGGTCAATAAATATTTATGATGGGCAACTGTTTTAGGGAACAAATAGTTTAAAATTGTAAAATAAATGTGAAAGATCTGTTACAGTGCAAAATTTCCACCTGCCCTTGAGATTTTGTCTGACATTCTCTTCCATTTATCTTTATTTGAATTTTTTTCATCTTGAATTTAGAGTTTTAGTACAAAATGTCTTCCTTCCTTCTCTTTCTCTCTTAATCTCTCTCTCCATTTATCTTTGCAGATTAAAATGAATTAAGGCCGCAGTTTTTTGCTTGTTTTCTTCTGATTGGGAGACTTTGGATTTGATTTTCCACCCGTGGCACTCTCGAGAAAGATTTCGTAGTCACCTAGATTGTTTATCTAATCTTTGACTATTGAACTCTGGTCATTTCATAATAATAAAAGAATATAAATAATAATAAATACAAATGCAAGAAATGCTGATGGATAAGCTGGCAGGGACAGAAAGAGAGCCAGATGGATTCAAAGTTTGTATTAGAATACATGTCTCCTGCTACATGCCTTCATGAATGTCATGGCTTTAGACCCAAACCATCTTCTGCTAAATTACCATGTCTCATTTTTTTAAGTCTGTTAAAAAATCTGCTTCTCACTTTTATAGAGTGAAACAGCTGGAGAATCCATGGTTTTGTAGAAGAAGAGTTTCCCAAACTCTTGTACTACAAAGGGTGACAGCTCATGTGAAAAGCTCAAACATATCATTGGTGACGTGCCAGAGGGTGTCCTTCCCCTGGAATTATTCCCCCAAGGTAGTCAGTGAGGCTCCTGTTACTAAAAAAAGAGACCTCAGTTTTGTAAACATTTCACAGTATATCAGCATATTGGTGGTGGGTTTTGCCATGTCCTAGACCTCCTAACTTCCCCCAGACCTATGGCTTGTTAGATTCAATGAAAGGATCAGCAAGGGAACAGTGAGGTACCCAAACACTACAAGTCTGGGACACGGAACAAAGGCCATGCACTAAGGGCCAGCAGTTAACGGGACCAAAGAAATTAAGAAAGCAGAGACGTCAGAACAGAAATGCCTACTGTACATTGGGAATCTTTTTTTTTTTTTTTTTGCATCTTATTTCTAAAGTTATATATCTAAACCTACATTAATTATACATTTATGTACATTATTTAGAAGTTCTACAGTACTTTTGTACATGCTGGGTTTTATTACTAACTGCAAAAAGAAAGTAATTACATAAGGCATATATATGTACAGTGTTTTGTCTTTACCTGACCTGGGTCCTATAACTGCAATGCCTGTATGGGTCAAGCACCTCGCCCTGTAGATGAAATTTATTTGAATCAATAAAATTGAGGGTCATATGCTATGTCTCACTGCATGAATAAATAGGCACCGGAGACCTAACTTGTCATACCCCAGGTAAAATCTTTGCCACACTCTTTGAGTGAGCTGGTATTGTACAAGACATGCAGGTAAGTAGCTTAAACCCCCAGGGGTGGGATGTGTGGTGTTTAGGGAAGAGAGCAGCTTGCGCCACAAACGAGGGCACATCGCACCTTAACCAAATCCATGTCCACCTTATCGATCTGAATAACCGGGAGAGGGCAGGTAGATATTTTACACCTTGAAGATTTGTTTTCTGATAATGTCAAAATTAAATATAAATAAATAAACAACCAAGTAAGAGAGACCAAAAAAGAAAGAGAATGAGAGACAAGAAAAGATTGTTGCGAGGGGAGAGGAGAAGGAGCTGCCCAGCTAGGAGACTAAACTTTGGATTCGTTCTCTAGGTTTGCCACATCACCATTCCTTTCTGTTTGTTCCTCGAGGTTCTTTTCTTCTTCTTCGGTCTCCAGTTCTGCATGTTGGTTGAGTTTGCTGGACACAGACCAACTCAGGGGCAGCTCTGCCCTGCTGGCTAGCTCAGCCAGCTCTTTGGCACTGAGAGATGGGGTGCTGGTCTCATAGGTCTCATGGAAACTGTTGTAGTCGACCTCATAGAACCCGTCTTCCAGCGTCAGGACAGGTGTGAACCGGTAACCCCACAGGATCTCACTCGTGATGTAGGAGCTCCGAGCTTGGCATGTCATCCCTGCAAGGAAGGGAACAGACGGAGGCTTTAGTGTGTGTGAGCGCGGGCTTCCCATCAGCAAGGGGACCCAGTGAGCTGGACCTGGCTGCTGGGTGCAGCTGGTCAGACTGCGCCTTGCACGGGGAGCTGCAAATGAGGAGGTGTTACTCATGTTGCAGACATACGCTAACTCAAGAGCATGGGACGGAGCTTCCCAGCCTTCTGGGGGACGTTCCCGGGGGCGACCCTAGAGTGCTGGTTCACATTAATTCACACTTGCCTGCATGGCCATGCACACACACACACACACACACAGGAAGGCATTTGTGCACATGCACACAGGTGCACACTCATGTGGTTGTGCCTTGTCCACTTTTTGCTCTGGGAGAGACTGGAGGCCATGACGCTGGTCTCCCATTGTTTTTAGAGGCTTTGCCTGAGTCCTACTGAGGCTTGACAATTCTGGCCACAGATTTAAGGTGGAATTTGGTTTATGGAACTACACGTAGGATGGCTTTCAGCTTTAAGTTACTGTCCCACCACCATGCCATGCAGGCCACGATGGTGGCCCCCAAGTGAGGTTGGAAAGTATGTCCACCTGACTCTGCATTTTCCCCAGGCTCAGTGGAAATAAGTTATTTAGATTGTGCAGTAATATAATACTTTAGTGTTTCCCCCTTCTTCTTAAAGACGAGAAGCTCTTTCCTAATTTGCACAGAAATGCCATGTGAGCTACGGGAGCCCAGGAGTCAGGAGCAGCTTTATTCTAATATGAAATGACAGAATGAGGGAAACTCCACCCATGTGCTTAGAGAAGAAAACTAGGGAGCTGGCTCGGCATAACGTCTGGGGAAAGCATTGGTGCACTACTCAACGGGCTCTCTTATAAAACTTCTCAGGATGTGGAAGCATCCATTGAGTAGTTCCTACAGGGATGTCTTCCCCATTAGCTAGGCAGGTCCAGGACCTAGGGCCCACAATGCTTTCAAGATCCATAAAAATCCTTCTAAAATCAGAAAAAAAAAAAAAGGATAAACTTTTAGGTAGAAGAAAATGTTAATATAGTCATCTTGATACTAATCTGATTGTAAAATGTAATATAATTAAACCATTTTGGGGGTCCATAAAGGTAAAACTATCTAAGACTCACCAAAGTCATACTGTGGCCACTGTTCATTCATTCAAGAAAACAGCCACGCAGGCAGGATGTCATTCATTGGGACAGCCAATAAGGTGTATCAGGCAGCTGCTTTGTGTTGAATGCAGGTAGAGTGGGGGGAAGAGGATGCATGCAGGCGTTTATACACAGAGAGTCAGAGTTATGGAACGTTCTCAGAGCATTGCACGTGCTCCTTGTGACTAGAAGAAGAAACTGGGGTGCCAGGGACCTAAGTGATTTACCCCACTCAGCTGTCAGGGCTGGAGTCAGCATTGCCCTCACTCCAGCCCTGTGCTCTTCTCCTTCTACTCTCAACCAGTGTTTCTCTTCTAAACTGCCAACTCTTTATTTGTGTTTAGGAGTAATTGGGGAAGACAGGTGATAGCAGGGACGTGTGAGCTCAGAATGAGGAATACATAGGAAGTCAAGGGGAAAAGGTGATTAAAATAACTGTAACAATTTTTTTTTTCTGTAAAGGAAGTACATGTTTATTGTAAAGTGACTAGAAAACAGAGATGGGCAAATAAAATAAAATTCACCTAGACCTTCAGTTTTGGCTATATAAGTAACCAAATACAACCAGAAATTAAAAAAAACAATTATTAAAATTAAAATCTAAATGGATATTTAACATCATATTGGAATTGGCTGAAGAGAGAATCAGAAACTTGGGATATTGTTATCAAGAAACAATTCTGGATACAGCCAAGAGGATGTCCAAGAGATGATACATATCTGTTATTTAAGCCCCTGTCATGATATTTTGTTATGGCAGCCCTAGCAAATGAATACACTTACTGAATTCTATAGGGATAGTAAAATATCTTTCCATAGTACCATTTTAATGGAACTGTTTAATTTTTGTAATAAAAAGATGAACAAGCAAGACTTAAAGAAATGCTCAGGGATGATTTTCCATTTTTTAATTCATCTTGTGATGTCCTAATTCATTTAAAAAGGGATAAAAATAATATTAATGTATTTGCCTAAGAGTACAATATTAAAAAGTTAGAACAATGATTAAAAAGTCAATATTAAAAATATCAACTTCCTAGTGTAAGTTGATAATTTTCATTTTTTCCAGAAAGGTTCCTGTCTTATGTATCAGCATGGGTTCCAGTCCGTTCTTTAAAGATGTGATTTTCATTGAACTTGAAAAAGTAACATGAATCCTTTTTACAGTGGGGAAATTCCAGTCAAAAATTTCACTATGGATATTTATATCAAATCACCACTGTGTGTATTTTGTATGTCTTACAATTTTATATGCCAGTCATACGTCAATAAAGTTGAAAAAAAAAAAAAAGAAAAAGTAACAAAATCAAACCAGCTGAGTTAACATCATATGAAAGGCAGAACTGCCAAGATTATGTCCGGGTTATCTGTGTTGTGCTTGTTTTCTATTTCAGGAAGATCATCGCAGAGTGCCCCTGCGGCAGGTTTTTTCGTGAGTAAAGTTCTCTCTGGAAAAAAGAGATGCTTCTTTTGCTGAAGAGAAAACGTGAGAAATCTAATCTCCAGTTATGATCACCCTGCACTCTCTAGGCATACTGGCTGTCTTGCCCTTTGTATTTGTTCTTTTATGCCCGTGTTCATCTACTTGCCTCATCTTGAAGAGCCTTCTCCCAGTGGGATCCTGCTCATCTGTGAAGAGCTGACGAATTTATCATCTCCTCTCTGGAACACTCTGTTACTGACCAGTCCCCAGCTGGAACTCTTGAGCCCACGGTCCTCTAACACTCCAGTGACATCTTATCCCATCATTTGAAACGACCTCTAAGTGTCTGCTTCCCTTGTTGAGTTGTGATCACATTGGGGCTTGTCGGTCTCGCTTATTTCCACGTTCCTAGCATTTACCTCAGCGCTTCAACGTGGGAGCTTCCCAGTTAATATTCATTGGCAAGCGAAAAAACTCAACTTAGGGGAAACTACGGAGAAGCCGCTTAATTAAAATTGTTGCCTGGAAATGTCTGAGATGTATTATTAAATAGAAAGACAGCTTGTGAGTCCTTAGAAAGGAAAGTGGGAGGTTTCTGCTTCCAGCATTATGTCAGTCTATCTGTGAAGGACCCTCGACTAAAATATAAACTAGGTGCTGGAAAAAATCACAAAATCCATAATTTTCATCAAAAGTAATTTCAATGAAAAAAGCAAGGGATAGGACTTTTGGTTCTGGTGAAGATGGAGTAAATACAGCTTTTCCCTCCTGCTGATTGCAAACGACTAACTCCTGCAGACAAAACCTTCCACAGGAAGACTCTGGAAAGTCCAATATTGGCAAGATGATGGGGAGGGGTAGCAAGCCTGAAGATTGACTTCTTAGTGGGTACATTTCTTGTTTTTCCATTTTCCTTTTCCATCATCTGGCTTTAACCTGAGAGTGGCCCCAGCACAGAACTGGGCAGTAGGTGCTGACAACAAAATCTCGGGGAGAAACCCCGTCCTTCTGACCAGAGCACTGGGACCAAGTGCCCCTCTGAGCTGGAGGATGAGAGACAGAGACCCTTCAGGTACCCCAGCCCCCAGTGCTGCCCCATGGAGAACTACCCCACATGCAGCATGGTACAGGCCCCAAAAGGTTTCTGGCCGGAGGACTGGGAAAGGGGATTGTGGACAAAGAGTTTGTGGTATTGTTTTTCTCATTTCTCCCTGCTTTACTCTGAAGAGTGACCTGATTGTGTGCAACTACACAGAGCACAAGTAGCTAGCATTCAGAGGGAAGTCCCATTTTTCTAGACAGGAGACAGAGCAGTGGGGGTCTGGGAGCTGAAAAAGGTAGGGAATCCTATAGAGGACAGAACTGGGGAAGAGAGTTCTTTGCATGAATTCTATGCATGAGCTCATGCAAGTCCTGAGCTTTGCATGCACAGGACAGAAAGCAAAAAGAAAAGATGAATTTTAGAAATTACTATGTGTTTCATAATATACAGTCACATTTTAAACAGCTTCCATCAAAGAAGAAACCCTACTGAAATTCAGCAATACTTGGTACTGAATGATACTGAAATTCTAAATGTCATAATTATGGGAAAATTGTGAGGAAAAAATGTATAGGTCTAAATTCTTACATTGGAAAAGAAGGAAGTCTGAAAATGAATGTGCAGAAAATCCAACGTAAAGTAGGAAAAGAACAACAGGGTATAGACATGTTGAATCACTATGTTGCACACCTGAAACTAATGTAACATTGTGTGTCAGCTCTACTCAAAGGAAAAAAAACAACAGCATGAACCCATGGGAAATAGGCAATAAAGATCAGTGCATAAACTAATAAAATAGAAAACAAATGGAAAGAGAGGACCAATACAGGCAGACATTGGTTTTTTGACAAGTCTAAGAAAATAGACAAACTTCTGGTAAGATTCGCCCAAATTACATCCCTGGAGAATCTGTCCTCACAGTCTCAAAAGAAAGGAGAAGATGCTGACGTCACTGCAAGATGGCATGAGGCAAAGTAGGACCAGGGGAAGAAGAGGTCTTCTGGAGTGTTTTTGGGGCCAGGCATACCTTTGACTTTATGCTTGGGAAGGCAATGCTTGGTTTTCATAGCAATGTTGTCTGGTCTAAGTTATTTCCCCAATGCCCAAAGCAGTGTGTGTGTGTGTGTGTGTGTACACCTTTTACAAATTATTTCATTTCATAATTTTTCCATTGAGAGCTTCTCTGGAGCTCTAGTTAGTCTTCTAAGTTTAACCCGCAGGGAAGTGATTAGAAAAGGCCCATCTTTTTGGTGGCCATTTTGTTCCTTGAGTCAGACTATGTAAGAGTAAGGAGGGGAGGGAGCCCATGTTATCGGTGGTGGATGCAAAGCCCAGTCCATTTCCATTCAGAAGCCAGGAAACCAAACGGTAGCACAGCAAAGGAATCTATTATAGCGACTGAGCAAACATAGGGTCAGGCCCAGCAAGATGAGGATTTACCAGGCAAAGCCCTATTTTTAGATTCCCAGCAGCAAATTATGATGGGAAGGGTTTTGAGCACGATACCATCCTCAGGAGAGAGCCCCCCACATAAAGCCAGAGGTGTTCACTCTGTAAACAGATAATGCATCAAAACTGTTTGGAGATCACGATTCCAGTAAAATAAGATGAATATAAACCACCATCACCACTTTTGAATACTGTAAAATTAACCAATGTAGATTGTCAATATTCAGAAACAAAGACTTGGCTGTAGATGCTTTGCCTTTTTATTTCAGATACCGGCTAAATGATGGGTGTTTCTCTTTACTCCTTGCTATTCTCAGTAAGAACTGCACTGAATTAGCACAGTAATCAAGAGTTCTGCACCTATAAGTGTTCGTGTGGGAGAAGAATGTTGGTGATTTACCAAGCCCACTGTCAAAAAGAAGCAGTCTAGTGTAATTTCTGCCATAGTATAATAATAATTTTAATTCAGTAGGTTCAGCCAACTGCTGATTATTTAAATAACAGTGAGCCCTGCCTTACACTCAAGTTGGAAGTCCCTTCAATAAACAGTTGTACTTCTTCTGTTACCCAAATATTGGAGGGGCAGTGAGGCTCACCTCCAGTTATGCAAAAATAAATTGAAATGTGCATTTTCTTAACGTCTAAAAGAAGACATTCTGTGTGTGTACTCCTAATTCTACTCTCACCCAAGTAGTTGATAAAATTCACAGATTAAGTATTGAGTTAATAATACTTAATTTTCCAGGCACAAAATGCTTTATTTGCATCAGCTATTTAATCCCTCCCGCAGCCCTGCTGTGACGTCCATCTTGCATATGAACAAACTAGGGCAAAGAAAGGTTAAGTAATTTTCCTGGAAAACGTGGTGTTGTGGTCTGAATTGCATGCCCCTAAAATTCATATGTTGGAGCCCTAACCCTCTAATGTGTCATTGTATTTGGACTTAAGGGACTTCACGGGTATAATTAAGGCCAAATGAAGTCATAAGGATGGAACCCCGAATCAATAGGATTGGTGTTCTGATAAGAGGAAGAGACACCAGAGAGCTTTCTCTCCTGCATGTACACACAGAAAAGGCCACACCAGGATGCCATGAGAAGGTGGCTGTCTACAAGCCGGGAAGAAAGACCCTCTTAAGATGTCTTCCTTTTATTCTATAAAACTCACTTTCCTTTTTTTATTTTATTAACATATAATGTATTATTTGCCCCAGGGGTACAGGTCTGTGAATCATCAGGCTTACACATTTCACAGCACTCACCCTAGCACATACCCTCCCCAATGTCCATCCCCAGCCACCCCATCTCCCCAACCCCCCTCCCCTCCAGCAACCCTCAAAAACTCCCTTTCCTTTTAAAGCCACCCGAGTTTCTTCTGGAAGGGAGGACAGTGATGGTAGCAGATTCTCTCCTATGGCCTGCATAAATCATTCTAAAAAAGAACTCCCCAGGTGCTGTTGCCCTTTTGACACTATCAACCGCAAACTTGTGGGGTAAAATTAAAAATTTCTTTGTACTTCTTCAGCATCTTGGAACATTGCCGCCGAAGTAGTATAATCAAAGTACTGTGTTCAAAAGTTACTCGAATTCATTATTTTTTCTATGTGTCTATGTCATCTATTTTATGTCCAGTTAGGTTCATTTGTTTCTGTATTTATTTCCTTTTAGGATTTGTTTTTGTCGTCCGGTAAACCATTTAAATGAAGTGTGTGTCGTTGGTGGGCTGGGGCTGGCCCCCCAGTGAGTGTGTGTGGATGTGTGTGTACGGGCATATGAGTGCACTGTGCGTGTATGTTAGTGTGTGTGTGCACATGCGTTCTTGTGCTTGTGTGAGCTACCCTTGTGTGTGTGCAAGTGTGTGTGTTCTTGAGTGTGTATGCAGGGGTGTGTGTGGTCAGTGTGCAAACAGTGGCAGGACCAGTGGGGAGAAGCACCCAGCAGCTCCTGATCCAGGAGCTTGGTGAGCCCTTGGAGCCCTGCAGTGAGGCCACGTGACACCCCAAAGCCCTTGTGGGGAGCGCAAGGAGGCAGGATGAACATGGGCCACGTCCCCCTCACCAATGCCAAAGCCATGTGTAACCCATTCCAATTCAGATGGCTCTTAGGGTGGGAGAGGGGAACTTTTTGAGTGACAGTTTAGATCTGAATTGACCACATTAAAAGCTGGTAGTGACTAAGCTACCTTTAGTTGGAAATACATTTTTTTTTCTATTAGGAAACAGGGAGCTTAAATCAGAGTTAATTTCAGTCACAGAGAAACAAAGTCGCTTCTATTTCTACTTATCTGAGTGTCAGGTCTATAAATTGTAATCTTTCCTTGGACATAGTTTTAAAAATTCGGCTTAAAATTCTTAGAACTTATCCTTCCCCAATAAAACAGAAAATGATAATTATAATGAAAATGCCTTCATCCTGGAACAAAAAAAGCAGAGTCTGTGACCCTGAGAGTGCCCTCCGGAGGGTTTATAAAGCTCACGTGATTCTGTTACTCTTTGCATTGTTGAACATAAACATCTTATTTCAACTGACTCTAAGATTCTAGCAAAAAGCTCAGACCTTTAAGTCTTGAGTTTGATAATTAGGACAACACAGAGATGGAGATGGGATTCAGTGTTAGTAAGAGACTTAGGATCTTTTTGATGAGGAAAGGACTTCCAGATGGGCCATTTTGATGGACCGATGGGCTCTTGTCTCCGCGTGTTAATTCACTGGTGTTAAGAGTAAGTGTGTGTTTTTGAGAAGATGAAAAGCTTACATGAACCACTGACTACATTCTTTGTGGGGTAATCAAGAGTTAAACGGAGTTGAGGCAACCCGTAGATGATGATCTCAACCTACTTACTAGCCCTTCACGGAACCGAAACCTCAGGTTGGGTCACTACTACCACAGGCAACTGAGCGGCTGTTAGGTCTTTGAGCTGCTACTATGTGCTGCCTCACTGGGTTGGCTTTGCTGCTGGCCCTGCCGGCCATCTACTCCTTCTAAGTCCTCTTGGCCTCTCTCTGGGGCTCTGAGGTCCTCTGTCTCTACTTTCTTCTTGGTCGATCTCGTTCATTCATGTGATTTCATGAGCTGCTGACTTTCTGACCTCCAACCCAAATCTCATGCCTGATTTCCAAACCCATACACTCACCTGCCTACTGGGCAGCTTCCCTTGGGGGTCTCATTCAATGCCCCCAACTGCACATGTGCAATGTGTTTCACCTTTTCCTCCAAACCTGCCCCTCGCCCCACATTCCAGTCAATGGTACCGCTGACATCCAATCCCTTCATGCGTATGGTTGATTCCAGCTCTGAAATAGATCTTGGATCTCAGCTGCTTTCTCTCGCCACTGCCATCGCCACCACCTTGGCCCACACCACCCTCATCTCCAGCAGCAGTTCCTGCCTTCCGCTTTTCTCCTCGCCTCTTTTCTTCTCCTGGCACTAGAGTGACCTTGGAACAAAGCAGATATGATTATATCTGTGTCTGGCCCAGAGCCTCTCAGTGACTTCCTACTGCTCCTGAAATAAGGCCCAAAGTTTTTATGCAGTCTCTCTGGGTCTCTGCTCCCCTACCTGACTTTCCTTGTACACTTTCCTCAGGGGCCATATCACCTCCTCTAGCAGGCCTTTCCTGATGTCTGCACCGAGTTAGGTCTCTCTGTCACACTTGCCTATCACACCCCACCTGTCCCCCATGAGACTTGTTGCTATAGAACATAAATACCGTGACAAGCAGGGACTGTGCCTGGCTTGTGTCTCTGGAGCTGGGGGCAATGTGGGGCATGCTAAGTGCTCAGTAAAGATTTGGGGAGCTAAAGAAATAAGAGGGAATTACAAAGTATAACCAGTATTTCTTACACTGATGCCTCTTACAATGGCATGGATCCAATTGGAGAGAGAACGCCCTCGACTGTGAAAAATGTAATGGATGGTCAAGGTAGCACATGATCAAAGCTAAGACAAGCAGTCCAGGAAAGCCCCAGCTTAAAGACCTGGGGGCTGGCCATGTGGGGAGGCTCCCAGACAAAGATGCCCTTAGCTGTGCCCCAAAGAAGAGGCAGGAAGGCATTTCAGGTTAGTGGGACCCGTGTGTGTCTTGAAGCCTCCACGTGTCGCTCACACACAAGTTCTGGACTAAGGTGATCCCAGGTAGAACTAGACGCTTCCAGAAAAGCTAAATTCGGCCTCCTCTGGATACTCCTGACCTCAGGTCACTTAGGTGTCTAGACTACTCTTTGCCACATGGTTGCATCTGGCCTGCTGCCTGGGCGCCTATGAGGGCAGCCCAGTGAGGGGAGGCCATCGGCTGACGCTCATGTGATTTGGCAGAGGTACAAAGCCATCAACAGCTACTGAACAAGCTTTAGTTCTCAAACTGAGATTTGTCTCTGCCTCTCAGATGCATGTCCGTCTCCTGACTTCCTTCAGGCCTGTGGATGTGAATTTCAGGAGCAGTGGGCTCAATGCCCCAATCAAAAGACACATCTGTATCAGAATGGATAAAAAAAACAAGACCCATCATATGCTGTCTACAAGAAACTCATCTGAGACCCAAAGACACCTCCAGCTTTAAAGGGAGGGGGTGGAAAATCATTTACCATCCAAATGGACATCAAAAGAAAGCTGGGGTGGCAATCCTTTTATCAGATAAATTAGATTTAAGCCAAAGACTATCATAAGAGATGAGGAAGGACACTATATCATACTTAAAGGGACTGTCCAACAAGAAGATCTAACAGTTGTAAATATCTATGCCCCTAACGTGGGAGCAGCCGATTATATGAATTTTAGGAGCTGGCGGAGACTGGAGAACGGTAGCTGAAAATTAAGGAGAGCTTGGACGTGGCCTGGCGCAGTTCACTTTTAATTGCTTTTTCGTAATAGTTATGTTTTCGCTACGTTCGCTCACTTCGCACCTCCAGAGCCACGTTCGATCCCCCTGTGGACTCAGACACCTTCCGCTTTCTCAGACGGCCCGTCTGTACCTTGCTTTGTGTGCGTCCTGTCAGAGAAGCGCCTCGGGAGAGGCACATACCCTGTCATCTCACTTAAATGTGGACTGAAAACAAGACAAAACACCCAAGTCTTGGAAAGAGAGATCGGGTCTGCGGTTACCAGAAGGGTGGGGCGGGGGTGGGGGAACTGGGAAAGGCGGTCCAAAGGGACAAACTTGCAGTCAGAAGGTCACAAAGTACCAGGGATCTAACGCTCGTATGATGACTACAGTTACCACCATTGTGTGGAGTGGCTGAAAGTTAAGAAAGTAGATCCTAAGTGCGCCCGTCACAAGGGAAAACCCTTCCCCCTCACCCTTTTTCCTTTCTTCTTTTCTTAGGGTATCTATGTGAGATGATGAATGTTAACTAAACTTTGGTAAACATCCCACAAATTACGTCAACGCTAAACTCACACGGTCCTGCATGTCCGCTCTATGTCAGCGAAACTGGAAAAGTAAGGAAATGCCCCAAGCGTGTTTGAAACTCTTCCTGAAGTTGGCAACATGCCTGAAAAACAACCACCAAACTCCCTGGCCTCCCTTCTGTCCTCTAATTTCCAGAAAGATTCCAAGGTACCCTTCCCATAGGGGAGGAGAAATGACGGACAAAAGGAGGAGCACGTTTGAGTACCCGCCACTGCAAGAAAACAGATATTTTTCTTTAGAAGAACAGACTTTAAGGGATTTTTAATCAAAGCAATGGACTTTCATTTATTTTTATTTTTTAAAAAGTAATCTCTATGCCTGACGTGGGGCTCGACTTCATGACACCGAGATCAAGAATCACACGGTTCACTGACTTTAACCAACCAGGTGCCCCAACAACGAATTTCTACAAACAGATAAGATCTTTACAGCCTGATTCACAAATCCATTGCCAGGAAGGTAATATAACAGAGGCGATGTATTTACGGAAGCAAAGACATCTTCTTACGGGCTGTTTAATAAATGTGGTCTTAAGTTGAAATTTGGGGCGAATTGTGGAAAAGCGTAGCTTGCACCCTGCCTGTTTCTAAAGGTTTGGATGTCGCTGACACTGGGTTCCCTGGACCACGTGCCCTGGGTGAGCTTTTGCCCGACAGATTCTGGGGCATCGCTACCTAGGCTGCCCCAGAATGGCAGTGGGTGCTGGGCTCAAAAACATTATGTGGGAGGCACTTAGGAGCCTTTTCTAGAGCTTCCTCATAAATCCAGTCCTGTTTGACTATCAGGAATGTCTCAAGATGTCCCTAAATCTCCCAATAGCTACAGCCTTTCCTGCGATCTGTTGAAATGTCTCTGTTCTTCAACTAACCACGAACAGTTAATGAAATTGTGGCAAATTCTTCTTACGACTCTATTCACGAACCTACATCCTTTCTTCAAATCTGGAATCCTTCCTGACCTGTCAGAAATTTGGTTTGGTTTGTGGAGGGTGGGGCAAGCCCTCTGCACCGAGCACAGCCTTGGAAACATATGCGTAAGAGCGTTAGAAACGAGAGCCTGCTTTCATCCAAGTCTGGTTTTGAAGTATTGATTTAAAGTAAATATACCACCTAATCTCTACGTTCCTCATTCCGATCCATTTATGGGTGAAAAATGTAGCCCGGGAGGACTGATGTTTCCAATACGGATTTTTGACGTTTAGGGGAGAATCCAGCATCCCCGAAGAACAAATGAAAACTCGGTGTGGCAAAATAAACCCTCACCTTGATTCACCCTTCGACTCACAGATCGCCACCACTGGGTGCCCACGTTCTGGCTCCACGGCTAGTTCCCGGGCGTGACAGGAAGAGCCCCTCAGATTGTATTCACACGTCCAGCTCGGTGTTCTCCCTGGGTGATACCATATTCTCGCAGCTCCGTCATTTACTTGGCCCTGCCTTTTAAGGCAAGGAGGCACCAAAGAAGGACACAGTGTTCCTCTTTCGGCTAATCTCTGCCATCTCGTTTTGTTGTTCCTCCCGAAGGGAGGCCGGTATGTTCCAGCAGGCATGCCGACGATGTTCAGCAGCGTTCCTGAACAGTAGGTACCGGGATTCTGGGTCATGGCATGTTTGCAATCCATTTAGACTAGTCCTAGCGGTGGGGCTTGCACCGGAGAGGCCTCGGTTGTGTGCATGGATCAGAGGAAGGGGAAGGACAGAACCCCACATCTGTCGCGGTGTGAAGAAGACAAGCCATCTCTTAGATGGAATCACGAGTCTCTAGCACGGCGCAGAGCAGTCAATATGTTCTCAGCCGTGACACCATTTATTAAGCAGAGATTACTGTAGTTATCTTCACTGTATCTTAAAGGTGCTGATGGGATTCTTCCTTTTCAGCTCATTTCCTCGGATGCTGTGAGTCTTGGTCTTTCTGAAAGTGTCCCATTAAATGTAAAGACCTGGCTGAGGGGTCTGAGGGGGGTGTGTGTGTGTGAGTGTGTGTGTGTATGTGTGTGTGCAAGGGGTGGGGTGGGACAGGGGAGCAATACTTCATGGCTCCTTCAGAAAGAGCTTGGTTCTGAGTTAATGTATTAACCATAGCTTTTATCTTCTGTGTTCCTATGTTTTGACATCTGGGGACTTGCTGCCCCTGGAGGGACTGCCCATCCCAGCGTTGGCCAGTCCCTGAAGATAGATGGTAAATAGCTTGTCTGTGAAAGTGATTTCTCAAACACAAACCAACCAATCCAGAGCCCACACGCCACTGTCTCCAGGCTCTGACGTTCCTGGGCTCTCGCCTGCCCTAATCACGCTGGGGCCAGGCTTCAGATAGCGAGGGACAGCTCCTGGTCCCAGAGTCCACTGAAATCATTCAGATTACCCTGCTTTTCTCCTGACCAACGCTGGCGCTTCCCCGTGTGGTCCCGTGTGCTGTGCCGTGGTCCCGTCCTCTTGAGATCTGTAGCCAACTGGCTTTGCGACGACAGGTGTCCCCTGACCTACTGGCCTTACCGAATCTCGGGTTTTCTATTGATGCACTATGTTTTAGAACAGTTCACACCCGCTAGAGACTGAGAGCAGCGTCCGTGGCTTCGTTTACATAATACAGTGGGAGGAAGTAGCTACACCCCCCGCCATGCCCCCGCCGTGCCCGTGTTTCTTGAACCCCAAACTGAGAGCCGCAGTCTGGGCCGGCACCGGGTCGGATGTCAGGCGTGTTGTCTGCGACAGTTCTGAGGCTGCCAGGAGGCCCTTCCGGCTGGGAATAGCCAGGGATGAGCTGGGCGGCGGCTGCCCTAGACCCCCCCTCTTCAGACAGTCCTGGTGGGGGGCATCAGGCTGACGTGGAACCCAGAGGAGTGGCATCTTCGAATACAACCTCTGCCTTTCTCAAACCTTTTCACAAGAATTAAGATGCCTCAAGGGAGGTAGGATTTGGGGGTGAAGGCCAGGAAGGGGCTTTGCCCCTGAGGCCTGACAGCTCCGTCTGCAGAAAGGTGTCCTGAAAGTAGCAGGTCTTCCTGCACCAGCTGCTGCCTGCTTGCTGAGCTCCTGGAGCGCCCCTCAGAGGCCTGATGGGGGCGGCCTCCTGCCTTCGAGGCCCGACCTTTCCCCTGGGAAATGCTGGTGGCACACCTCGTGGCCATCGACACTTGAGTTGCTAACCCTGCAGAACTGGTCCATGGTCTCTGGGGGAGGTCTTCTTGCTAATATTTAGATTGGGGCACAAAAATGGGGATCCTTTATTTTCCTTTCTGGATAACTTCAGTCTTTCAGCGTTTTCTCCTAATTAACTGGCAGTAGGTATGCATTTCAAATGACTTCTCTGGGAGTAAGGGTCCTGATTTCACTCTGCTGCTTCTCGGGCCGTGGACCACAATGGGACCTTTCTCAGCCCAACACAATGATGAAAACCAACCTTCCTCCCTATTTTCTGTTATTTCCCAGCATCGGTCATTTCTAGAGTCATAGCATACTGGATTCATTACTTTGGGTTCTTAATGTTTAATTTTTTTTTTTTTTTAAAGAACTGGTCATCTATGAAAGGAGGTTCCTACATCACCGTGTTTCTCCTTTTCCTTCCTGATTTCACATTTCTGTGCTGGGTTGACACATGGGAGAAAAAGTGTCGGCGTCCCCTGATAACTCCTCCTGGGATGCTTTCTGTCGGTGACAATCACAGAATCCCTGCCTCACAGCCCTTGGACGTAGCAGGTGCGGAAGCATGGGTCTGGCCGGTGTCAGAGCCCTGACCGTGTCCTTGGACAGGTCGTGTGATGCTCGCAGTCCGGACCAGCACCTCCCTCCCTCCCACGTACAGTGGTCTCCTCTCAGTTTCTCAAGCCCTCTGGGAAGCAGCCGGCTTGCACTCCTGCCCCACTGATGAGCAAACGTATCATATGAAGTGTCTTGCTTGAGGGGCAGGGCAGATTCAGGGAGGAGGCTGGAGGTGGTGGACACTTGTGGTTTGCCTCCCCAGCACCTTCTTCCTCATCCTTTCTGCCAAGCCGCGTGGACATCCCCAGGCCAGGTGGGACCCGCGTCAGTCACAGGGATTCTCAGAACTCCTGGGAGCTACAAGGAAAGGAGTGCCGCCTTTCCCCGTTGAACTTGAACCTGAGAGGGTGTGGGGCAGAGGCAGCACAGAGACAGCCGAACCAAGAGACAGAAGAAGGTAAGGTCCCACGACAACATTTGAACTGATGGGTTGAGCTCTATCTTCACTAGCTCTCCTGGTCATTGAACACACTTCCTTTGTGCTGCAGAACGTGCGTGGGCGTGTGTGTGCGCGTGAGCTACTGGCCCGGAAAAGGGGTGGGATGTGAACCTCGGAGATCCTAGACTAACACCCTCCACGGTGGTAGCCTGATTACTTTCTGAAGTAATTACACTTTCAAAAATTATATCTTTCCAAGACAACATCTCTGAATGTGACCCACAGATCAAAACCCCTATTATTTATAAAGAAGCTGAAGGCATTCACTGGCTGTTCTTTACAAGAATTTCAATAGACCCTTTGTTCCAAGGAAGAAGGAATTCCGGATTTTATGTGGATCTCCATGCAGGCTGTGTGAGTGTGTGAGAATGTGTGTGTGTGTGTGTGTGTGTGTGTGTGTGCGTGAGAAGGCAGGACACGGGTCAGATGGACAGGAAGAGTGATATGAGGAATCTTTGTGAAGTTACAAGTCTTTCTCAGATATGATACGAGCTTCAACTATCATTCGGTTGATTCTTGACCTTTGAAAGTGTTCCATGGGGGGCCTTCCCCTGGTTCTTAGTGATGGACAAGGTGTTCCTGTCGGCAATGGCTCTGGTGTGATTTCTTCCTCGAGACCAGGACCTAGAGCCGGGCGCTGAGGCATAAGACAATGGTGCCAGCAGGTAGGCACGGTGCTGGGAGCAGGGGTCTGGAGGCACAACCTGCCTCCTTCCTCTGTTCCTATCACCACCTTCCTCCACCCTGGTTTCCATTGTTGCTGACACCCCTCCACGGACTCAGGTGTGGGCCTGTCCCAAGCACACAGCCCTGGAGGATTGCATAGGGGGATTCCCCAGTCCCACCATGGCCATTGTCACCGGATTTCTCTCTGCATTCCCATGGCACGTGGGGAGCTCCTGCCCACCCCCATGGACGTAGGGATTTTGCTGGTGAACGTGGCACAGCTGGTGGGGGCAGGGCAGGCAGGGCAGCTCATGTGACATCAGTGGTAGTCGGAAATGGACCTCCGCTAGGCCAGTTGGGAGATGGGGACAGCAAAGAGAAGAGGTGTGTCTTGGGATTCGGCTGTAATCCCACAAGCCTTAGGGGTGGGCCTGGGGTAGCACTCCTACAAACGGGTAGTGGTCCTAAGATGGGTGGGGATCTGAACCCCTGTCCCTAGGAGAGAGCTCCTCTTCCCCGTTAGCAGCGGGAAAGCCAGTCCGATCTCAATGGGGAACAACAACAGGGCCTTTCCCCCACTCCTTCTCTTCTCCCAAGGCATCCATCCACTGGGCTGGGGCTCTTTTGGGGTGACCATAAAGAAACCAGAGGGGCTCCCCTCGCTTTCTGGACTTGCTGAAAATCACACTCCTCTCGTCTTGCTATATCATTCCCGGTGGAAAGACAGTTGAATGAAGTGGTGATTTCTCCATAACTGACCCATGTGGGCCACCGCCTGGTTTGGAAGGGTCCCTGCAACAGGAAGTGTGGCTCTGGGGGAGGTGGCACATGTTAGATCTGTGTTTCATGACTGCATCTTTCCCGTGAGTGCTTTGCAAGCTGGCGAAGTGATGAGTGGGGATGGGAGCTCAGATCTGTTGGCTACCCAAGTTCATTGCCCCGTGCTGGACTACACTCAGGTTTGGAGATTCCTTCTGTAACTTGGGTGTTTTCTGTTGCAATGAGGCTCCTGTTCCTGTAAACATTTATGGGTTGTTTTGTTACACATATGCAAAGACATAGCTTTGCACGTTGGTGGGGGCAGGGGACAGAGCTCTCTGCAGTAAGGGCCCAATTAACTGATTTCATAGCCACCATGGCATCACTGAGGCATTCATTTTAGAGATTCAGTGGAAAATAAAAGTGAATTCAGTGCATCGCAAGCATATGGCAGGAGTGCACGATGAATTAAAATGGAGAGACAGAAGCATTTGGTCCCCGAAGACAAGCATGACATCGCAATTTAGTTTGGATGAGAAAACTGAGATCGCTTGGGTTTGCCTTCACATGTGTGAGTGTCTCTGTCAATTTCTGCTGCCGGGCAGCCATTTTAAATGGGTCCTAAAATATCTGCAGTGCAGAACGTTTCGGAAGAGCTTTTCAGTTGCTGAAACTGTTGCAGCAGGCAGGCAGAAGGCATGTTTATATGCAACTTTCTGATGGTTTAAAACGCCCTGGAGAAGTGGGTGATAGTGATGGATTTTTTTTTTTCTGGCTCGTCTGCAGAATGGATGGAAAGAGAAAATGTACCCAAATACTCTGCCCGTTCCCAAGGGCACACCAGGCAGTGTGAACACCAGAAGCAGGACTTATGGGAGGGGAAGGGCGCCCAGCCAAAGGAATTCTCGGTGACTTGGAATCCTGGCCCATTAGGGGTGGAAAGGACTTCAGAGATCATTCCCACTCGCTAGTTGCAGAGTGTGAGGCTTGCCTGGACCCTCCAGTTCCCAGGCTGGTCCTCCTTCCGCTCTGTACCCCCCACCAAAAACATTAAGTATCTGTCTAGAAATGTTGGCTCCCACACTGAAAACACAAAATTCCTCGTTCTCACCCCCCAAATGAGGAATGTGCTCTCACCACTTGCATTAGCTGGAAACTGAGTTGGGAGTGCTCCGAACTATTTTTCAAACAAGATGTATTTTATGAAATTTCCTGGCCTTGGGGCACCTGGGTGGCTCAGTGGGTTAAAGCCTCTGCCTTCGGCTCAGGTCATGATCTCGGGGTCCTGGGATCGAGTCCCGCATCGGGCTCTCTGCTCAGCGGGGAACCTGCTTCCCCTTCTCTCTCCGCCTGCATCTCTGCCTACTTGTGATCTCTCCCTGTCAGATAAATAAATAAATAAAATCTTAAAAAAAAATTTCCTAGCCTTAAATGCTTTGCTGCTTTGTAAGGGCTTGAGTCGGTTAGAACTCACTTCATGGAAGTTCTCAGAGACCCTGGTGGAGCTCAGAGGAAGAGTTACAGGCAGTCTCTGGTCTTGTTTTTTTCCAGGGACCCTAGAAACTGCAGCACGATCGGATCACACTGTTCCACAAGAAAAATGTGTAACTCTGAGGTTGCATTCCTGACCGTGAACTCAGTACCAAATAAGTCATAGATGTGAACCAAAATGCTGTGACTAAGAGAAGGGAGAGAACCCTCTAAGAGTGAGTCTCGGCTCTCAAGACCCCCTCACTGGCAACAAAGCCCTCGTTCTAAGTGGGGTAGGGAACGGCTGCCTCCTGCTCACACTCGGGGCAGATCTTTGGTGACCCCAGGTGTGTGAGATGCTGTACGTATTCCTTGGGATGTTCAAGGAGGTCTGAGTTATGGCCAAGAACATGAGCCTGGAAAACAGGAAGCATGAGAAAGGAAAGAAACAGGAATCAAAGAGGTGAATTGCTGAGAAAGGACTGGATATGAAATCCACCTGAAGGGGGTCAGGGGCACCGGCACTGACCGGGCGTGGGGGTGGGCACTACGCCGACCCCCAACTTCCTCACTGTGGTGGGGCTCAAATGAACCGGCGCTCTCCAGCCTCAACCCAAAGCGGGGGCCACAGTCATCCCCAACACATGGGGGGTTGTGATGCCTCCTCAAGCTTGTGGCTTTGGGACCCAGTCTTGTAGGCATCTGGCTTCTCCTGGGCCTCCATGATGGGCAGTGATCGAAAACCTTTTGTAAAACTACAGAAGCATGTTCATTTCTGGTAATATGGCTGCGTGGAGAACCTGAAAAATTGTCACCTTCCAAAATACTTAAAACCCTGAATACATTATGAAAATGTAGGTGGCAGTGAAAAATGAAGGAAATGCTAAGAAGCCAGAGGAGGAAATATGGACGACGGTCCAGGCCGCTGCAGGGGCACAGTGGGGAGGTGGTCCCAGGGCAGGCGCTGACCCTGCGCCTCAGGTGACGGCTCTGTGTCCACCTGGGTGTGTGACTCTTCCAAGGGGCTCAGCACAGCATCACCTGTGGAGCCCCACCATCCAGGTAGCCTTTCCCAAGCGTGTCTGTCTGGGTGCCCACCTGCAGTCTCTGTCCTCCCTTCCTTTTGTGGCTGGTCCCATTGCACTTGACTCAGAACAACTACGTTCCACCAGCACGCACGCTCCCGAGCGCAAGAACCCCCACAGGCCCCAGACCACGTGACATACCAGCGGAAGCCCTTTCCCGTGCCCCAGGTGGGCTTCCAGGAATCCCTGTCTCTCCTGCCCTGCCCTGAGTGGGAAGCCAGGTTCCGGCCCAAGCTGCAATGTTCTGAAGTCACATGTGTTGTAGCTTGGGTTGGAACCCCACTTTTTCCCTTAGCCACCTTGCTTTTTCCATTCCCTACTCTGGGCGCAGAGTGTATTGTTCCCATGAGGACGAAACCAAGACATGTCACCCACGCATAGACACACGCAAGGCTCCTCACCTGCCTTAGAAATATTTGGGACTGGAGAAGACAGTGTGGCTTCACCGGCTTCAGAGCCACCCCTTGGCATGTTCAACCTCCTCAGAGGTAGAAAGAGCTTATTAGCAAGCAGCTTATGGCACCAGGTACCGGCCGTTGTTAACCTTACTAATCCTGGTGAGTCCCCTCTCTCATGGGTGTCTCTGTCTGTGCATTGTTTGCTTGGTTTTAAGAACAGGAGATGAAAATCACCACGCTTAGCAGATTATCATAATGCCTTTCAGAGAAGGTCTCATTTATCAGAGATAAGAAGGTGTTTTAGAGTTTCTTCAATACCTAGTCACACTTATAGGGGAAATATTTTTATTATCTTTTGCCAAGATTTAATTGAACCCCTATTCACCATTTCTGTATTCAACTTTTCCTTGGCAAAGCTCTTGTGAAATCAATAATATTTCTAATTTTCTAAAATGTTTAAAAAATACCAGGTTAGGGGCGCCTGGGTGGCTCAGTGGGTTAAGGCCTCTGCCTTTGGCTCAGGTCATGATCTCGGGGTCCTGGGATCGAGCCCCGCATCGGGCTCTCTGCTCGGCAGGGAGCCTGCTTCCCCCTCTCTCTCTCTGACTGCCTCTCTGCCTACTTGTGATCTCTCTTTCTCTGTCAAATAAATAAATAAAATCTAAAAAAAAAATACCAGGTTAAAAGAGATGCCTCCAGTTCTAAGAGTAACTGATGTAATTAACAGCTACTTCATACACCTTGATAAAGCCCTTTTTTGTGCATAATTCCTTGAAACTGCACATATGATTGACTATAAAATAATAGCAAATCTCTTAGTAAGTCAGCTGGTTTCTAATGATTTGCTTTCAACAAAACGGAAACAGGACCTAACTCATTTATCAGCTTATAGATCATTTAAAAGAATTTTTGATGATTAATCAATATCCAATTTTTAAAACAAATGACTTCAAAGAAGATAAAAAGAACTGGGTGACTAACTATATTGATACTCATTCTAGTCCTTTTTCTATATTTGTAGAAATGATGTTTATCAGCAATTGTAGCTTTAAACTAATAAAAAAATTAGAACACAGTTGGTTCTGATCCTCTTCTCAGACTACTGAAGTCATACTAATCTATAGCTATATCAAAAATAAAAACTCCGCCCATGTCCTTAAGAGATATATATCTACTAAAATTTTGCTATTTGTACTTCATAATTACTAGCCAAAAATTAATATGTTGTTATAATTAATAATTATGAAAAATAATAATTATTATAAATAATAATTAATATTATGATCACTTGTGTTCTACTTATGTTGTAATGAAAACTATCTAAAAGGAAACAATTTGATTCTTGCAGTCTTATGGTCAGAGGATTTTTTAAAAATTTAAATTTATATACATATTCTTATTGGAAAGAAGTCTGATTTTAGGATCAAAAGATTTTGAATTATGTAAAACTGTAAGACATTAAGATAAAATCTTGTGGGGGAGGGGTAATGAAGATAGAAGTTCAAGGAAAAAAGGACACTAACATTTCAGATGTGTAAAGAAAAGCTTGTCTTGTGGCACCTGGGCGGCTCAGTCAGTTAAGCGTGCAGCTCTTGATCTTTGGCTCAGGTCATGGTTTCAGGGTTATATGTGTGTGTGTATGATCCAGGGTTGTGTGTGTGTGTGAGATCGAACCCACATTGGGCTCCGCACTCGACATGGAATCTGCTTGTCCCTCTCCCTCTGTTCTTCCCCCTGCTCATGTACTCTCTAAATAAATAAGTAAAATTGTAAAAAAAAAAAAAAGAGAAAAGCTTGTCTCTCTCTCTTTTTTTTTTCAAGAGGGAGAGAGAGAGAAAGAGAGAGAGAATGCGGGCAGGGCAGGGAAGGGGCAGAGGGAGAGGGAGAGAGAGAAACCCAAGCAGGTTCCATGCCCAGTGCAGAGCCTGACATGGGGCTTGTGTTGTGTTTTTTAAGTGGATGATGAGTTGTGGATTGCTAGATATATATTATATTCCATGGGACATATTTAAATGAATTATATAATCATTTCATAGTTAACGCCAATATTTACAATATGCCAAAAAATCTTTTGCAATTACTTGAACTTACGATAAAAATTTTAGATGTTACTTTGAAACTATGGGAGAAGTCAATAGTTTGCCAAATTTGTTAAGGGCTGAATGAACAAAAAAGGTGACAAATCCCCCTTACACCACTGACCTCGAGCTCTCAGTTAACTCTCTAGTAGAAAAACAAAGATGGTCCTACTGGATTTTCAGTAAATCCAACTGCATTCTGTTTATAAGAGGCATTCCTTGAAGAGAGGAACATGGAAAGTTTGAAGAAAAATTATAGGAAGAGATCTTTGAGGCAAACAGTAACCAAAGAACACTTGTGTTTTAATGTGGGACAAATGGATGGAGGCAAAAGGTATTACAAGAGATGAAAGGGTCACCTCATAATGATAGAAGGTTCTATTCATCAGAACATATAAAAGTGCTACATTTAAGTCCATCGAACGACATAGTTTTTATTGTATTATTTTTAATTTTTTAAAAAAGATTTCATTTATTTATTTGAGGGAGAGAGAGAGAGAAATTGAGCGGGGGTGGGGTGGGAGGGGCAGAGGGAGAGGGGAGCCCGATACAGGGGCTTGATCCCTGGACCCTGGGATTATGAGCTGAGCCGAAGGCAGATGCTTAACCATCTGAGCCACCCAGGTTCCCCTCACAAAGTTTTTAAACATAACAAGAAGAATCACATCACTGCTGTCATGAAGGCTTTATCAATAACTGATAAATTAAATAGACAAGACATCAGTAAGAACACATGTAAGAACTGAGCCTGAGTGGCTCAGTTGTGTAAGTGTCTGACTCTTGATTTCCACTCAGGTCATGGTCTCAGGGTCATGAGATTGAGTCCCGTGTCAGGCTCTTTGCTGAGTATGGAACCTGCTTAAGATTCTCTTTCCTTCTCCCTTTGCCCCTCCCCCATTGCTCAGTCTAAAAAAAAATATGCGTAGACAACAAAAGACACATGATGAGCACATGTCAAATACTGCATCCAACGGCTGGGACTGCACTTTTTAAACACATTCAGAATATTCATTAAGAGGACTGTGAACAAAATTAGCAAACAAGACTGGATAAATCTTAAAGAAACCATCTTTTAGTTCCCTTTCTCTAACCATAATGAATTTAAATTAGAGGTCAACAACAAGGCTAATAAAATGACATGCTTTTGGAAATAAAGTCCCACCTAAATAATTTATCAGTTAATAATACAAGATCGGGGCACCTGGGTGGCTCAGTGGGTTGAGCCTCTGCCTTCGGCTCAGGTCATGATCTCGGGGTCCTGGGATCAAGCCCCGCATCGGGCTGTCTGCTCAGCGGGAGCCTGCTTCCCCCTCTCTCTCTGCCTGCCTCTCTGCCTACTTGTGATCTCTCTCTCTGTCAAATAAATAAATAAAATCTTAAAAAAAATACAAGATCATAGAAATGAGATAACTCTTGAAATTAAACAATAATTAAGAACAACTAGATATCTTAACAATGTTTATTCTTCTGATCCATGAGCATGGAATGCTTTTCCACCTTTTTGTGTCTTCTTCAGTTTCTTTCATGAGTGTTCTATAGTTCCTCGAGTACAGATCCTTTACCTCTTTGGTTAGGTTTATTCCCAGGTATTTTATGTTTCTTGGTGCTACAGTAAATGGAATCGATTCTCTAATTTCCCTTTCCATATTTTCATTGTTAGTGTATAGGAAAGCAATTGATTTTTGTGCATTGATTTTGTATCCTGACACATTACTGAATTGCTGTAGGAGTTCTAGTAGTTTGGGGGGGG
>CM052799.1:189666292-189736898 GCA_028533885.1 Nasua narica
GAGCCTGGTGGTGGGTATCGAGAGGAGCACGTATTGCATGGAGCACTGGGTGTGGTGCATGAACAATCAATCTTGTAACACTGAAAAATTAAAATAAACATATTTGGGGAGAAAAAAAAAGAACAACTAGATATCAAAATGTGTGGGATGAAACTAAAGGGAATCTTAGAAAACCAATTCTAAATTATAATAGAAAAGAAAAAGAAGACATAAAACGAATGAGTAAAGCAACCACTTTAAAATATTAAGGAAGAAAAGTAACAGAAATAATCCAAAGAAACGGAGGTAGGGAGACGATCAACATGACAGTGGGAAGTAATGAAAAAGAAAATAAAAATGAAACAGAAAGGATCAAAATGTATTTTTTGGAACTCATGAAAATGACCAACCCCTCATGAGATAATACAGACAAAAAGAAAGATTACTTAAATGGACAGCAGTAGGAATTAAAAGTGTACACAACTAAAGATGCAGTAGAGATATAAAAAAATAACAAGAGATATTATGAATTTATAGCAGTAAATTTGAAAAGTTAGGTGAGGTAGACAAATTTCTAAAAAATATATAGCTTCCTAAAATGACTCAACTAGAAATAAGAAAACCTGAATAGTCTTATAACTATTAGAGACATTAGATTTGTAGTTGAAAGACTTCATAAAAAGGAAAACAGTGGATGGGAAAACCCAAGTGGTTTTACTGTAGGTTCTTTCAAACATTTAGGGATGGGTAACTCTAGTTCTACAGAGGTTGGAAAAAGAAGAAATACTCCTTCCAAGGCTTGATTTAGTCATCTGTTCAATGGGATAACAATAGGTCCAACCCCATAGGTTTGATCCCTGTGAGGATTCAAGGAGATCACACAGAAGTCACTTGGGAGATTCTGCCTTAAATACATGGTGACCGTTATTATGATTATGGATCATGCAACAGTAAAACAGAGAGTGGTGATGTGGGGAGGGTGTTCCCAAGAGCCTTGCTGATGAGGCAGCCCAAGGCGGGGGACGTCTGTCATCATCTGTCATCATGGCCAGGAGTCGTTGCTCCAGGTAATCATTACTCACTCTAGTTGTATGGTAAACCTTTAGCAATTGGCAGGATACAAACAAACCTCGCAGGAATCAGAGGCAGTTCTGAACTGTAAAGGGAAATAGTGAGATCAGGTGGGAAGGTAGTTTTTAATTATTCCGCCTAATTTCTGGGTGGGGGAGGGGGAAAGAGGGCCTGGGTGGATGGGCCTCCCTGCTCAGAAGAGAGCTGGGATTCATATAGCTCTGGCTAGGAGAGGATACCCCTCCTGCCTCCTCCCGTGGTTCAAGGAGGGGAGGCACGAGACTGAGATAGGAAGTCATTCATCCCTCCAACAAGTATCGCAGATAATTTTGTACTTCAAAGTTACTGCTTTTTAGCAATTTAAAGTCTATCTAAGAAACATAATATCCCAATGGAGAGTTGGACAGCAGTTGAGGGTGATGTGTGAGCTCGTGCCGAAGGTTTGGTGGTTTAGTTATTCAGGGAATGGAAGTGTCAGACATGGTTAGGGCAACCTTCCCTGAGGGCACTCGAGTCCAGAGAAGGGACTGCATGTGGGCGGAAGGAGGAGGCAGAAATGGGCACACGTGAGTGTGCTGTGATGCCTGGGGACGCTGCTAGTTGTTTTTCCTGGGGGATCTTATTTTATACCCCACAGCCATCCTGCGAACCTGAGAGCAAAGTAATACTCCCCTTCTGTAGGTAAAAAGACTGGCATGCACAAGTTAAGTGCTTCTCTGCAAACCACACAACCAGGAGTGGAGGGATTCCAACCCGGGGGGTGGGGGGCTCAGAGGAGAGGGGAGAAGAGGGCGGATAAAGGATAGATTCAGGAATGAGCAATGCCAGCTTCTGTTGGTCCAAGAGCCCCTAGTCCTGGCTTCCTGTTGGTAGTGCTAAGTCTCTGCCCCGGACCCTTCGTGCTGACCCTAGCCGAGCTGGACCCTCCGGATCAGACGGGACCGCCTGGCACAGGGGCTGCTGTGCAATGAGAGAATGAGCTGTCAGTAAGGCTGCTGATCAGCCTCCGCGGCTACTGTGTCATCTCAGCTGTGAAACGGCGATACGACCTTCGACCTTCGCTCCTCTTCCATCGTTTCCCCTGACGAATCAAGAGACAACAGAGGCAAGGCCCCCGGAGCAGAGCCGGGAGTGTAACAAATACCCGTAAGTGTTGGTCCCTTTGCTTCACCTCTAGAACCTCTCGGTCAGGGCTCCTCCGCTGCAATCCCCTAGGCATTTGGGGCTGGACAATTCTTGGGTGTCTGGCACTCGGCAGCTCATTCCTCCAGCACAGAGAGGCCCCACGCCACAGCCATCCTCTCCGGACCACTCTGACTCCAGCTGAGAGGAGTCAGCCCACGGAACCCTGGGGGGGGGGGGTGCGGGGATAGCAGCGGACTTCATAGAGCTCAAGGGGAAGCAAGAGATGGGGGTCTCGGATAGACCCTGTCGGGTGTTGAATGGGATCTCTGTCTCGGCCCAGTGCCCCTCAATCCTCCATCGTGATAACTAAGATGTCTGCAAGCATCTCGGGGGCAAACTGGGCCCTAAGAACCACTGTTCCAGGTTCGTCCTGTGCAGGCGGGCCAGAGCCACCCTAGGGGTGGATGGAGAGAATAAGCAGGCCCGCTAGGGTAGTGGTTCTCATCCCGGGCGCGCACTCAAGTGCAGGTCCCCGGGCTCCACCCTGAGATCTGATGTCATTGCCTCGGTGGTTTTGCTCAGAGCTCACCAGATGGCCGTGATGCAGCCACAGACTGGAGCCCACACTCCTGGCGGCCCGAGCTCAGCAGCATCTCACGTGTGTTACAAATATGGGGAGCATCTACCACCATAAGACACTCCTGAGGCCAGGAGGGGCTGTTGAGAGGGAGGCGTCCTCTTCCTCCCCCTCCCCTGCTTCTTTCCAGGGAGGAGCTCCTTGAGTTCATCCACTCTCGCTTTTGGGGCTGCTGGTTTTGTTTTCTAAGGCACAGGATTCGTTTTCCAACCTCCAAAATGAGGGTGCATCCCAGAGCAGTACTTTCCCTGTTCCATGGTCGCACACACTTGTTTCTGTGGCTGGATCCAACTCACTCATCATTGCCTGTTACGGACTGGGCTTTGTGGTTGACACTGAGACACGGCGAGAGGGGGATGTCAGGCAAGGGGAGGCAGTCACTGACATGCATAGTAGATACATGGGTGCATTTAATTTTAGAGGCACGTTCAGGACTGGAAAGGGCGGAAAACCAAGAGGGATTTGCAAGATGGGAGTGATGCAAGGACGTTTTCAAGAAAGATGGGTTCTTCAAACTATGGAAAGAACCTAGATGTCCATCAACAGATGAATGGATAAAGAAGAAGTCATATATATATACAATGGAATACTATGCAGCCATCAAAAACCCTGAAATCTTGCCATTTGCAACAACATGGATGGAGTTTGAGAAGCAGGGCAGAGGGGGGTCATGGAGGGTAGGGAGGGAAAAAATGAAACAATATGGGATCAGGAGGGAGACAAACATAAGAGACTCTTAATCTCAGGAAACAAACTGAGGGTTGCTGGGGGGAGGGGGGAGGGATGGGGTGGCTGGGGGATGGACATTGGGGAGGGTATGTGCTATGGTCAGTGCTGTGAAATGTGTAAGTCTGTTGATTCACAGACCTGTACCCCTGGGGCAAATAATACATTATATGTTAATAAAAAATTAAAAAAATAAAAAATAAAAGATAGATGGGCTCTGAAGGATGAATAGGAGTTTACTAGGTGGATCAATGGAGGCAAGAAGGGGAAGAGGCGCTCATCAGGACTTGTCTTAGCTGCACATTGCAGATGCCGGAAGGAGCCTTAGAAAGGAAGAGCTGAAGAGCAGGGTTTACCTGTCCACTGTGACAGTGTGACTTTCAACCCTGGTGCTTCCCTCTAGTGATTCTAGCACATTCCGCCCATGTGAAGTCTACCTTCCTTGTAGCCAAGGACGATGGAGACAGTGAGAACAGGCTATTTTGGAGTATGAGGCCAGGGAGGAACACACAGTCCCTGTCTATGCCCAGCAGCAGACGGTGGGGCTCCCTGGCATCTCCCCCATCTTCAACCCGATCTGTTCCCACACTGCGTTCTCTCCAGATTTTTCCTCTTCTACCAGCTGCTGTCCACTTACAGAGCGACCAACTCATCCAGGCTTGCCTGTGACTCTTTCAGATTTAGCACTGAATGACCTGTCATGTCATCCCTGCAAACCTAGACAGTGGTCATCCCGGCTCACATACCGGCCAGATGATCTTTTTAAAATCATGTAACAAACACGTCACTACTCCTTGCTCCATGGTCTCTTGCTCCGTGGCTCCCTTCTTGGAGCAAAAGCTGCAGTCCTTATAATGGCCTTCAAGGGCTCCGGGCTTTGCTTTCCTCAGCACGGCTCATGCACCTTCTCACCAGCCACATGGCCTCCTAGCCTTTCTGTAAGCTGCCCATTGCTGCCAGACCTTTGCACTGACATCCCTTCTGCCTGGAACGCTTTCCCCCCACTATCTCTGTGGCTCACATCCTCTCCCATCCAGGCCTATTCTAGCACTACCTTCTCAGACAGACCTTACCTGACTCCTTGGCTCCCCAGGTGTGCCACCTGCTCGGGACTTACGTCCCTTTCCTGTGTGTGCATGGAACTCTGACATACTACTTCTGGCTTAGTGTCTCTCTTGCTCACTTGCATGTAAACGTGAAAGCGGGGGCCTGGTTTACTCACTACCGTGCCCCCATGACCGAGAACTCAGCATAGTACGTGCTCAATTAATGATGAATGGCTGCCTAAAATCTGGATGATCAGCTCAGTTAGGTGGCCAAAGAGAGGCAGGAGCTGCTCTTCCCAGACAGCCCTGTCCTGTCCCCTAGCCTCCCAGGTGGGCTCAGCCCTGCTCAGAGATCCTCTGGTGCCCGGGGTTTTACTCAGTAGACACCTTCCCACCACTTTCTAAGTGTATCATTTGGACTGAGCCCTCGAGCCACGGACTGTATTTTGTTTACTGTTTTCTTGCCCTGTCTGGGAATAGTAGGTGCTCAATAAACGTTTGAACTAATGATCAGTGCAAACCCCCAAAACCTTTTCTTTAGTTTTCTGGGATTTCAGGGATGATGGCTATACCTCAGAGATATAAGTGCCACGAAGATCAAACCTCAGAGGAGAGGAATACAATTAAGGTATGTTTTTCAATGAGTGACTTGTGCTGGTTTTACAAAATGCCCAGGCACCCGACTCTGAGGTCGGCTCGGCTGGGCTGTGTGGCCGCTGCGCCACGAGGTGGCGCTCGCGCCCGCCTGTCTCTCGGGGCCGTCCGAGCCCCCAGATGGCCCTGGTCTCTGCTGGCCGCGCTGGGAAAGAGCCCCCGGTGTCCCGACGAACCTGCTAGAAAAGGTGCATTTGCCCGGACTCTGGGGGCTGCCCTTCTGTCCCAGCGCCCCCGCATCTCTGGGAGAGGCTGCACTTTGTCCTTTCCTTGGACCCTGGACGAGGGAGGGGGAGGGCTTTAGCCTCAGGGGTGCTCCTTAGTCCCCGCACTCTGCCCCCACTTGCGCAGAACTTTCGACCCTGAGGAGGGGGCGTGTGATAGGACATCCTGACCCCCCCCCCCCAAGATTCTGACCCTGGAGGATGTCACTAGGGGACTTCGTTTGTCCTGGAAGCAATATCCAATCTGCAAGTACACTCCTACATGCCTTTTGTGCTTCGAGAGAACTTGGAGGTTCCTCCCTGAGCCGTCCTCACGTCCTCACGGTATTACCCATTCCCAAATGCCGACTGCGGGAATCGCCTTCAGGGCAAGAGCCCTCGCTGTCCCCAGGTCCCGCCTCAGGAGGCAGAGCACGAAGCCTGCCGGTGCATTTGTCAGATTCCCTAACTGGAGCCTGGCCCTCCACTGCTCACGTGGGGTCCCCTGGACCAGCAGCCCCCGCATGCTCTGGGAGTGGCTAGAAAAGCAGAACCCAGACCTGCTGGATCCAAGCCTGCATTTTAACCCCATCCCCAGGGGATTCCTGGGTACCCCAGAGCTTGACAGTGCTGGCCGAAGAGATGGGAGGGCCTGCAGTCAGCAGGGTGGGCGAGGTCGCCGGACAGGGGACTGACCACTGGGTCAGCAGCTGAGTGGGAGCCCTGGGGGATCTCAGTCTAAGAGATGGTCCTGCCAGGGGTCAGGCGCGTGTCCCATGACCTCGGGGCATCCACGGTCAGGTAAGCTGGGCCTTTAAGCTCCCAAGGGTGGGCTGTGCACTTTGCTCACCATTGTACCCGACTACCAGCCGCTACAGGCACCTGGTAAATCGTGGAATGAAACGAGAATGCGGACAGGCAATCCCAGTGCCTGTGGAAGGGCCACAGAGGGGAGGCGCTGAGGGCTGTGGGCAGGTGTACAGGGCATCTGCCGGAGGGCACAGACAGGTTGCTGCAGGGTCTGTGCCCAGGGCCATTCCCTCTGAGAGGTGACAAGTAAATGAACAAAATAGTGGGAACGCAGAGGGGTCCCGTTCCTGCTGGAGACCCTTTGCCCACCTGGGGACATGGGCACATCTGGGGGAGGGGTGCTCCTGGCATCCGGGGGGTAGAGGCCCGAGATGCTGCCGCAAAACACTCTGCCGGACGGTCCCGTAACAAAGAAGCCGCAAATGTCAGCAGCGCCAGGGCTGAGTGGTGAGAGAAGGCACAGGGACCCCCCTGCATTGTTGGAAATTTCTAGTCTCGTGGTGGCTCTTCACGATCTCCACTGTCCCCAGTGCTGGGACCTGCGACCTTCTTAGGAATGAGTGCGGTGCTGGTCCCAGCCGACTGTAGGGCAGGGCTCCTGGCTGGGCTGAGGCTGCTCTCGGGAGCTATATTTGCGCAGTGGCAGACCTCCAGCATTGGTTCCCCCCAGATGGCCGACGCCACCAGTGCCCACTGCCCTGCTGGCCTTGGACTGTTGCCCCCGACTGCAGGACCCTCCTGTGGCTTGACACAGCTTCAGCACGACAGCCTGGGGGTGGGAAGGGACAGGACTCCTCTAAGCACAGCTCCAGAGACAGGGGCTTTTCCATGGCAACAGCTCAGTGTTGGGTGTGCAGCTCTCCCAACCCCGGACCCTGAGCTGGCTCCATGCTGGGCGCGGGGGACCCCCGCAGCCCCCCGGAGAGCAAGTTGGCCCAGAGAATTTATTTTCAATCCTTTGATTCCTGACCTACAGAAACTGTGAGACCACACGGTCAGGCATCCCCTGACTGTGAATTTTTAAGAGCACCTGCAAGAAATGCAAACAGTAGGGGCGCCTGGGTGGCTCAGTCGTTGGGCGCCTGCCTTCGGCTCAGGGCATGACCCCAGGGTCCTGGGATCGAGCCCCGCATTGGGCTCCCTGCTCTGTGGGAAGCCTGCTTCCTCCTCCTCCACTCCCCTTTCTTGGCTCAGCCACTAAGTTTTTGGGTGAGTTGTGTACCAGTAGACGACTATTACAGAAGCTCTGTGCCCTTGGGCGAGTTGATTAACTCTTGAGTCCCTCTGTTTCTTCACCCATAGAATTAGGGCAACAATCACGGTGTCTCCATCATCGAGGATCAGTAAGGATTTTGTAAGTTAGTACATGTAGTGTTCTTAGTGCCTGGCATTCCCTAAGTGCTCGATAAGTGGCTACTGCTTTTAACTAGTATTAGTGGTAATTGTGTGAATTTGGGCAAAGGTAGGAAAATGGGGAAGAAACAGCTCTTGCTGTTGTTGAATGAATGGAAGATGAAATCAACACGCATCTTCACCAGTTTGCAAGCTCTGCCGATCCAGACTCAGCACAAGGGTTAGGATGTCTGCTGGCCAATGAGGGGGTGAAGGAAAGGAGCCCATCTTCCCCGTGGGAGGACCTCCTGTGCACTGGGGACTGTGCCAAACCCTGCACCCTGCTGTCTCAGTCACTCGTAGCTGCCTTTTGCCGTAATTCAGAATTATCACACTCGCTCGCCTCTATCCTTGGTTGAAAGAGCCCTATATATTGACCTTAAAAAGCTTTACCAAGCACCCTCATTACTCATTTTTGAAGCAACCAAGAACATCTGTGAGCGTGGGTGCCCAGGGATGCCCCGAATCAGCAGAAGGGCCAGTTACTGTCGTGATGATTTTTATTAAAAATCCTTATTTGATTATAACTAGATATTTGTATATACATAAATGCCATACACTGAATCATGCTTTTTTTCCTCTGATATAAAAGCAAAATGTGTAAATCTTATTCCCGTTCTCTCAGCTGGTTTCCCTGACTGGCCAGAAGTATATATAAATAACAGCCCATTTTTAGTTGTCACTTACTCATTTTTTTTTCCCTTTTGGAGTAAAAAGGTTAGGAAGATTCCCACTCAGTGGAGAAATTCCTAAGGAAGCAAGCCATCTCAGGACAGAGTGTAGAGTAAGATACGTGGCTAAGAATGATGTGTGTGAAGGTAACAGAATTTTTTAGCACGGACTAAGACTCTGGTCTGATTGGCCAGGGCCCACGTGAGCAACTGACTCTGAATTCCTTCCTCCCTCCCTCCCTTCCCTCCTTTCCTTCCTTCCTTCCTTCCTTCCTTCCTTCCTTCCTTCCTTCCTCCCTCCTTTCCTTCCTTCCTTCCTTCCTTCCTTCCTTCCTTCCTTCCTTCCTTCCTTCCTTCCTTCCTTCTCTCCCTTCTTCCCTCTCTCCCTTCCTTTTTAAAGATTTTATTTATCTATTTGACTGAGAGTCGGGTCATGACCCCAGCGTCCTGGGATCGAGCCCCGCATCGGGCTCCCTGCTCTGTGGGAAGCCTGCTTCCTCCTCTTCCACTCCGCCTGCTTGTGACCCCTCTCTCTCTGTCAAATAAATAAATAAATAAATAAATAAAATCTTTAAAAAAAAAAAAAAGAAAGAAATGCAAACAGCACGCATGGCTACACTGGCTTCCAAAATATTTAGCGCTGTCACGGGCACATGATGGTGCTGTTTCCCCAACTTGTGCTTCCCATGACCCTCAGCGCGGTCACCACTCTTACCCCGTCCCAGAAGTTCTGAGGCTGCACCAGCCTCCAAGGACACGCACTGCCTGAGCTAATCAGCCAACTCTGGGCTGCATGGGGCCACCACTGAAAGCCGAGGTATCCGCACCATGGTGGTTAGTGTGTGTTGATTTGATTGGGCCACCGGGGGCCCAGATATTTGGCCAAAAACATTATCGTGTGTGTGTGTGTGTGTGTGTGAGGGTGTTTCTGATTATCCAGAATTGGTAGACCGAGTAAAGCAGAGTGCCTTCCCCAGAATGAGTGGGCCTCATCTAACCCATGGGAGGCCTGAGTAGAACAAAATGTGGAGGAAGGGAGGATCTGCTCCTTCTGCTTGACTCTCTTCAAGCTGCGACATTGGGGTTCTGCTACCTTCTGATTTGGACCTGGACCGGAACTTACACTGTTGGTTCTTCTGTGTGTCCAGCTTGCCAACTGCAACTCCATAGCCATATGACTCAATCCCTTATAATAAACCTCTATCTATCTATCTATCTATCTATCTATCTATCATCTATCAATCACCTATCCATCCATCTATCCATCCACCCACCCATCCATCCTCAGTCTATCTCTGTCCTCTTGGTTCTCCGGAGAACCCGGACTAACACACATACTATATAGAACACCGTAGCCACCAGCGCTATGACCCATCATGGAGCTTCTCCGATGCGCACCTCTGGGACCTTACTGCTCACCAGAGGGTCCGTTCTCCAGAGCAGTAGCACCCACTGCTACCTGTCGATCTTGTTTCTGCAGAGGTTCCAGTCCAGAACATGGGCTGAGGATTATGCTAGTTGTGGAAGGAGCTATGAGACCCGGGGCTGACTGCACAATTTCGAACTGATCTTAAGGAATTGTTCTGTTAGCTACCGAGGGGAAAAGAGCTTAGGTCCTCGCGGCCCTGGTCAGAAATAACAATGCCAAGGACCAAATTTCCTTTTCTCTAACTCTCCAAGGCTTAAGAGTTCTTATGCTTTACTTTTCCTTGCATTTTTCACTTGGCTCCAACAACTTGAAACTCTCGAATTAGGGGAGCAAATCCCCAAGGTGTGGGCAAGGACAATGTGGTATAATTAAGATGATCTAGAAGTAGCCAGATGGTAATTTAATAAGCTGAGCTTCTCTGATTGGGGCCTTCTCTTCATCTTCTGTGGGTGGTTCCTGCGTTGGTTTCTGCCTGAGAGGAGACTGACAGGTGCCTACTGATGAATTTAGCAGAGGATCCTGCATTGTCTGCGACTAAATATAAACATGTAATTTGATTAGGAGCTTCTGAAGGAAGCGAAAACATGAGTAATGTTTTCTCATCTTGCTGTTCATGAAACTTCCTCTCTGTGAACGTGTATGTGCTGGTGAATTCCTCTGGTGAAGTCAGCTGGCAACAACAACAACAGCAACAAAAAAGAACCAAGGGGAAGGAAGGAGTGACCCAAAGCAAGTTTTCTGGAAGGTCAAGGCTCTGGGCAGCCGTCTTGGCCCACTGAGACCGCCCGCCACAGAACTCTTGTGACGTTTGAGGTCAAGGTGCACGATGCTGGACCTGGCTGAGTGCTGCCAGCGAGGACCTCCTGCCGCTCTACTTCTTTATGAAGGGGAAGCGGTCCCGCCTGCCGGCATGTTGACTGACTAGCTTGGTCTTCCAAGCCAGTGGAAGTCGTGTAGGTTCCATTCCACAAGTACTGGTGGTCTCTGAGGAGGCAGCAGGGGGCAAGGTTACTGGAGGGATGGTATATTAGTCTCTTGGAGGCCGGAAGTCTGAAGTCCAGGTGTCAGCAGAGCTGTGCCCCTCTGAGTGCTTTAGTGGAGGATCCTTCCTGCCTCGTCCAGGTCCCGGTGGCTCCAGACTTTCCCCGGTTCGTGGCTGCATCCTTCCAGTCTTGCCTCTTTCTTCACATGTCCTTTTCCTCTGTGTGTATCTATGTCTTCTCGTCTTCTATTTCTTTTTAAAAAATATTTTAATATTTAATATTTATTTATATTTATATTAATATCATTTTAATATTAATTATATTAATGTTAATTATATATTGATTATATCAATTATAGAAATATTATGTTAATATTAATTTAATATTTTATTTATTTATTTATTTATTTATTCATTTGAGAGAGAGCACAAGCACGGGGGAGCAGCGGGCAGAGGGAGAGGGAGAAGCAGACTCCCCACTGAGCAAGGAGGCTGACTGGGGATGGATCCCAGGACCCTGGGATCATGACCTGAGCCGAAGGCAGATGCTTAACCGACTGAGCCACCCAGGCGCCCCTCCTCTTTTATTTCTTATAAAGACATTTGTCACAGGATTTAAGGGCCACCTGGGTAATCCAGAATAATGTCCTCTGGAAATCCTTAACTCGATTACATTTGTGAAGTCCCTTTTTCCAAGAAGGTCATGTTCAAGGGTCCTGGGGTTTAGGAAGTGAACATATGCTTTTGGAGGCCATCAATCAACCCACTACCGAAGGGCTGGTGCCCAAGCAGTGACCAGAGTGGTTCTCTGTGGATCCAAGGACGTCTGGAGAGCTCCACCTGTCCCTGCAGCCTGCAGAGAATGTGCCCCAAGCCCCGCACTTGCTGCAGGCTCTGGAGTGACTGCGCGAACAAAAACAGGGCTGCTTCAGGAAGCCACAGGCCCTTGGGCGAGGTGCTCAGGAAAACCAGAGCTGCAGCGTTCAGACCTGTCTTTGTTTTCCCAGGCCGATCCGGCTCCCTCCCACCCACCACGCTCAGGCTCTGGCGTCCAGTGAGGGATGCATTCCTGGAAAAGTATATCCTCTGAATCATGCTGCCATCCTGATTCACATTATAATTTCTTCAGCTGTGCATTCCCAGAGGGAGGAAACAGGCTACAAGATGTCACCAGAAATTCACACAGAAGCACAAAGTAAGCCCCAAAAGAAAAATCGTATTTGCATGAAAAGAGGGAGCCAGTGTTGCAAATGTGGATCCCCGCCCCCCCAGGGATTTTCAAGGCTCTTCTTTTTCAAAACAGCATTTAAAAAGAGTGGCTTTGAATGAATCCTTCTTCAGGCTTCCATGAAGTGACCATCCCCTGCCTTCCCCCCCCCCCCACCCCCATAGGCAGACAGTGCTTCCTGGCTGAGGAACCTCAGATGCACTGTCTCTCTGAGGGTCAGAATGGTCTGTTTTCCCAGCTCAGCATGTTTGTTGGTTTGCAGGAAGAGGAAAAGAAAGCTCAAAGCCAACCCCAGCAAGTGAGGGGGCAGAGTCCTGGTGGGACAGCGGAAGGGACCATGCGGGTGGGTGGTCTGGCCCTGAGGCCGGGGCTCTTTCCTGATGGATCAGGAAGGAGGGAACTCCTCCTTCGGCTGGTGGAGTAGGGGCGGGGTCAGTGGAGGAGTGTCGAGTGTGCATTTCTTCCTTGGTGGTCTTCAATGGACACTGACCCTGTGTGGGAGGCTGGGCCTACACGGAGGAGAGGCGCTGTGCATCTTCCCTGACAGCCGGTGATCTGGTCTCTGGTCATAGATGAGAAATCATGAAACGTCCCCTGTAATTGTATTTGCTTGCTGGGGCTGCCCTTACAAAGTACTGCAGGCTGAGCGGCTTAGGTAGCAGAGCCGTATTGTCTACCAACTCTGGAGGCTGGACGTCCAAGATCAAAGTGTGGGCAGGAGTTGGTTCCTTCAGGGGCTGCGAGGGAGAATCTGCTCTAGGCCCCTCTCCCGGCTCCTGGAGGTTTGCTGGCATCTTTGAGGTTCTTCTGCAGTCCCCCAGTCTCTGCCTTCTTCTGCATGTGGCTTTCTCCCTGAGCACGTGCCCATATCCCCTTTGAGAAGGACAGCAGTCAGACTAGAGTAGGCCCACCCTGCCCCAGTATGACCTCATTTTCACTAATGACATCTGCAGTGACCCTCTTTCCAAATAAGGCCACATTCTTAGGTACTTGGGGTTAGGACTTCACCATTTGAATTCTGGGGGGGACAATCCAACAATAACAGTTGTGAAGAGTGGTGTTGGCAGAGGCAGCCAACAGGAGCTTAGACTGATATATGAAAGAGTCTCCATACTCCAAAGGTCAGGAATATTTATTGGCTTTTTTTTCCCTTTCCTTTCCTTTCTTTTTCTCTTTTCTTTTCTTTATTTTTTCTTTCTTTCTTTCTTTTCTTTTCTTTTTTTTTTTTTCTGAAGAGAGGTCAAGCAAAATCACAAAGTGCAAAGTTGATGGGCACTCAAGTCAGTGGAGAAAAGTGGATGGTTCTACAGAGGACAGTGTTAGAGCCAATCAGCCGGTCACACAGAGCACAGCGAAAGCTGGCTCCCGGGCTGGGTCCAGCTGGCTCCAAGACGTCAGTCCAAAAGTTAAACTGTTAAAAAGGCTACAAGAAAACAGCTATTTTACATTTATAATATAGGAATGGGGAGGGCCTATTCCTATAGCACAAGTTATTTCTCTATTCCTAAAGCACAAATATTTCAATGACATAAACCTGAGATCTCATGAAGGAAAATATTGATGCTCGCTGCATAAAATAAAAATATTCTGCAGGAAAAAGATACCAAACATAAGACTACAATGAACAAAGAATGCTATGAAATGAAAGACAGACTCTGAAAAGTATTTGTAAGACATATAATTGACAAAGGTCTGATTTCTTTTGTACAGAACAGGACTTTCCAAATCAATGAGAAAACGCTAAAAATCCACTAGAAAAATGGACAAAGGGCCTAAAAAGAAATATAACGGGTATATTCAAAGATGCTCAAAGATGTACTCTTAAGAAATGTAAATAACACCTCGTCTTCACTTACCCTATGGGCAAAGATCAACCAGTGTGGATCCACTGTGGATGCAAGTGTGTCACACAGGTGTGCACCCCTCTGGAGTTAGGATTATAAATCAACACAATCCTATGTTGTGCAATTTGGCACTATCTTTTATTTTTGTAATAAAAAAATTTTTTTTAGAGAGAGTGGGGGCGAGGGGCAGAGGAAGAGAGAGCATCCCAAGTAGGTTCCATGCCCAACACAGAACCCAATGGAGAGCTCAGTCTCACGACCCTGAGATCATGACCTGAGCTGAAACCAAGAGTTAGATTCTTAACCAATTGAGCCACCCAGGCACCCATGGCACTATCTTTTAAAGCAAAATATGCATATCTTCTGTTATCTTGTCCATTTTATTGCTGCAGATCTATCCTGTGGAAATCAAAGAGGCTCTTTGCAGTGTTACTTGTAATAGAAAAAATGTGGGAAGCTCTCTAGATATTCATCAATAGAGCCCTACTTTTATAAAGAGCTGTATATGCATAACCTGGAATATTATTTTGCAGTTTGAAAGAATATGTTAATCAAGATTTACAGGGCTAGCAGACACATGAAAAAATGTTCAACATCATTAGCCATCAGGGAAATTCAAATCAAAACCACATGGAGATACCACCTTACACCAGTGAGAATGGCAAAAATTGACAAGGCAAGAAATAATAAATGTTGGAGAGGCTGTGGAGAAAGGGGAACCCTCTTCCACTGTTGGTGGGAATGTAAGTTGGTGCAGCCACTTTGGAAAACAGTGTGGAGGTTCCTCAAAAAGTTAAAAATAGAGCTACCCTATGACCCTGCAATTGCACTACTAGGTATTTATCCCAAAGATACAGATGTAGTGAAAAGAAGGGCCACATGTACCCCAACGTTCATAGCAGCGATGTCCACAATCGCCAAACTGTGGAAGGAGCCAAGATGCCCTTCAACAGATGAATGGATAAAGAAGATGTGGTTCATATATGCAATGGAATATTACTCAGCCATCAGAAAGGATGAATACCTAACTTTTGCATCAATATGGATGGAACTTGAGGGGATTATGCTAAGCGAAATAAGTCAAGGAGAGGAAGACAATTATCATATGGTTTTCACTTATTTGTGGAACATAAGGAATAGCATGGAGGACATTAGGAGAAGGAAAGGAAAAATGAAGGTGGGGGAAATCAGGGAGGGAGACGAACCATGAGAGACTATGGACTCTGGGAAAAAAACTGAGGGTTTTGGAGGGGAGGGTGTGGAGGGATGTGTTAGCCCAGTGATGGGTATTAAGGAGGGCACATATTTCATGGAGCACTGGGTGTTACAAGCAAATAGTGAATCAAGGAATACTACATCAAAAACTAATGATGACATTATGGTGACTAACATAACATTAAAAAAAAAAAGCGCAACGAGCCATGCGCAAAAACACATGCTCCTATTTGTGTGACAAAATATAAATATGTATTAATGTGTGTGTACATATGCTAGAATAGGTATCAACTATTTCTGGAAGGCATACACGTGACTATGAGCAGTGGAGAGCCTGCCGAATAGAGGAGGGAGTGGGATGCATTTTTATTATGCATTCTTTTATGCTATTTGAATTTCTCACCATTTGCAAGTATGATTTTTAATGCCAGTACACCAAAATTACAATAAAAATGAGGAATAAGAAATCAATTCTTCTCTGACAATAAAGAGGTTTTGCTCTGGGCTATTGTTCGATGTTCCCCTTTAATACACAGTTGAGGACAGTGAGAAGCAAAATTTAATTGCTTTAGACTGAAGCAAATAAAGAGAGATTCATCACACAGGTCAAATTGGAGATGCAGGCGGAAGATTAAGGTGGCTGTTGTCTGGAAAGGAAAAAGCTACTATGCTTTAAAAAATAATGTGCTGTTGGCAACGACGTGGATGGAACTAGAGGGTATTATGCTAAGTGAAATAAGCCAGTCAGAGAAAGATAATTATCACGTGATCTCTCTGATATGAGGAATTTGAGAGGCAGGGCGGGGGCTCATGGGGGGAAGGGAGGGAAAAATGAAATAAGATGAGACGGGTGGGTAGGGGAGGAGAGAGACAAACCATAAGAGACTCTTAATCTCAGAAACAAACTGAGGGTTGCTGGAGGGAGGGGTGGGTGGGGGGATGGGGTGGCCGGGGGATGGACACTGGGGAGGGTATGTGCTATGGGGAGTGCTGTGAATTGTGTGAGACTGATGAGTCACAGACCTGTACCCCTGAAGCAAATACTACATTATATGTTAATTTAAAAAACTGATGTGCCGAATGTGGCATTCCTAACTTGTGATTGCCGTGCATCCCCTGTCTTGTGTTAGAGGCCATCAGGACACAAAGGGAGACGTGGGCTTCTGCATTCAGTGCTGGCTGGCTGGCGCCCCTCCTCTTGTTTCTGCTGACCTCTCACTGTTTACCCTGCCATTCCTCCCCCCTCCCCCAGGGGCTTTAGAAGCTGGGAAATGTGGTGGGGGAGAGCTGTCCCTACACGCAAGTCTCCCAGAGGGCAGGAGTATCTAGGGAGACTCCTTAAGGCTGAGGGTATCTTTCACTCACCCCACTTAAACCAAAATCCCCAGGCCCTTAGAGGTGCTTTGCTTGCTGGCGTGGGTGGGTCCGACAGCAGGACTGCGTGCCCTCCCTCAAGGAGCCTGAGCTCGGCAAATTGGTTGCTGGAAGCAAGGAAGGCTATTGGTTGGGCCCCAGTGGAGATCTCAGCAATGTGGGATCATATGCCACACAATGATTTCCCCAGATGACTGAGCTTTTCCCCTTTGAGTTGCAATATAAAGAATGACCACTTCTCAGCTGAGGCCAGAAATCTTCGCCTGCTGTGGCAAACACTGCTTCGAAGCAGACTTCACCTTGTATAATCTAAGTTCTTCATGCCTCTGGGCCATCTTGGTGCAACCTCAAATAACATTCTTTCCTGCAGTGCAGACCTGACGCCAGGAGACTGCGAGGTGGGCCGGAACGTTGCCCTCTCTTGGGCCTTTTTTCCTTGGATGCAGAGCTCTGGGCTTTTTTCCCACTCACTGCCAGACTCAATCCTCACTGCTTTTCATGAGCCAGTTTTTAGTAAACCCATGGCCTTCCTTTATTTGCCGTTTCCAGGCTACTGTGGTCTGGGACTTCAGTCAACTGAACTTGTTAGGATTTCTTATTAGATGAAAGAAACATGCTTTGCTTATCTTCACATCAGTCTTAGGCACTTGTGCTCCGTGTATGGGGTTCAATAAATGGACATTGTGGTATCTTCTGTGACTGCATTTCTGTCCTCGCTTTTGGGTTCTTTGTTGTGCTCTGCTCTGCAATCTAGATGGGTGAGTTTGCAGAGAAGCAAGTGCTTGATTAAAAAGTCTCTTTATTCTATTTATTTTTTCAATGATTCTTTTTTTTTAAAGATTTTATTTATTTATTTGACAGAGAGAGAAAGAGAAATCACAAATAGGGAGGCAGGCAGAGAGAGAGGGGGACGCAGGCTCCCCGCTGAGCAGAGAGCCTGATGTGGGGCTCGATCCCAGGACCCTGAGATCATGACCTGAGCTGAAGGCAGAGGCTTTAATCTCCTGAGCCACCCAGGTGCCCCTTTTTCAATGATTCTTGAGGATTACATTTTTTTATTGTTGTTCACTGAGTCCTACCATCCAAGACGGAAGGTGTCCCTCTTGTCTAAACTGTTTCAGCCTATAAAAGTCCTGAATGAGAAGAAGAGGGATTTCCAGTCTTCAGTTTAGCTGATTTTTCTGGAAAGGTTTGGCAGACAGGTATTTTTTTCCCCTTATAAAGGTAATTTCAGAGCAAAAGTGTTCTAACATATCTGAACTATATGTGCTGAGATTCCCAGTTCGTCTTATTAAATTCAACCTAAGTTTCATCTGCTAATAAGGGGGATGAGTGCTTTTTCTAATTTGACACTTTTAGATCTTTAAACCATCTGCCATTTTACAGGTGAATAACATCTGAACATTAGAGATACACTAGTATTTTAAAAGCACCCTTTTTGGAACCTTCCTACACTGTTGATGGGAATGCAAGCTGGTACAGCCACTCTGGAAAACAGTATGGAGGTTCCTCAAAAAGTTGAAAATAGAGCTACCCTATGACCCAGCAATTGCACTACTGGGTATTTACTCCAAAGATACAAATATAGTGATCCGAAGGGGCACATGCACCTGAATGTTTATAGCAGCAATGTCCACAATAGTTGAACTATGGAAAGAGCCTAGATGTCCATCAACAGATGAATGGATAAAGAAAATATGGTGTATATATATACAATGGAAATTATGCAGCCATCAAACTCCCCCAAATCTTGCCATTTGCAATGACATAGATGGAACTAGAGGGTATTACGCTAAGTGAAATAAGTCAATCAGAGAAAGATAAGTATCATATGATCTCACTGACACGAGGAATTTGAGAAACAAGACAGAGGATCATAGGGGAAGGGAGGGAAAAGTGAAACAAGATGAAACCAGAGAGGGAGACAAACCTTAAGAGACTCTTAATCCCAGGAAACAAATTGAGGGTTGCTGGAGGGGAGGGGGGTGGGAAGCATGGGGTGGCCGGGGGATGGACACTGGGGAGGGTATGTGCTATGGTGAGTGCTGTGAATGAATCGTGTAAGACTGATGATTCACAGACCTGTACCCCTGGGCCAAATAACACATTATGTGTTAATAAAAAAAAATAAAAGCACCTTTTTTTCCTTTCAATTGTCTACTATATTTCAGATTTTATGCTAGTTTTTTTTTTTTTTTTTGCATCATCTCATTTAGAAATCACCCAGACCAAGCCAGGCAGGTATCATCACCCTTAATCAGATAGAGGAAACTGGGGTCCAGTTAGACCAGATGTTTTGGTCAAGGACGTGGCTGATGAGGAGCCAGATCAAGTCGTGAGCACATCTTCTGATCGTGAGCCCAGGGCTTTCCCTGTGAACCTCACCTTCACTTGTCAGCCCAATGGAACCTAACAACAATATGGGTGTTGAAACAGGACTCACTCCTGGCAACAAAGGCGCTCCTGATCCCGTGTCAGTCAGGCTCCTCTGAACCCTCTCCCCCATGAGGCCTTGACCTTTGGACTTTTGTATTTGTCTTCGCATCATCACGTTTCAGCAAAAGTCCTGCAAGGTCACGTTAGCCAGAATCTCTCACTCTGATATCTGGTCACCCACAATATCAGATCAGATTTCCCTCCTTCTCATCCTTGTCCCAATGAGGTCTGGTCACCTGGCTTGCCTTCAGCAAGGATCCTGTGAGGTCAGTTTAGCCAGAATGCCCCCACTTCCTCTTGATATTTTCCCATTTGCTGACTCCCCCTTAGCTAGAAGCTCTGCTTATCCATGCTGAACTTGTCCTTAAATCCAGTTCCGGACTGAAGTCTCTTTCCCTCATTGCAATAGTTCCTGATGAAAATCTGCTTTTACTCCTTTGACTACTGCCAGGCTCTGGTTTTTCTTTAACACTGGCTAAGCCTGTCCTGGGACATGGAATTCTAACGGCAGAGAGGGGCGGGTGTCAGCTAAGATGCCTGAGAGTAGTCATTAATGAAACCTGTCTTGCAGATATTGGCTGGAAGCCAGACTTGGTTGCTTAGTAAGTATTTCTCTTTGTCCTACTGTTTTAGAAAAGGTATTTAATAGACACAGTGAAATTATGGATGGCAGTGTTGGCAAAGACAGCAGGACAGAGGTCAAATGGAGAAGTCTTTGATGATATACTGAATCAGTACAATGCAACTGCTATGAAGATATCATTAAATCTATGTATTATCACAAACGTGCATATTTCAGGTCCAATTCCTGAAAGTACAGTTGAAGTGCAGGATGGAGTGGGAAGGCCCTTTTCCAGAACTTTCAGGGTCTACAGCTTTTATTTTTAAATTTATTTTATTTATTTATTATTATTAAATAATATATATGCATATATTATATATATATAAATATTTTTTTGGCCCACATCTTTTCCAACGGACAAGGCCCTAATAACAAGGAAAATTTTGCTCTTCTGTCTGCCACTGTTCTCAGTGAGGTAAAATCTGGATGGGTTTTCTGCTCTGGGATCACCTCAAAATCATGAATATTAAAAGGTCTGACAGGTTGCAGAGTAGGAGGGTGAAAGGGAACGTTGGCAGGTAGGCATATTTTCCTTTTCTACTCCTCTTCCCCTTCAAAGGGGTTCTACCTTGTTCTCAAGCATTCTCATCCTGCTCCTCCCAAGAAAGGGAATTTCCAGCTCAGGTTGAATTTTTGAAGGCATTTTCCATCCAACCACAGTCCCTAGTTCTTAGTACATAGTGGACAATCAATATATCCCTCTCCTCTCTCTCAAGAATTAACAAGGGGGATGCAGAGTGGCTCATCTGTTAAGCATCCTACTCTTGGTTTCAACTCAGGTCATGGTCACAGGGTCGTGGGATTGAGCCCCACATGGGGATCCACTATCAGTGGGAAATGTGCTTGAGATTCTCTCCCTCTCTAGTCCCTACCCCTCTTGTGCTCTCTCTCTCTCTCTCAAGTAAATAAATCTTTAAGAAAAAGTATTAATAAAAAAAAGAAAAAGTATTAATAATGTATTAGGAAGAAGAAGAAAACAGTTACTGCCAAATGTCAACACAGATGACATATCATCCTGGGTTTTTCATACGTTGAATCTCATTTCTAATTGTGAAAGGCAAGGCTTTGTCTCTTATTTCTCTTATGCCAGGCATCAGGAGTTGGGTGGGAGGCATTGAGTAGGCTGAGACTCCCTTCCTCACACCATTTAATTCACATCAGGGAAGCAGTAGCTCCTTCCTATCAACGAGGCTAACTGGGGTCTCAGGCTGAGTCAAAAGTTGGATTTCAGATGGCCAAGCCACCAGTGTATTCACCATCAATGGCCCATGCTGCTGTATCCTCAGAAAACTTAATTTTGGACAAGCGGTTTGGAAAGATGGAAGATATCCACTGCAATCAACTAGAGACAATTCTTATAAATTTTTTTCCTTCTCAATATAGTATTAGGTAATTAAAATTGAGTTTAGTTACATACGATGTAATCTCTTTAAAATATTGGTATATATGAAAAATTACCAACTGTAATTTTTACGTCATCGCTATGAATGGTTCTATGTCCAGAGCTTTATCATTTCCATTTATTATTATTATTTGTTACATTCAAGGCTCTCCACTCTATAGCATGCACCCAACCCTAACCAATTCCCCCCTTGAATCTTGTCTAATTTGTAAGAGTTTAAAGACTATCTACCACAAGACTTTTCATAAAATGTCTGTCTGCATTGAAATCAGTGGATGCTCTGTGGGGTGAGTTTTTGGCTTCAGCAACTATCCACAGGGGAGCTACATATCTTAGCATTTGTAACTCGTGTTTGTAGGAGAAAAGGCCTTGGCTATAGGAATCTTAGGGAACCTCAAAATTTTTGAGCTTGCCAAAGCATATGAATATCTTTGTGAGCTCTGAGGACTGTACCACAGTTACCATGAATGGCAACTGGCCTGGTTAACAGCCTATGGCTGCCATCAGGGCACCAACATGAAATTTTAAAAATCCACAGAGCCTTTCCTTTCCCAAACAGAAAGTGAATCATACACATGTATAGATCAAAGTAACATACTTCATGCATGAAGCTCCAGGTTATTTCCAATCACACCAAGCACTCTTAAGCCATACCTTTGAGGAGGAGGAGGAAGGATGAAGATAGCACTGTGTGGTAGTTGTCAGTACAGGTTTCCTAGTCCAATAAGCGACCACAGGTCAGCTGGCCAGGTATGGGAATGGAGTTGTCTGAAATCACATTATCTTATCTTAAGTTTCTGACTCTTTGCCGTCAGTATGGGTGAAGAGTTGGGCCACCACAATGGGTTCTGATTGCTTGCTTTGCACAGCCCATGTGGCGCCTGGCAGCTCTTGTTGGAAGTTGGAAGGAGCTGACACCCACTGGATGGGGCCACCAGCCACGCCTGACTTCTAGAGTTCCGCTTGATGTCCTGTTCCATGCCTGATTCACACTTTTGCCTCTGGCTGCGACAGCCTCTAGGAACAGCTTCAGCTCACTGTGCTTTGCTGTTTTTGGCATGAGTTGATATCCAAAAACGTCAGTGGGGTGTAGTGAGACATGGCTGAAGGCCACTTGGCAGGGGTGGAATGTGTAGTTACTAACACACCTGTACTTCCTCAGAAAGCACAGCCCGGAGAACTCCATGGACCCCACAGGACTCCTTCAGTTAGAGTGGTGACAACTGAATGTGTTCTTTCATTCCGTGCACTTTCGCCGTGATCCACCACCGTGGATCAAATACCTCTTTTGAGATGTTTTGCCATATAATTAAACAAACAAAAAAAAGTTCTCCTATCTCAGCTGACTGCCCGTTTACTTCAAGCAATTTTTGTTGTAGTTGAATTCTGACACACTTTGATAGTAACTTGGTATTTGTGGTAACACGTCCACTTCTAGAGATTAAAAATCATTGAGTGGTACCCGCATTTCCATTAAACTGTTATGTTTCAACTTCTTCTCCCTCTGAAAAATAAATGCCATGCACTTTTTTCTCCCCTTGCAGGATAATTTCCAAGGAGCTGCATATGGACCTTGAATTGTGATTAAAGCTTGTTGGTTTAAAGTAGACAGAAGAACAAGTATAATCCCTTCAGCTGTACCAGCCCAGTTCCTACACTTACTGGTCATAACAATAACCTCCCTACCCTCAAGTCTTATTTTAGTAGAAAAGTCTGGAAATTGATGGGAATGTGGGGACCAGTATGGGTCATGGCTTGACTGGACATACTACCTTCTCCTGATTCTGGTAGGACTTTGGAACCTAGTAGTCAAGCCCTCCCTTCTCTCTGAAATGAGTTTACACCCTAGCTTTGGACTGAATCAGAAAGATGGGAGAACATTTATAATTCACTTTCAAAGAGATATAGAATATTTACAAGTGGACATTATCCAAGACACAGATCTTCCCCTGAGACCCATAGTCACCCAATGACCTGCCAACGAACCAACCAGTTAGCCCAAATTCTGAAGTAATTTTCCTCAAATAAATAGTTATTTAGTTAATGTTAAAATTAAAGAGCTGGATTAGATAAATTTTGCTCTTAATATAGATACCAAAAAGCGATAGCTTGTTATATAAACCTTTATTTGTGTTGTAAATAAGCACAGTGAAACCAATTCTGTAAGCAACCTTGTAAAGAAGGTCTTGGTAATGACTAGCTACAATTTGTTTGTGTTCCATCCTGTTTTTCAGCTTTTATTAAAAGGCTTAATGGGTAGAGAGAAACATTCCTATGGAAATTTCTATTTTGACAGAAGGAAATTAATAACATTAATCCAATTTGGAAATCTATCAGATCAATTATTTAAATGTCATACTTTTTCCTTCTGAAATAGATGGTACTGAGCGCTATGTTGTACGTGTTTTCTTCCTTCTTGAAAAAGGAATTGGTGTTGTAGGAAGTATTCAAGAAATGATTACTTCACTGATACATAAGCAAGGGTATACAGATATGCTGTTGTCTCTTGATTAATGTCACCCATTGGAGGCTGGTGGCTGAACTTCCTCTTTGACAAGAGGGTGCCCCCAGGGTCTGTCTGAGCTGAAGAATGAAGTAACCTGTAGGTCTGGGCTATGATGGGTGAGTCTGCAGGAGACAGTTCCCGGTCAGGGCTTGGAAATGGCAGCTGTATTCCAAAAGGCCAAATCTGGTGGGCAAGAGGCACATATGAGGAGATGCCAGGGAAAGCAGACTGTGTGGTTCTGGGCCAGGACAAGAGATAGGAAGGACAACCATATGGGTGGGTGGGAGCTTCATATGGGGTCCTTGGGGCTTTCTAGAGGGCAGGCGCTCTGAGAACTTAGGGCCCCTCAGACAACCATAGGTAGGAAAGATTGGGGGGGGGGTGACACAGCAGAGTTGATAATGCAAAATGAATTGATATGCAATTTTGGACCAAACTCAGAAACACCATTGGTTGAGCTGGAAAAACAGAGCTTCCCAGACCTACAGATAAATAACATTAGGTGCTGTGCTAGGCACTGGGCAGACAGCATCCTTCCTGTTCAAAGAGCATTGAAGGTAACTATAGAGAAGTTTCTAGAAAAAAGTCCAAGGTGGGAGATATATCTGGTGTGTTGTCATATGTCCTCAGGATTTTCCTGAAGGTACTTTCTGTGAAGGAAGACAATTATACCCATGGATGCTCTGTTCTGTCTCTTCCAGGGCTTCTCACCAAGACAGTGATGCAGCACCTTTACACGGGCCTCGACTTCCCATCCTGGAGGGCTCTCTAGCAACCACAAGTTTAGATGTTTCAATAAAGAGAGAAGGGTATGGGCAACTTTGAGGGAGGGACAATGGAACACTTCAGGATTTTTCCATACCGCTGGATGATGGAATAATGAGCCTAGTTTCAGTGCGTTTTGCTTTATGCAATTTTAAGATAAAGCACAATTAATCAAGTCATAGGTGTGGTCTTTGTTCCATTTCAGCCTGCAAAATGGCAGGTTCTGCACTCTCCATGTCAGTCAAGTGTGGGGAATTTCTGTGAAGCTTAGACTCCCGGTGAGGATGCCTTGGCCCACAAAGGTTATAAGCAGCTTGCACAGTGTTATGGGCTTAATTGTGTCCCACTTCCAAATTCATATGAGGAAGCCCTAAGTCCCAGTGTGGCTGTACCGGCGGATAGGGTCTATTTGGAGGTATAAAGGTTAAATGACATCATAAAGGTGGGGCCTTATTCTAATAGGACTGATGTCCTTTATGAAGAGGGAGAGAGCTCCCTCTTTGAGCACAAAGAGGAAAGGCCCAGTAAGGACACGGGGAGAAGGTGGCCATCTGCAAATCAGGAAGAGACCTCCCACTAGAAACCAAATCTGCCACCACCTCAATCTGGGGCTTCCCACCTCCAGAACTGTGAGAAGATAAATGTCTGTTGTTTATGCCATGCAGCTTGTATGTGTGTTTTATGGCAAGTCCAGACAACTAATACACAGAGCGTGATGGGAGTGATTGCCATGGAAAGAAACCCACCTAGGTTGGGGCTGTGAGAACCGCCAGGGTTGATGCTTTATGAAACACACACATGATGACATGCAGCCTTGCTATCTGCACCACACATTTGGTTCTAGGCATTATTGCAACCACAAGGGAGACCTGGCTAGCTATAGGGTTTACAGCATAATTCACATACAAGAAACGCAATTTTCAAGCAAAAGTACAACTCTTCATTGTGCTATGACATGTGGAAATTTCCCCTAAGAGCTTGCAACAAGGTGGTGGGGCTCTGAACTATAGTCAGCACCACCTTCTAGTAGACGCAAGGTCAGTTTCAGGGGACGGCTCTTAACATCATGCAGCAGGCTTTGAAGTACAGGGTCATTCTCTGCTTCTCTGGTAGGTGAGAAAGCTGGGTTTTAAGACTTTCTGGAAGAATGTAAGGACTGCGTGGTTACATGCAGGCCTCTTCATGTGTTTCAGCCCAGATCAGCTTTCCAATAAATATTGGAGGTGATGAGCTTGGGCTTTCTTGCTGACAAGTTCCTGGGGTGCAGTGTTTTTGAACTGCTGGCTTAGGTCAGATAGAAACACTTAGCAGCCAGTGGAGCTGGGATAGAACTGATCTTCTTTTTTGTAACTGAAGGAGCCTAATATCTGCTGTGCTCTCCTAGTACCCAGGTCTTGGCTTCTAAAGACCAGGCTTTACTAAAGAGAATGAAGACTCTTTGGAGAATGTCTCATTCCATAGCAGGGACTGGGCAACTATAAGAAGAGCCTAGAATATCTTTTTGTGCCATAAAAGAAGGAAGAGCACAAAAAATGATGAAGACATGTTCAGAGGACAAGAAGTCTGCCTGAAGAGGATTCCACTGGCCAAATTTAGGGTTATTAGATCATCCTGAATAAATAATGATAGGAGATTGCAATCCATTGAGTAAAATAAGACTCAGTGAGTCCATACTGGTATAGATAGATGGATGGTAGATAGATGATAGATAGATAGATAATGGAGGGAGAAAAGCTCATACTTATAGTTGAAAGCCAACACATAAATGAAGAAAGACTCATGGAGCTAAAAAATCACTATTTGGTGACTATCTTAGTAATATCTAGTTGATTTCGGGGAGCATCATCAATGAGTGCTAAAATGAAAGTTTGAGGAGGAACAGGATATTTACATGGTCTCAAAATACCTATCCACAAAATACTTTTTACAAAGTGAAAAGTAATAACTTTATAGTGGAAAGACTTGTAGGCACCCCCTTAACTAGTGATTGAAGTTAACATTACCCAATTGGGAAAAACTGACCTCACATGCCTCCTGATATGATGTACTGAGGAGGACACAGCATCCTGTCTGTTTTTTCTTGTCAAAAACGCATAAACTGAACCCAATCATGAGGAAACATGAAAAAAACTCGGGGACATTTTATAAAGTAACTGGCCTGTACTCTTCAAAAAAGTTAATGTCATGAAAGTTAAACACAGACAGAGGAGCTCCACTAGATTATAGGAGATTAAGAGACTTGACAGCTTAGTATGATCCAGGATTTTAACAAGAGAAATTATTTGGAAGCTTGGCAAAATCTGAATCAAGTCTGTAGATTAGATAGTAACATTGTGTTAATATCAATTTTCTGATTTTGATGCTTACACTGTGGGTTTCTTTCTTTTTTTTATTAACTTATAATGTATTATTTGTTTCAGGGGTATAGGTTGGTATTCATCAGTCTTACACACTGTGGGTTTCTCACACTGTCTTCACATTTACAAAATACGCACTGAAGAATTTAGGGGTAAGGTGGAGTCATACCTACAGTTTATTTTCAAATGATTTAAAAGAATCTCCAATACATATACATGCATATACACATCTAACTATGTTGGTATGTGCCTCCAGATCTAGAGAGGATGATCAAGCAAATGTGGTAAAATGTGAGAGATTGTTTCTGCTGCCCTGATGGGTAAAATAGCATGGCTAACACGACTGGGGACTCAGAATGGGTCAGCTATGTTGAGTGTCTATAAATGAAATCATACAACCAGTTCTGGTCCTGACACTTGTCAAACTGTTGTCAAAGAACCCCTGGCATGGTTTGGATCCATAGGGGTAAGCCAGGAGGTACCTTGATGGGTCCTTGAGCTGTTGCCAACAGGCACTGAGGTCTTCATGTGCTCAGTACAGGGTCAAGGGACAAAGGAAAGAGAAGACGAGAAGATTAGAGTCTATCCACAACATAGCTCACAGTCTAATGGGGAGAAGGCAATGGCATTCCTTAGGAAAGTTGGGGATAGTACAGGACATGAGTAGAGGAAAGAACATGGGGGCAGCTGCATCACGGGTGGGCCTCATGGAGGAGGTGACACCTGTTGGACCTTACAGGGTGTGGAGAATTCAGACTGGTGGGGAAAAAGAGCCACAGAAGGCAATGTGGAAAGACAGAGAACAAATATGAACCAGAAGAGAATCTGAGGCTTCTTGTGTATTTTGCAGTGAAAATCCATTTCAGGGAAAACAATTTTATTAAGGAAAGTTTCTAAGTGCTACTGTGATTCAAAAGATTAGTACAATTATTCTGTCCTAAAATTCTGCTATTAGCAACTTCTTTCAAGACATGTCTCCAAAGGCAAAGGAAACAAAAGCAAAAATGAACTTTTGGGACTTTGTCAAGATAAAAAGCTTCTGCACAGCAAAGGAAATAGTCAATAAAACAAATAGGCAATCCATGGAATGGGAGAAGATATTCGCAAATGACACTATAGACAAAGGTCTGATATCTAAGATCTATAAAGAACTCCTCAAACTCAACACTCAAAAAACAGATAACATGTCAAAAAATGGGCAGAAGACATGAACAGACACTTCTCCAAAGAAGACATACAAACGGCTAACAGACATATGAAAAAGTGTTCATTATCATTAGCCATCAGGGAGATTCAAAACAAAACCACATTGAGATATCACCTTACACCAGTTAGAGTGCCTAAAATTAGCAAGACAGTAAACAACAAGTGTTGGAGAGGATGTGGAGAAAGGGGAACCCTCTTACACTCTTGGTAGGAATGCAAGTTGGTGCAGCCATTTTGGAAAACAGTGTGGAGATTCCTGAAGAAATTAAAAATAGAGCTACCCTATGACCCTGCAAATACACTACTGGGTATTTACCCCAAAGATACAGATGCAGTGAAAAGAAGAGCCATATGTATCCCATTCTTCATAGCAGCAATGGCCACAATCACCAAACTGTGGAAAGAGCCAAGATGCCCTTCAATAGACAAATGGATAAAGAAGCTATGGTCCATATATACAATGGAATATTATGCCTCCACCAGAAAGAATGAATACCCAACTTTTGTATCAACATGACTAGAGGGGATTATAATGAGTGAAATAAGTCAAGCAGAAAGAGTCAATTATCATATGGTTTCACTTACTTGTGGAGCATAAGGAATAACATGGAGGATATTAGGGGAAGGAAAGGAAAAGTGAATTGAGGGAAATTGGAGGGGGAGGCAAACCATGAGAGACTGTGGACTCTGAGAAACAAACTGAGGGTTTTGGAAGTGAGAGGATGGGGGGATGGGCGAGCTTGGTGGTGGGTAATAAGGGGGCACGTATTACATGGAGCACTGGGTGTGGTGCATAAACAATGAATCTTAGAACACTGAAAAAAATAAAATTAAAAAAAAAATACAACCAAAGTACAATAGTGGGGCTTTGTGAAGTCTTCCCACCTACCATATTTGGTTGGGCCAGTGACACTAGAAAGATTGAGCAATATCACTTGGGGGACTATGTTGACAGCAAGCTCTTCTGTATGATTGGAGACATTTTGGCGGAGTATATTAAGGACACCTTTATGAACCGATTGTGTACCATGGTTGCCCGATAGAGTGCAGGGTTGTTTCTTGTGGAGGTGTAATTTATAGTAAGGTTGTGTGTTTTTGTTGATGGCTAATTACTGTATGTTCCACTTAGCCTCCTAAAAAATGGGGGTGAGGGCAGAGTGGGGTTTGGACCAAAAAAATCTCTTGCAGGGTGGAATGGACTTTAGAATCTTCATCCTCCAAATGGACTGATGTTAAGAATACATGTTGTTATGAGAAGAGTTGGAAAACTTGAAGTAGTGGGAGTACTTTTTACCCAAGAGCAAAATAGAGCAAGCAAAAAAGGAAACGGGAAGTCAGTGCAAATCCTTGTTAAACAAAACTGCTCACATCTTTTTTTTTCTTTAAAACACGATGCTAAAAAAAAAAAAAAACAACAACCACGATGCTAATAATAGTACTGTTTACTGACAAAATCTCTGCTTTTGAACAGAAGTTAATTTTAGCTCTCACTCTACGGTCAGGAAACCTGTGCTCCCTATTGTGTTCTCATTCTGAGGGATACAGATGTGAATGATTTCATCTTTCCATGGATTATGGCTGCTTCTCCTTTTCCAGGGAGGTGTCATGCTTCCCATTCTCATTGGCAGTGGAATCTGTCTGAAGTGCAGTTCTGACCAGGATTACCAGAGAAGAGCTCATGTACACGGTCCCACCTCCCCATTTAAAACGTTTCCTTATGTACATTATTCCATTTTGTATCAGCTTGTAATTTGTTTGTGTCTGTCTCGATGTCTAGAACAAGAGAGAGCTAAGAGTCATTTTAACCTTTTTAAATCGTTGGAAAAAACCCCAGAGAAGAATATTTTATGACACATGAAAATTATGTGCTCATAAATAAAGCTTTATTGAGACATAGCCACACTCCTTTTTGCCTCACTGCCTATGGCTGCTTTCATGCAATGGCAACAGAGTTGAGTCATTGTGACAGAGATGTCACAAAGTCTAAAATATTCACTACCTGGCCCTTTACAGAAAACATTTTGCTAAATCCCTGCTCTAAAATGTGAGTTCCTTAGGACAGGACTATGTTTTCCTAACTTTGCACAATCCCAGGCACATGGAAGTTTCTGGAAATTTCTTGCCTGCAGACTGAATACCCCTCAGCCTAAGACACCTTGCCCACTTCACTTTTACTTTCGGAAAGGCCTCCTTGGGGGTTTCAGGGGTGTGATAGTATGTCCTGATTCAGCATTGCCCCTCATCCTTCATAACTGTAGCTAGCAAGGGTTTTCTAGTAAGACCCTCCTTGATGGAAACTTCAGAGACAGTCCAGAGGCAAAACAAACAAACAAACAAATAAACAAAAACAAAAACAACAAACCAGCCTGTGTTCAGGAATTTCAGCTGCATAAGCAGGTAATGGAGAAAGTGATAGGGCACTTGGATAGGTGCATGACTGGGGCATACAAAAGATGGGTCTTTATTCTTCAGCTACTGAGAAGCTGCTAAGAATGTTTGAACTGAGGAGTGAGGGGATGGAATTTATAGGTTACAAAGTGTTTTCTGATAATTGTAAGGAGAGGAATTGCAGAAACAAGAGTCTACATTTAGGGAAGACAGTATAGAAGCAGGTAATAGTCCAGGGGGAGGGAGTGATGCTGTGAATCAATGCAGTGTCCAAAATGCTGAAGAGGAGAGAACATTTGGGTACTCCAGACAGGTATGAGATAGAATGGGCAAGCTTAGCCAGTGCTAAGCCATATGGTTGTGCAGGTTGTACACTGCACAACTTATTTACATTTTAGTACAAGTTTGTTTGTTTCAGAAATTTACCAGCAGATGGCAGTAGAGTGTCTTAAGGAGGGATGCCTTTTTTTCTTTTGTGCAAAGGAGCCTGATGGGCTAGCAGCAGTCCAGGGGTCAGAGAAATGGTCGGGAGTGAGAAAACTGCAGTGCCCAAGGGAAGAGGTAGTGTAAAATGACGGCAAGTTTTCTGACCTGGGAAACTGGGAAACTAGTGGTTTTATTCATGAATGTGTGGACTACAGAAAAGGGAACAGATATGAATTTAGGACAAGTTATATTTAAGAGACCTGAGAGCCACCTAGATGGAGGTGTCCAGGACATAGTTAGCTGTCTGGGTCTGTAGCTCAGGAGACAGGTGTGGGGCTGTGCTTGTGGGAACCACTGCCTCCTGATAGGAGGTGAGGCCAAGAGTCAGGGATGGTGCTTTTGGAGGACATGCAGAAGGAAATGATTAGAGCTTGGGACAGAGCCCTGGGGAGCCACTGAAATTTTCTTTCTTTTTTCCCCCCAAAGATTTATTTATTTGAGGAAAAGAGACAGAAGGAACAGAGGGACAGGGAGAAAGAATTCCAAGTGGGCTCCATATCCAGCACAGAGCCTGATGCAAGCTTGATCTCATGACTCTGAGATCATGACCTGAGCTGAAACCAAGAGTCAGACCCTTAACTGCCGAGCCACCCAGACACCCTGAGCCACTGAAATTGTCAATAGCAGATAATGGAAGGAAGCCTTGAAGAAGACTGAGAAGGGGTGGTTGGAGCTGGTTCCCAGAGTGATTCTCAATGTCAGGAGGCAGAGGTTTTAGGCTAACCACGGCCAGTTGGATTTTTTTTTTTTTTTGGCAATTTGAATAATTCCAGACTTTCTCTACTGCTTAAGGGACCAATCTGGTTTGTAACCACATAAAATATCTTATTTATTCCTCCACTCATTTATTCTGGCACCTGCATAGTTACCCAGTACCTACTACAATCCAGGAATTATTCCAGGTACTGGGAGTGCAGCAAAGAACAGGATAAGGTGCTGCTCTCATGGAGCTTACATTCTGATTGGTAATTAACACATAACCAGATAATGTCAGCTGGTGATGTGTTCCACATAGCACAATGTATGCACAGTGACTAAAGCTGGTTTCTGTCGGGTGGTTGGAGAAGATCTCCTTGTGGAAGATTCCCAGTGCTTAGAACCCATGTGGCTGCAGCACAGTGAGTCATGTGGGAACACGGCTGGAGGTAAAAGCAGAGAATCAGGCTGGAGATAGGCCAGATGGACCTTGTAGACGATGGCAAGGAGTCTGGATTTTTCCAAGTGCCATGGGAATATTTTGGAGCACTGTAAGCCTGGGAATGACTTACTCTGGTTAACAGTTACTGAAAGCACTCTAGATGCTACGTGCAAAATGGACTTTTATAGGGTGGTCAAAGTAAAGCAGGGACACTCCATTGAGTGTTGTTCCCTCCACATATGACAACTGAATCTGGGGGGGTGGGTAGCCATAGATGTAGACATATTTTAGAAGTCATATCTGTAGGACTTTTGGATGGTAAGAGCGGGAGATGAATCAAGGATGCTGCTACAGTTTTTGATGTAAGTCACTGAATGAGTGATAATGACATTTATGAACATGGAAAAGATGGAGAGGGGAAGAAATTGTAGCAGATTCTAGAATCTCTAGTTTCTGCTTTGGTCACATTAGTGATACAGGCTTGTTAGGCATCTAAATAGGGATGCCAAGTACGCAGCTGGATTTCTGCGTGCAGAACTCAGGGAAGAGGTTAGGGCCAGAGACAGAAATTTGATGTCACATGCAAAAAAGATTGTAATTGACGTCAGGGGCCTGGCTGAAATGGCTCAGAGGGAAAGTGGACAATAGGACTCCAGATAGAATGGGCTCTGAGGCAAGAAGAAATAGATTGCAGAGGAGGATGGAAAGGAGCTTTCATTGAAGAAGGAGGGAAAGCAGAAGTGATAAACACCAGGGGAGAAAGGTAGGGGAAAGAGTCACTGGTAATTATAGGGAGAGACCAAGTAGAACAGGAGTAGAGAGGTGGCCTTTGGAACTAACAGGATGGACACTGCCAGGGAGTTTCAGCTGTATGCTAGGAATGGAAGCCCATTTCAGATGAGAAGTTCAAAATGGTGATGGGACAAATAATCCCTTCTAGAAGTAATGTGAGAAGGAGAGTCAAGGAATGGGACTATTGGAGAGGAATATGGCGTCAACAGATGTATAATTTTTGTTTTTTTTTAAAGACTTTATTTGACAGAGAGATCACAAGTAGGCAGAGGGGCAGGCAGAGAGAGAGGAGGAAGCAGTCTCCCTGCCGAGCAGAGAGCCCGATGCGGGGCTCGATCCCAGGACCCTGAGATCATGACCTGAGCCGAAGGCAGAGGCCCAACCCACTGAGCCACCCAGGCACCCTGTTTTTGTTTGTTTTTGAAGATGGCAGAAATCAGGGAATATTTTTATGTTGATGGAAATAGACTATTAAGAAAAAAATGTTGATGGATGAAAGAGACAGATGGTGCAGTTTGAAAATCTTTGAGTTGACTGAAAGGGTGGGATCCAGAGTTGGCCCTGGGTTGAGCCAGGCTCTCCAGGGAATAGGATGGAAAACAGATAGGGATTAATGGCTCAGGCAGGGTGGTAGATATGAGTGTGTGAGGGAGGACCAGTAGTCCATCCTGATTGTTTCCATTTTCTCAACTAGGTTTGAAGCCAGGTTGTTATCTAGGAGAAATGGCATTAGATCAAAGAGAGGAGAAAGTAGATTTTGGTAGACGGGAACATAAACAGACTAACCATTTAAATTTAAATGCATATTCCTTGGATCCAGCTGTGAATTTTATTTCATCCTAAGAAGAGACTCCAGGGCAGGCCATGTGTGATGCTGTGAAGGCAACTACACATTTTTATCTAATACCCTTTCTGTCTCCTGTCCACCAGGCCATTGCCTCCCCAGGTAATGGACGCTCAGTACTCATGAGATGCTCCCTTCTACCAGGTTGAGCATGTATGAGACTGATCTCAAGGAAATAAATGCCCCTGTGTCATTCTGCTCTTCAATGTGGCAATAGAAGACACCTTGCTTTGTTGACATGGGAACTCATGGTGCCCTCAGCAAGCCTCTTAAGTGTCAGGAAGGGCATTTCCAATTATAGGGGAGCTTTTGCTAATTCATCCACCAAACACAGGGTGCGACTCTGTGCCAGATCCCAACAGCAGAGGAGGCTGCAAAATTGTACTGGAAATGTCCCTGCCCTTCCTCGCTCTTGGCTTGGTTTGTCCATGGCCAATCAAGTTGCCTGCATCCAAATGCACTCATCTGCTGTTGGCTTAACAAATGTGACCTCTTTCTTCCCCTAGCCGTGGGGGCTGACACAGGGTTATCAGGCAAGACTGAACATGCTGAAGTCCCTCTGGATGAGTACAAAGAAATCATGCTGAAAAGTCTCAGGGAGGTGTTTGGAAATCTTTCTTGCCCCTTATTGGACCTTGTGGACTCTTAAAGGCTTCTGAGAGAATTATAAACCAGCATCATTTTTGTTCCCCTAAAGTTTAACAACTTTTTCAACTTTGGAGAAACATACTATAATAGAAAACCAAGTATCTAAAACAAATAAAGGACCAATACTTCACTGCTACTTTAGCTCTCCATATTGTACTAAACATACTTAATTCGGGGACATTGTGAAAAGGGCATTAATTCTCTTTAGACTCAGCCTTTAACTTTGTCTCCTCGGTGCTCCCATTGTGGGTTCTCATTTAATGTCATCACCCATCAGCACCTCCTCAACTGCTGGCTTTCACAGATTTCCATTAATATTCACCCTATATAAAGAATGCTTGAGAAAATATAAAAGGATATGTATTTCTAAGCAAAAGTTTAATTAAAATATTTTTTTTATACTGGCTTTGGTAATTTTTTTAAAATTTAATTTTATTTTTTCAGTGTTCCAAGATTCATTGTTCATGCACCACACCCAGTGCTCCATGCAATATGTGCCCTCCTCAATACCCACCACCAGGCTCACCCCCCAACCCCCTAATTAAAATCTTCTAAGGGTGACCTCAGTGACTAGAGAAAAATTATCATCATCATCAAACTCCAAAAAGAGTCTTGTTGGACATTTTGCAATGAAATAGAAGCCCCAACAAGGTTTAATTAGGCTAGTCAAAGTCCAAACGTTTTTATTATTGTACTTTCTGGCAGGGAGTTCAGAGTCAAAATTGATTCTTCCCTTTCAATATTAAACTTTATTTTTTCCTTCCCTAAGGGTTTGTGAGATGGCTACTTGATTGCACTTTGGCTTATACTTGGCATGGCATCAGGTTGTTTTGGATGGGGTTGGCCCAGAGCATCAACTGGCATGAACACCTGATAACACTGAATTGGGCGAAATCTGGAGTATGAGCCAGTGTGTCTTTTCAGGAGATACAGGGCTAAATGTTATGCAAGAGTAGATTGCCCCTGCCTTTTATGGTCAGGTGAGGTGAGCCTGATGGGCAAGCCAAGGCCACTAATCAGAAGAGAATATATCATTGAGCCACAATTGCTAGTGTACTAATGAACTTGGATCAATAACTGCCCCTTTAAATTGACTGTGTGTATCACGCCGCCTCCAGAGAGGCATGGGGCAGACAGACTGGGGATATGGGCAGCTCTGAGATTGAATCTTGGCTTTATCACTTCATTAGATGGGTGATCTTGGAAAAGTTACTAACTCCCCACTCAAGAGTCAACTTCTCATTTGTTAAATACCTACCTTTCCAAATTGTTTTGAGGATTGAAAATAATCTTTGTGCAATGCATGTACTAAAGTAATTGGTATCTGATAGACACTGCAAGAATGATGGCTGAGAAGAGCATGGTTCACAGAATTACAGATTCACTCTCTAAATTTATCGAGCACTTAACTATGCACTAGGTCCCATGATGCGTGACTTACGTATATTATCTCATGGAATCTTCTTGTAGGTATAAGTATCATTCTCACTTCTCAGAATGGAAAAGAAATTTTGGTGAAATTAAGGAACATGATGTACCAATTTCACTGGTAGTCAGGAGTGGAGACAGAATTTGAAGTCAGCCTGTCTGATCTGAAAGGCGTAGCCTGTGAAGGGAGAACTTAAAGTGGGGAGAGGAAGTTCTGCAAAGTAACTAACCACAGACTCAGTTCATGGCTAATCTAGAGCTACTAGCAATGTACAACAGCCAACTTGTCAAAATATTAGCGTGATATTTTGTATCAGAGAAGATAGGCTAGATTTCATCATGGTAATAACTCAAAATTCAGTGGCTTAACCCAATATGAACCAGTAACATGAGGTTATTTCTCAGTCATGCTATATGATCCAAGTGACTTGACAGGGGTCTAGTTTTCAAAGCCAGTCAACAGTCCAGGATGATAGAAGCTCCTCTGTGACATGTGCTTTGAGTACCATAGAGGTGGAAGGGAACATTACACATTGGCTTGTGAATTTTCCACCAGAGTTATATGCAGGGCTTATGTATATTCTTCTGGAAGAATGAGCATCACATGGCCCTGTTCCACAGGAACAGGGCCATGTGATCCAAATGCGTCTGGAAGGATGAAAGCTGGACATATTTGGCACACAATGCTAATGACTACTGTCCATTATAAACCTTAACTCACAAAAAGTTTTTAACTCAGTCTCCTGGTTTTCAAAACCACTTGGTTATCTGTGGTAGATCGTATTATTCTGTTCTCAATTGTTTATTCCATGTCCTATGAGGCAATTATATTTCTCCAATCCATGGGTATCAATCACTGCCACATGGCTTGCTATGACTAATAAGTGATGAGCTACAATCGTGACGTGTCCTGGCATTTCTCTTTTTTCTCCCTGCCATGAGAATGGCAAGTCCTACATAGGACTGCTTACTCCTTCAATCTGCATCCTGGAGTAAACACGATGTGAACAGAGCTGTAGCTCACATGTAATGCGAATGAAAAATAAGCCTTCGTGTTTTAAGCCCTTATGGTTGTTTGTTACTGAGGTATAACTTATGGAAAGCAGACTGCTACAGTATTTTTATCCCTCTTCTTAGTCAATAAAGAACAATGGAGTTGGATATACAGAAATTACTATTTACATTTGACCCTTGAAAAACACATGTTTGAACTATGTGGGTCCACTTATATGTGGATTTTTTAGAATACAGTACTGTAAATGTGTTTTCTCTTTCTTATGATTTCCTTAATATTTTCTTTTTTCTGGCTTACTTTATCCTAAGAACATAGTATATATTACATATAACATATAAAAAATATGTGTTAAACAACTATGTTATTGGCAGGCTTCTGTTCAACAGCAGGCTATCAGTAGTTAAGTTGTGGGAAGTCAAAATTATACATGGATTTTCAACTGCATGGGGGGGGGGTCAGTGCCCCTAACCCCCACATCATTTAAGGGTGAACTGACTGTCCATTTTGTTGAAGTATATCCATCGTTTAAACCAGAAGTATCTCTAAGGAATTATGTAAGTCAATATTATTTAGTTGAGTTGAGTTAAAAGCACAAAACTCTTGAGGCCCATTTGCATGAAAGATGGTTGTCCATCCCTTCACTTTCAGTCTGAATGTATCTTTAGGTTCAAAATGTGTCTCTTGTAGACAGCATATGGACAGGTCCTATTGTTTTATGCAGCCTGCAACCCTGTGCCTTTTTATGGGAGCATTTAGTCCATTCACACTGAGAGTGATTATTGAAAGATAAGTTTTTATTGACGTCATGTTGCCTGTGAAGTCTATACATTGTCTCTGTAACTTTCTGTTCTATGTCACTCTTGGGTTCTTTCTTCTTTTATAGAACCTCCCCCCCTTAGTATTTCTTGTAGTATCAGCTTGGTGGTCACATTATCTTTTAGACCTTGACAATCTTGGAAACTCTTTATCTCTCCATCCACTTTGAATATCAGCCCTCCTGGATAAAGTATTCTTAGCTGCGTATTCTTTTCACTTAGTGCCCTGAATATGTCTTGCCAGCCCTTTCTGGATTGTCAGGTTTCTGTGGACAGGTCTGATGTTATTTTAGTGGTCCTTCCTCCATACATAAGGAATCTCTTCCCCTTAGCTGCCCTTAAGACCTCTTGTCTTAAATTATGATTCATGAATTTCACAATCAAGTGTCTGAATGTCTTTCTAGACTCGTTGATCTTGGGGGGGGGGGCCTTTCTGCCTCTAGGACATGAATACTTGTTCCATTCCCCAGATTAGGGAAATTTTCATTTAGAATTTGTTCAACTATATCTTCTAGTCTTCTCTTTCTCCACCCCCTCAGGGATCCCAATAATTCTGACATTGGAATGCTTCATGGCATCATTTATTTCCCTAATTCTGTTTTCATGGCTTCTAAGTTGTTTGTTCCAGGCCTCCTCCTAGTCCTACTTTTCTATCAGTTTGTCTTCTCGATCACTAATTTGATCTTCTGCCTCAGTTACCCTAGCTGTTAGAGTATTTAGAGTAGATTGGATCTCATTGATAGCATTTTTTACTTCTGCCAGATCAGCTCTCATTTCCACCCTTAGAGATTTTATGTTGCCACTAATGGTCTTCTCCAACCTAGCCATTGCCTGCTAACAGACACATGTAAAAATATTCATCATCGCTAGCCATCAGGGAAATTCAAATCAAAATCACATTGAGATACCACCTTACACCAGTTAGAATGCCTAAAATTAATACAACAGTAAACAACAAATGTTGGAGAGGATGTGGAGAAAGAGGAACCCTCTTACACTGTTGATGGGAATGCAAGTTGGTGCAGCCATTTGGAAAACAGTGTGGAGATTCCTGAAGAAATTAAAAATAGAGCTACCTTATGACCCTGCAAATACACTACTGGGTATTTACCCCAAAAATACAGATGCAGTGAAAAGAAGGGTCATATGTACCCCAATGTTCATAGCAGCAATGGCCACAATCACCAAACTGTGGAAAGAGCCAAGATGCCCTTCAACAGATGAATGGATAAAGAAGCTGTGGTCCATATAGACAACGGAATATTACATAGCCATCAGAGAGGATAAATACCCAACTTTTGTATCAACAGAAATGGGACTGGAGGAGATTATGCTGAGTGAAATAAGTCAAGCAGAGAAAGTTGTCATATGGTTTCACTTACTTGTGGAACACAAGGAATAACAGGGAGGACATTAGGAGAAAGAAAGGAAAAGTGAATTGGGGGAAATCAGTGGGGGAGATGAAGCATGAAAGACTGTGGACTATGAGAAATGAACTGAGGGTTTTGGAAGGGAGGGGGTGTGGCGGGATGGGTGAGCCTGGTGGTGGGTATTAAGGAGGGCACATATTGCATGGAGCACTGCGTGTAGTGCATAAACAATGAATCTTGGAACACTGAGAAAAAGAAAATTAAGATGTAAATAAATAAATAAATAAATAAATAAATAAATAAATAAAACAAAGGCAAAGGGAAAAAAAAGCACAAAACTACATTCTCCAAATTGGGACATCACCCAATACCTTAGAGTTCTTATGAGGAATCTAGTAGGAGAACTAGGAACATAGAAATACTGTTTTCAAATGCAGACTATTGGCCTTGTCCTCACTGAGCCATTGCCTTAGAAGACCCGAGAATAATCTATATTCATGTCCACTTTGGGCAGAAATTATAATGATGAAATGTTACTATCTATAGGAATGCAAAGTCTTTTCTGAGTCCACTGATCCTCATTAATTCACATCCCATTGATTTGTAATTCATGGTAAGTAACTGGGGCAGAGGCCAGGCTGGCATTTACTCTCAGTTGTGAGTATGCATTTCTTGAACTGGCTATCACAAGTTAACATTTGCCGTTTTGACTATTCAGAGGGCCTTCAGAGGGTCATTTGTTATTTTGTCTAGGCATCAGCTGCAAGGTCCCTGAAAACAATGGAGCCACTCTCTGTGATTGGCCCTTTGGACTTTCAGATTTCCCATCCTCTTCAAGGTTTGCTCTCTGTGGCATTTCACCTGTGCAGTCTATGGCGGAAGAAATGATCTGCTCTCACAGAATCAGGAAGTCAAAAGGTCACCTGTGAGCTAGGTAACATTATCGCTCTAATTTTAGTGTGGAAGAAATCTCGAGGCATTGAATGGAGTAACTGTGGTTGGAACCCAGGATGGTCTGGCACTATAAATGACACCAAGAAACACTCAAGCTTACCTGTAGCTGAGAGAGATTATTTTTTAAAAGAGGCATACTAAACAATTAATGTAACAAACAGAATTTGCAATTGGTTGGTATAAGAAAGAAGACAAAGGGCATGCTTAGCTAGAGAAGAAGCACCTGTGGCTGTTTAGCTCAGTATGTAGTGTGTGTGTATGTGTGAATAATTTACATGGTTTCCCCCCATGATTCTCTCCTGGTCATTAGAAATTGTACAGTGGAGCTGTCTCGCTGGGAACATCCCGTCCCCACTCATATTATGGCTTGTCCTCAGAAATAATAAAACTCCATTTATTTAAGGATATGCTAATTTAAAGGTATACTTCACACTATTTGACACTCATCTCTTAATTTTAATAGTGCTATTTCTTCCCAACATGAGTATTGACTTTAGAGTTTAGGCTACAGGTAACTTTCAGATGCTAATTCAATTTTTTTCTTGGATTTGAATCTAAATTGTATATATTGTGTGTCCATCATTGACTTCTATGGGACATCTGTTTCAGTAGTTCCTCATAGCCTATTTAGAAAAGGAAGAACAATAGATTGTCTGACACTGGTGTTTTAATAATGAAAATTTTTTGTCAATTTTTTGTATTTTGTTAATCACAGTCACAATAATGTATGGTCACTTTGATGTACTACCTTCTAAATTATGGGGCCCTACATGCCTCTTTTAATTAAAAATTTTTAATTTTAATTAAAAATTAAGGGAAATAGTATTTAACAGAGTCATAATATTCTTCCTTTTAGAGGGGCTGTGGAAAAGCTTAAAATCCTGTATGTGTCTATAGCATCCCACCTCAGATTGTTAGGACATTTGGTGAATCAGTACACAGTGTTCTCAAACTACTGAGGATCACAAAAAGTTTACCCTATTTGGGAAGCAATTATCATTTGTTTTTATCCAGCCAATGACACTCTTGGGATATTGAGGTAGACATTTTGGAAAGAAGCCCTGAATAAATCACTTGAACCTAATGCTCCCGGAAGAAAGGACAGTTGGATTTCTTGATGTTGATGAATGGTAGATTTCTACCTAGGAAAAATAAATTCATGTGTCCTTGAAGTTTTCTTTATTCCTCTTTATATAGATTTACCAGGAGGTTTTCACCCAAGTTCTTAACACTTCAGATTACATCAATTAATTCTTTTCCCAGGTTAGGTAGTTGGGGTTGTAACTTTTAAGACAAAAGTGGTAAATCCTGAGATAATGACTTGCCAATGGAGAGATTAGCTGTAACTTATCAAAAGGAGAAAGTAAGATTTGAAAACTCTAATGGGTTTGAAATATCATTACTAGAAATAGCTTAAGAGTACTGTAATGCTAACACTCAATCATCTTATCTGTGAAATGCCACCTTTTCAAAATCTGTGATCTCATATTCTCCTCTATTACAGTGAAGTGGCATTTTGATCACAGCAAAGAAAAATGGTACTTGGAAATCAAATCTGACAGAACATCATAGTCTTTCAGGGTTATTTGTGTATTGATTTGGATTGCTGTACTGTTTTGTGGCACATTTCATTTTAATCTGTGGCGGTTAAAAATTCATGTGAATGAATTAAGAGTTTTAAAATGAACTGGTAACACTGGAGCCCAACAAAGCCACCTTAAAGAAAAATAGGAACTCATAGTCCAGGGAAAGGGAAGACAGACTGCACACTGTGCAAACAGAAGTGCACCATTTCCTTTGGGTGCACTTCTCTGATGAATCCTCACGAACCAACAGCATTCATCATGCAAAGAACACTGGACTTGGAGGCTCTAAAGGTCACTGATCTTAGGTTTCAAGCTCCTACTCAACCAGCGGCCATTGGGCTTGAGCCAAGTACTAGTCTTGTTAGCGACTCATCTTGCCTGGGTCTCCATTTCCTCCTCTTACTGTAACGTAAGAGCTGGGTGAAGATTCCTTCCAGCTCAGAACTCCTGCGATCTGTGGTGTGTTTTTTTCATAACAAACCTCTCTCCACAAGCACGTTTCTCTAGAGACAGAACTGAGTTTTCCTACGGTGAAGGATGGAAACTCCTTCCGATTTGCCCTCCCCCACTTCCCATTTCTGACTTCCGGTTTGCTGGCACCTACTTCCGGCTTGCCTTCCCCAACCTCCAATGCACACTCCTCTCCTCCTTGGTAACCCCGGATGCAGGCTGCTGGGCTGGCAGCCCTGTTTCCTCATCTATAGTGTTCATATATCTGCACTGACTAGGGTTCCTCCCATCCTCCACTTTCCCCTGTTTTCTGTGCAGTATTTAAATTTTCCGGGAGTTCTCTTCTTTGAGAAAAAGTTGAAGGACAAACAGCCGTCAGAGACGGAGGTGGAGCTCAGAGATTAAGAGGCTTGAACGAGATTCCAACCAGTCACAGCGTGTTACCCTCATGTGGATGGCGATTCAAACAAGCAGATTTGAAAACAATGGGGAAAAAAAGACATTTGTGAGACGGTTAGAACTCGAACACCTAGATGTTGGAGCTTAAGGAATGATCAGTAATATTTTAGATATTTTAGGTGCCACAGCGGTGTTCTGGTTTGTTTTAGAAGCCTTGTCTTTTAGAAACACGCACGGAAAGACGTGTAGATCAAATGATCTGATGCCCCGGGCTGTTAGTGAGTGGTGGTGTAGATGAAACAAGTTTGATTGTAAATTGACAACTCTTGAAACTGAATGATGGGTACGTGGGAGTTAATTACACTATTTGGTCTACTCTTGTATAAGTTTTATGATCTCCATAATAAAAAGTGCAAAAAAAAAAAAAAAAAGCTTAATGGGGATTCATCCTAGCTAACAGGCACATTTGCTGAGGTGTTGGAAAGGACTGCTTGTCATAGTTGCATAATCGTTGGGGGTAAATATGGAAGTTCATCAATCAGAAAGGCTATAGTGAGGAGCTGGCTGGCAATGGGCCCAGCTCTGTGTAGCTGTCATCTAGCCTCCAGGCCAATTTGCCCTCTATAAATAACAGTCTATATGAATGCTTTACTATTTTAAAGTACATTTGCCACAGCTGCTGAGCATGTCTGTTTACGTAGCTGTGAACCCTTCTGTAAACATCACTATTTCAAAATTGCCCATGTGTCAGGAACATAAAGGGCCCCCTTTAAAAATATATTTGCAGGATGAGATATGGCCAGTTCCCAGATGTCTGGGTGGCTGGTGTCAGAATTTTCCAGGGTTTGATTCGTTTTCAAAAATAGAATCACATGACTGGAAGGTTCTTGAGAGGTCACCGTGCACGTCCCTCGGACTCTGGGCTCGACCAGACTGAAGCCATTCACCAAGGATGTGGGTCTATCTTTTGTAGGTCTTTTGTGGGTCTGTCTTTTATGAGGCTAGAGGACTTATCAAGCGGAGGACTGAGGCCAGGATGTGCAGGGCATTGAAGTTGGGCAGGACTCATGTCCTGCCTTCAGGGAGCTTGCTCTCATTTGCTAAAACATGCCTGACTCTAAGCGACATAACAAAGCAGCCTTGCTGCAGTACAGCTATCATGAGACTATAAAACATCAATGGAACACCAACTGACCTATGCTAGGACAGGACGCTCAGCAGACTGAAGGACCCCAGTGGATACCCAGCTTACTGCAAGATAGCTCAGATTTCCATATCGGATTCACTGTGTGACAACAACATGCATGCCAGGAAGAGAGCACAGTGATGAGACTGCGGTGTGGAGCTCATCCTTGGAAGAGGCCTGCTAATTGGGATCAATGATAGTGATAATGGTTTAAGGTCAACTAAGACCTTTTGGAAAGGAATGCATAAAACAGAAATTGCTTTGTGTTAGCTTGCTGTTTTCAAGATTTCTGATTTCCCATCTAGCCCTACAATGAATAATTAGATCCTTGCGAATTTGTTTTCCTTGGTGTGTATTTGGTCCACATTAATTTTTTTCCTGTGGCTTTGACTCCTTGAAGCATTCCCTCTGTCATCCCTCAAGGGCCTGATTAGTACCCATAAATCCCATTTGTGCTTTTTCATTCACAAAGAAAAAGCATCCTGCTGAAGTTTAAAAGATCAGATATTCTGGAAGTACTGAACTGTATGAATTCCATCAGGAAAAGATGAAGACATATCCAGCTTCCAGACAAACCTGGAACTTTCTAGAACACTCTTCACTCCACTTAACAGAAATTAGAAAACTATTTTTTTTTTTTAAAGAAAATTAACAGTAGTTGTCTTTCTCCAGAAACAGGGCTAAGTGTTTTGATTCTTTTTGCTGGCAACTACCAAGTTTCCTCTAAGAAAGCAATAAGAAAGACTGCTGAATGCTCAGAGGCAAGGATCCCTGTTAATTGCCAAGAGAACAGTGTTCCTCCCTTTAGAAAGCCTCACTCATAACGAGCTGTCATTGGAAAGACAGGGTCTGCTTCAGGGAGCATTTCCAACTCAGGGACATTACAAAGATAATTTGCTTATTCTAGATTCATTTATTTTTTGAGATTGGGCTTTGGTTTGAGGGAGCATGAAGCTCAGCTCCTGTAATTTTTTTAAATTTTATTTTTATTTATTTGTCAGAGAGAGAGAGAGAGAGAGAGAGAGAGCGAGTGCACAGGCAGGCAGAGGGGCAGGCAGAAGCAGAGGGAGAAGCAGGCTCCCCGCTGAGCAAGGAGCCTGAAGCGGGACTCGATCCCAAGACCCTGGGATCATGACCTGAGCTGAAGGCAGCTGCTCAACCAACTGAGCCATGCAGGCGTCCCTCAGCTCCTGTAATTTGAAGCTCACATTAACACCAATAACTGGAGGGTACTTCTCTAGTGGCTTTTGCTTTTTGAACTCAGAGATACAATGATAAGAAGGCTTGTCCCCTCCCCTCCCTCATGTCCTACTGGGAGAGTTTATAGGGAGAGATCTTTTTCAAATATTAAATTCAATTAGCCAACATATAGTACATCATTAACAGTGAGACATTTAATATTAAAACCACATCGTGAGTGGGCAGTTGATGCTGCCGGCGGCTGTACCACACTGGCCACCACTAGGGGGCCCCAGAGTCCCTGTGCTCCGCAGAAGTGGGAGTTACTGATCTGTGAGAAAATGACAAAGCTTCCCGTTGGGATCGTTTCCTCCCCTCTCTCCTCACCTTCCTTCTCCCCTTTCTGCTTCTACCTCCCCACACACAATCATTGCCTCAGGAGTACATGGGAAAGTCAGGTTCAAGGTACAGATAGCCGCGTTCACATGAGCAGCGCTTAGTATTTCACATGAATTATTTCGTTATTCTTTATAGCCGTTTCAAATTAGGTCCATGTTCCTTTTGTTTTATGGAAAGGAGCACATGCCAATTCATACAGTTCAGTACTTCACTGAGCTCCATACAAAGACTTTTACTCACATTTTCATTGTTTGCTGCACTTAAAAAAACCTAGCACAGATGTTTCCACCACTCTAAGAGAAGTTAGTTAGAGGTTATGACTTGGCCTGTTGGGTCCTGGGAAGTGGAAATAGGAAATCAATGACTTTCAAGGGATGTCCAAGATCAAGTTACGGGTTGAGGAAGAATCTGGAGCCAGGCTGTTGGCCGGGCATTTTCAGATTATATGGGTGAACCGTGAGCCTCAGGTTGCAGACCTCAAAGCACAGAAGGGCAGCTTGAATATCTAAAGAGGATTTTAAGTCCAATATTGATAACTCCGAAGAAGAACAGGAAAGAAAATAATGAATTTGGGTTCCAGTTTATACATTTCCTGTGGGGCACTGTTCTTAGCTTAAGTCAGAAGGTAGGGATCTATTTTGTGGAATGTTACCAGTGAATATGGGCCGAACGTGCTTTGCTTTTGGGATGTATAACACGTGTCAAGTTCAGATACGAGTGAAGACATCAATAAAAACAGACTTTCTCTATTTTGAGGGCAGATCATGTTTTCCGGAGAACACATAAATGATCAGCTATTAACTGTAGAAGGGTCAATAGGATTGTGATGAATGGATCTTCAATTTTTTTTCCTTTCCTGCTAGAATTATTTACTAGGTCCACAATGTTATGTCAGTTGGGGGTTCAGCAGGTAGAGTAAGTGGAAAGACACCTAACCTGCACTTGATATAAAAGAAAAGCCAGTGCGATGGGTCTTGCAAATGGCTTCCAAAGAAGAGGTGAAATTACATTTTTTATTAAAGCAATTCGTCAGGCTTCCTTTGAAAGGCTTAACTTTTTCCTCCAGGCTTGCCAATAAATAACCTCAAGTATTTAAATTAACCAATGTTTTAGAGCCATTTAAAAAGTGCTTCGGAGACAGAGAAGATTTTAATTTAAGGAAATATTTGGAAATTTAAAATATAGTAAGTGGTGCTTTCAAAAAATTACTTATTGACTTATTTTCTAAAGGCTTTTAAAAAGTTAAATGATTAGACTTCTTGGTGGGTAGTCATGGGCATATTATTTCATGAAACAAGGGGATGGAGTGAATAGCGAGTGAAATTTAATTTTTATATTTTATCATAAATAAGTATGTCAGATCCAGCTTAAAATGAGCGTAAATCCCACAGAAACCCCAGGACGGAGCACGCCTTACCTGTAGCTTCCACCATTCCTTCAAGGATGACCACAATTTCCAGTTCCTCTTTGGGCAGCTGGGCTTTGGAGATCTCCCAGAAAGGACTCTGTTGGTTAATTTCGTGGCTGATGATGAGTGGTGATACCAGAAACAGGCGGTCATCCCCGGTGTAGTACCCTACATTGATATCTGTTTGGTTCAAGGGGATGAACTCACCCTCTGAGGTCTGTTTGGACTTGATCAACTTGGCTCGGATGGAAGCCTCAACGATGTGGGAATTCCTGAGATCCCCTACTCGGAACATCAGGCACAGTTTCCCATCCCTCATGGAGATCACCGCATGGGTGGAAAAAACCAGGGTCTCTGCCCTCTTCTTGGGTTGTGATATTTTTACAAACATGCATCCCACCATGAATGCATTGACAATGGACCCCAGCACAGATTGGATTAAGAGGAGAATAATTCCCTCTGGGCACTTGTCCGTGATGACCCGGTAGCCATAACCGATGGTGGTTTCTGTCTCTATTGAGAATAAAAAAGCAGAGACGAACCCGTTGAGGTTGGTGACACAGGGAGTCCATGAAGGGTCCTCTATGTGGTCCATATCTCCTCGGATGTATGCGATTAGCCACCAGATCATCCCAAAAAAGAGCCATGTCACTGTGTAAACCATGACGAAAATCAACAGGTTGAATCTCCACTTGAGATCTACTAAGGTGGTGAAGATATCCGTCAGGTAGCGGTAGGTCTCCCTCACATTGCCGTGGTGGACGTTGCATTTTCCATCTTTCCGCACGTACCTCTGGATTTTCCTTTTGGTCCGGTCTCGGCTGATGTGTCTTGGCAGGTCGTCCCTGGCCTGCTTAGGCAACTTTGGCTGGTGAATGGCCACAGGGCTCTCAACATCCTGATCCATGGAGTCACCTTCCAGGACATTAGCTGGTTAGTTTGGAAGGAAAAAAAAGAAAAATGGAATGAAAGGCTGGTTCTTGGGGATCATGGAAACCAAACTGTGTATCGTGTAAGGTAGTGAAACCAAATAGCATTTGTGTAGCTTTTAACAGAATAGATGAAGCCATTTTTATTTGGCATCTCTGGACAGGCCTTTAGTTGACTTGGACTCCTGTGCCTTTTAATCTAGCTCATGTGAATACTTCCCCACCCTTTCCACCAGGACAGAGCTTACTGCTGTGAAACTGTCTCCCTCCAGCAAGTTCTGAGAGTCAGCCCCCACATGGGACATTCCATCTGAGATGCCAACACATGGGAAAGGCAGCACACCCTGGATAAAGAAATGTTTCAATTCAGGCAGTCTTGGTTCTGCCACTTAACAATTATGGACTGTTGGACATGCTGTTATGGGCTGCATTGTGCCCTTCCCCCTGATCTGTGTTGAAGACCTATGCCCCAATGTGATTGTATTTGGAGATAGAGCCTTTAAGGAGATAGCTAACATTAAGGATGGAGCCCTAATAGAATAGGAGTCCTTATAAGAAGAGGGAGAGATAGGTGTCCTTCTCACTGGCCACCCAGTGGTCCTTCCCAATGGCCATCCAAACAAGGTGGCCAGAAAGGAATCCTGCCAGCTCCTTAATCTGAAAAACCTCCAGCCCCGCCTCCCACTCTGGTATTCTATTACAGCAGGCAGCTATGCAAATTCATTGAGCCTGAGTTTCCACATTTACAAAATGGTGATCATGATACCAGATTTATAGGCTTGTTATAAAGTTGAATGAAACCACGTATATGCTATGTGCTTGCATAACTATTCCTTTGTCTTAAATCGTGCCTGGGCTAGTACTCTCCTTATTTAGGGCAAGAATTTTGAGTGAGCTCTTTAAACTGTGACCCGAATTTCAGAGCCGAAAAATAAAAATTCTGGTTTTTGTTGGTAAGTATGCATGCATTATACTCTAATGGTTGATTTAATGCCAAGGTTAAAAAAAAAAAAGGTGTGTGGGGGAAGTTCTCTCTCTTTCTAGTGTGACACATTTTATTTGGTTTCTGCCTCAACATGCAACATCTGCAATTTTGGCTCATGGTTATTTCCTTTCTGACGGCCTTCATGACTCATGCATTGGTACAGTCGTTAGCTAACAGTGCATTAGGAAAACTCTTCTAGAGTCTGAGTGCAAAGGGAAATTTGGAAATGATAGTGCTAGTAAACACATAAGCTGCTCTATGAAACTACTTGTTTAGTCCATAATTTTAAAGCTTCCTAAAAGTTTTATAAGCCGTTTCTTTCCCCAGGCTTTCATCCTGTGTCTTTGACTCTGCCATGCACTTTCTCTGTGGTAACTACATGTTCCCCTGGGTTAAAGGAGAAAGTCTGTTGAGAAAACATTTACTTGAATAAGAAAATAGTTGCGGAGAGGACCTAAGTGTTAACAGCTTCACTTATAGATGAACCGTGTTCACGGTTGGTGAGTTTCCTTAAAAGTCAATCCCATAGATTTGTTTTTATATTTGAGCACAAGGAAGAGACACCTGGTCTGCAGAAACTGCTGTTTGGTTTGACAACCTTGACTTTGAGATCACTGCCTTCAGGAGCCTTCATTTGAAAAGAGAGACTTTGCTTGTTCGTTTTCTTCTTCCAACAAAGAGTCCAGGACAGGAGTCAAAGGGCAGAGGCTTGGCTCAGGACGGAATGGAGGTGGTGGGACATCTGGATGGATGCAGAGGCCAGCACCCCCACGAGGTGGAGATGTGGGGGGCCCAGAGTGGTCATGCCTGAGCTCGAGCTCCTAATTTCGCCCTGGTTGGGAGTCTCTAAATATGAGTTCATGTGGGACGAACTCTGGGTTCAAATCCACCATGGTGAGGAGGCTTTGTTCGCAGGACACGAGGGCCCAGGTGGACCTGGGGTACGGTTTTGCCTTGACCTCTGACTGTACAAGGCCACCCGAGCCCTGTGTCCTCAAGTCCTTCAGTCCTTCCGTCCTAAAGAAGAGGGCTCGTCAGATTAGCTGACTCTTAACAGTCTTCAGTGATATTTCCTACTTTAAAATGTCACAGAGGAAATATACAACCCTCCCCCTACCTCCCCACCTCCCACCCCAGTCGAAGCTGTTTCCTGGCTTTTCCTGGCTGGGCCCGAACCTTCAAATTCAGGCATTTATCCTGACCTGGAGGAACCTGTCTGAATGGTTAATGAGCGAGTAGAGACAAGAGCTCAGGGTAGTCCGGGGAGCCTGCCATTGATCCATCAACTTCTTTTTTGTTGTTGTTGTGTTTTCCTCTTTTTCTAGCTCAAGACTGAGCCACATTCCCCAGGTTCCTTTGCACTGAGTCCTGGCCTGTCTGGAGCTGGTGCATCTTACCGGTCCAAGGCCTTAAATAGAGGATGTGCCCCCTCCTACTCCCCTGCCCCTTCCGTGGAAGATGGTGCAGTCAGAAGGTGGTAGAGGGACCTGGGTCCCGAGTCAGTGGCAAGAAGCTGCCATCTGACTAGAAGCAAGACAGAAAAAGATCAAGTTTGGGACACCTGGGGGGCTTAGCGGGTTAATAAGCCTCTGCCTTCGGCTCAGGTCATGATCTCAGGTCATGATCTCAGGGTCCTGGGATCGAGTCCCGCATCAGGCCCTCTGCTCAGAGGGGAGCCTGCTTCCTCCCTCTCTGCCTACTTGTGATCTCTGTCAAATAAATAAATAAAATCTTAAAAAAAAGAGCTAGGTAATATAAATAAATAAATAAATAAATAAATAAATAAATAAATAAATAAAATTTAAAAAGAGATCATGTTTGAGCCATTGTGTATTTTGTGTTTACTATCAAACACATACTTCTCTCTCATTTTACGGGCAGCCGTACTGACTGGGAGAAGCAGAAAGAAGCGTCATCTGGGGGCCTGGCCTGGGAAAGCCCCAGGAGAGAAGACGGACTGTTTGAGTGTGGCATCTACAGTGAACCAGCATGTGGTTAACTGAATGCTTGGGTCTGGTGTTGGGGAAAACGTAAATGCATATGCTACTTAAGTGCCTTTTAAAAACAGATCAAAATGGAATCAAACAAAGAAAGCCAAGCCTCCTGGGGAGTGGGGTGGGAAGGTGGACTTTAAGGGTGTCCCGGTAGATGAGGCAGGGGCTGTAGGCAAGCTGCATCCGTGGAAAGATGGGGAAGGGGTTCAGAATATGTCGCCCCCCCAAACATGCCACTTTGGCACACTGATTATTTTAAATTAAAGGTACTTACAGAAGAGCTAGTGCAAGAAGACCCCTGACCCCCGTTCTCCTGAAATCTCCCTCGTGACAGGTGCGTTTCCTGTACCGGGAGGGTTGAAGACACTCTCACCACCAGAGACAGGAAATTTGAGGCTGAGAAGATTGTGTGAACAAACTTTGTTAAAGCCACCCGCATCTTCCTCATGACCTCTGCACCATTTATTACCCACAACCCAAACTCCTTTGTCTTGCCAATTCTTCCCGCATGGGCTCTAGCTCTGAATGGCGTCACAACTTCCCGCTCTGCTCACCAGCCCCGTCTGTACTCTTTAGTTAGGCTCCCATGGGCGCGTGTGTGCTTTTCTCGTGGGGTTCCGTGTTGGCCTAACTGTTAGGCCCAGCCAGAGATCCACGAAGGAGACAGGAGAATGTTGGCTCTGGGCAGTGGGAGGTCAGGCTGGGCCTCTTGCTTCACAGGGGCCCAGGGCAGGGGCCGGCAAGGGATTGGGAGAAACCACAAAGCCAGTAGACATGTGAAAGGACCGTGGGGAGTAGAAGACACTAGAGGAGTAGTCCCGAGGGCCCGAAAGGGTGAGGCCAGCGAGGAGGGGGCTGTGGAGTGTGCAGGAGGAGGGCCGAGCCTCCAGGCTGTGTCCCGAGCAACTGTGGGAAGCCTTGAAAGAGGGCCCCCCCAGGTCTGAGCAGAGGGCGGCTCAGCTCCCCCCCAGCAGGAATGCAAACGCGTGGAAGGGCAATGCAGAAGGGAGCTTTAAGGAAGGTTCTTAACGTTCCTTCCGTGCAGGAATCCCAGGTGTGCATTTGAGGGGCGGTCTGAATTGCATTCGCAAGAGCATTCTGAGCCGCTCAGCAGCCGCACTTGCCTCCCGGGGATCCTGCGCAGCCTTTGACACTAAAGACTTCCCCCCCCCGCCGCGGCTACTCAGAAACTGGCCCCGCCCCAGCGCCGTGTCACGTGGTCAGACCCACCCGGCTCGGAAACTGCCCCCTTCGCCCCCTCTCCCCGCGCCCCCGCGCTGTGCTGGCGCTGCGGTCACAAGGCTCAGACCCGCCTTCCGCTCTTCCTGCTCCTTGCTGCGTGGTCTTGCAGGCAACTTGACCAGAGAGAATGCAGAGGAACCCTCTGCTGCCTGAAAAGTGCCCGATCGTGGGCAAGAGGACAGCAGGAGCAACGCCAAGCATCCCGATGGTTTCTCTGATGAGTTGTGTTACGGGATTTTGGCTTAAGTGTGGGTCTGTGTGATAAAACCAGCTGTTTCTTATACCTCTCTCTCTGTCTTTTAGAAAGGTGATCAACTGTCATGAAACAAGCTAAGGTGCAAAACAGCCTAGTGTTGAAATTTAACCTGAAAGAAATAATAGCAAGGGACCGAGCGACAAGCTGGAAGGGGCTTGATCCCTGAATCGCGGGGATCGCGTTGTCGAATTTTCCGTGCCCTCCAGGGAAGGCCGCTGGGGTGCCCTGGTCAGTATAAACTAACCCATGTTCTCCTGATGGGAAATTGTTACATTTCAAATTGTATATGAATTCCTTGGGTGATGTTTCCAGGGAAACGTTCGAAAAGTACTTTAAGAATTTTTAAGGCCTTTCAGAAAACCCAACAGGAAAGCAGGAGAGAGCTCAAACGCATGTGCGAAAATCAAAAGTTGGAAGGACAGGCACACAGATGTTAACAGGGTAACTCTGAGTGGGTAGTTTATGGGTGATTTAAAATTTTTAAAAAAATATTCTGTTTTTTCCGGATTTTCTAGAATGAGTCTATATCACTTTTATAATCGAAAAGAAAAAGGAATTTTCAAACGAAACATTGGGACCCTTTTAGTGCGTGATTTAAGGAATCTGAGAAAATCATAACTAAACCCCCGCTGTTGGGGTTTGAAATGAAAACATTGTATTAGGTGAAAAAAGTCAGATATGAAAGAACAAATATAGTTTGAGTCCACTTATATGAGGTACCTAGGAGAGACAAATGCATAGAGACAGAAAGTAGAATAGAGTTACCAGGGGCTGAGGAGAGAGAGGAATGGGGAGTTATTTGTTTGTGATGTTAAAAAAAATTCTGGAAATGGATAGTGGTCACCATTGCACAACATTATGAGTGTACTTAATGCTACTGAATTGTACACTTAAAAGTGTTTAAAATGGTAGATTTTATGTTACATATGTTTTACCAAAACTTAAAAAAATTACCTGCTCAAATAGTTCATGTATTATTAAGAGCCCCTAGATGGTGTATCAGATATGGCTCACTTTTATTTTACTTTACTTTCTTTTTTTCTCCCCTGAATCAAAAAAATGTGGTAAATTTGTTTCAGCATTCTTGATTAAAGGCAATTTAAAATGCAAGGCATCTTGCCATGTGAGGTCTACTACTGAACTCTAAAAAGACCTTACTGGGAAGGCATTTCTTTGATCAGAAGTAAGCAACAAATTAAAGTATGATATGAAAAACAGACAAGGGAAAGGGGCACTGGGAAGAGATCAGCAAGTTGAAACCTAAATCTGTCTTAGGTGGAGAGCAGGATGGGTTTGCTCAAGGAAGTGATGAGTGTGTGTTTGCTTCCTGATAGACAAAAGCTGGGATGGTGGGACATTTGAAAAGCAGGAATAGCATGTGTGAAAGTCTTGAAGGGATGAAGCTACTTTGTTTCAGAATGACAGAGATTCTGGAATACAGAGCATGTGTCGGGGAAATGGAAGGAGCTAGGAGAGCAGTGGATGAGAGCCAGGCTAGACCCCAAAGTCTTCTCTACCAGTCAATGGAGATTGGCTTAAAATTGGTCTTAAAATGTGGGGCATAAACAATGAATCTTGGGACACTGAAAAAATAAAATTAAATAAAAAAATATGACTGAATATTTTATGTATTTTAGAAAGACCCCTCTGGAGGGTAGTCATATAGAGTAGAGATTAGAGGGAAGTGTAAGCAAACTTTTTCTGTAAAGGGCCAATAGTAAATAGTTTAGTCTTTGTAGGCAACATAAGTGTCTGTTGCATATTCCTGTTTTTTACAAACTTCTTATAATCCTTGAAAAAAATGTAAAACTAATCCTAGCTCATGAGCAGTACAAAAAGAGGCCACAGGCTGGATTTGCTGAATTCTGGAGACAGGGTGCCAGCAAGAAGGAGAAACAGCGAGGTGCCGGATTAAGGGGGCAGTCATGAGGATGAAGAGGTGACAATGGATTGCGGGTTGAGTAAGATACAGAAATAACATCATTGGGAGATTAGCAACTGTGGAGGGGTAGGGGCAGGAAATCATCTGGGGGATGGCAGGACAGTCCTGGAGGTATAAGGGTAGGAGACGATTCTGGTTTGGGCTGGGCTGGTCGAGATTATCTGCAGACACTCAGGTGGGCGCTTCTGTGGGAAATCGAGTGTGAGGCTTGGTGGTGACGGACTGGGCTCCAGGTTTGGAAGGTTATGGGTGCACAAGGGGAAGCTGCAATTCTGGATATGGGTAGACGTTCCTGGGGGGTGGGGGGGGCGGGGACTGTGCAGAGTGAGAAGAGAATATAGAAGAGAGGATCCTGGAAGCTAATTACATTAAGAAGTCAGAAGTAGAGGAGCAGTAAGGGGGGGAAGGGGGGCGGAAGGGATAAGTGGTGTGAGGGCAGGAGGAGAGAGCAGGGCAGGAAGCCAGGTGGGGCTCCAGCCCAGGGTACAGAAAAAGGGGGCATTATTCGGCACACACTGTGGGGACAACCGTAAACCCACTTGAAAGAAAAGTCATGAGCCCTTTCCTTATTCCTTATATCAGAATAAATTCCAAGTGGATTAAGGATTTAAATGCCAAGGGAAAAAAAAAACCCTACAGAAGGCGTAAAGGATGTATTTTTGTAATCGTAAGAGTTGAGAAAGCCTTTCTAACCATGATAGGAATCCAGAAACTATTTTCAAAGACTGGTATTTTTGTCAGTACAAAGATTTTAAATGTTCGTTAAAAGAGTAAGGAGACAAACCAGGAAAAATATTTGCAACACATAACGTATATATTCCCGATTTACAAAAGCAATAAATACCTCTGCAGGGAAAAAAATGGTCATAGGAAATGAATAAGGAGTTTATGAGAGAAGAAATACTCAGAGCTAAAAAGCATATGGAAAGAGTGTTCAACCAAATAAAAGCGCTGCAAATATAATAACATTTTTTTTTTACCCTAAAGTTGGTGCAATTAGAAAGAAATGGCAAGTACAGAATGTGGAGTGTGTATGTTGAAGTGGCGAGTGGAATTGTGAATGTGTGTGTTTTGGGGGGCAGTGTTACCGACAAGATCTTCCTGGAAGGTAGGGGACAGGAGGTCTCACGATTTAGGAGTGATTAGATGCCTCGGATCAGCAATGCAGGGTCCAGACATTTATTCTAAGGAAACAATGTCACAAACGTCCATCGGTTGTATGCGGGGGATAGATTTCAGCCTCTCGCATAATAGTGAAAAATCAGAAACAAACTAAATGTCTGTCCACAAGCACTGGCTAAACATACTGTGGCAGATATACTCGGTGGAATACTAAGTGGCCATTAAAAATGATTTTCCAGTATTTTCGGGTCTTCAACTCTTTGTGCCAAGATTACCTTCTTACTGAGGACTAAATTTACCCCCTTTTCAAAATTGCAGCCATTGCCGCCCAGAATTCACCGGAGGAGTCTTGTGCTACTGTTTGCTTTTTCTGTAGCACTTTTCACTTTCAAGGTCAAAAGGATTAGTTATTATGCGTTGCATTCTGTTTTATTGTCGGTTGGTTCCAGGTCAGAAGGTCAGCTCCCTGAGGGCCGAAACTTTTGCGACGTCATTTCCTTAGAATAAATGTCTAGACCCTGCGTGTTTTATTCACGGACGGATCTCAGGCTCTGGAAAAAGTGCCCGGCACGTGGCAAACCCCGGCACCTATTTACTGAACGAGCAGGAGTGTGTTTACTGACGTGGTGGGGTGTCCAAGCCATGGTGTTAAGTGAAAAAGCACAACGAGAAAAGTATAGTCTGCTTTGCCTATATTGCCATTTTGCAATAATGTGTGTGCACTTGTGAGTGTGCGTGTGTGTGCACGCATGCGTGTGTGTGCGTGTGTACAAGAATGTAATCCAAAATGTTAAGCTGATCAATCTCTGAGTTGTACATTTGTGGGTGTGTTTGCCTTCTTGCAATTTTTCTATATTTAAATGTCCCCTTAATATGCTCCCAGCATCTAAAATACCCATAGGAAATGTAAAGCTCTTTTGGTTTTGAGTAATGAAAACAAATATTGCACAGAGCTACTCAGCAACGCCCATAGGGCTTGACAGTTGGAATTTAGCAGTGTAGTGGGTTGAATAGGGTCCCCTGCCTCCCCAAATTCATGTCTATCCTGAACCTCAGAATGTGATCTTATTTCCAAGTAAGGGCTTTGTAGATGTAAGTAAAGACCAAGATAAGATCATACTGGATTAGGGTGGGTCCCAAATCTAATTAGAGCATCCCCATAAGAGACAGGAAAGGACAGACGGACAGGGACCCAGAGAAGGCCATGTGCTGGCAGAGGCAGGGTTAGAGGTGATGCTGCCACAAGTCAAGGAATATCTGGAGCCACCAGAAGCTGAGAGAGGCAAGGAGGGATCCTCCTGGAGAGCACTAAGAGGGAATGTGGCCCTACTGACACCTTAATTTTGGATCCTGACCTCCAGGACTGTGAGAGAGTAAATTTCTGTTGTTTTAAGCCGTTCGTGTTAACCGCAGGAGACTAACGCAATTGATGATTTTGTTGGGGGTGGTGTCATCTTAGTGATGGGGTTTAAGGTCAGACTGCAGTGGGTTCAGGAGTGATTGTTCAGGGAGGGGTGAGAAAAAAGTATCCACAATGTGTTTAAAGTCAGAGAGCTGGAGGGAGCTGATGGAGTGGGGACCTTGTGTGCATGCGTGTGTGCGTGTGCATGTGCGTGTGTGTGTGTGTGTGTGTGTGTGTGTTGGGTGTCTATGTGCTGAGAAGAAGCTGAAGAAAAAAGGTTGCCCTTCTAAGGAAGGGGCCGGTGGCGGAGTGAGGTCTTTCATGGAATGGATCAATCCAGGGTGCTGGGGGGGGGGAGCTGGGTAAATACAGAAAAAGGGACAAAACTGCATCCCAGAGAGGTAGGGATGATAAGGGGATGGGGAAGAGGAGGGAAAGATGGGAAGGGGGTGTTGAAGACATCTCTCGTAGGTTTTTTATGGTGAAGGAGATTCAATTTGGTTCCTTTTCCAGTGTGAATTTCAAACCAAATTTAAGTCGACATCTAGCCATGCAAATAACTGAACTCAGCATAATCAAAGACCAGGCAAAATTTTCCCCGTGCTTGTGCTTACCGGTCAGGAAAAGCACATGTACACAGATTATCTGTACACAACAGCCAAAAGATGGGAGCAACTCAAGTGTCCCCCAAGTGTCTACCAAGATGAATGGATAGGCAAAACGCCTGTAGGTACATACATATAATGGGATATTATTGGGCCTTAAAAAGGGAGGACATTCTGCTACAATGTGGATGAACCTTGAGGACATTATGCTGAGTACAATAAGACAGATGACCCAGAGTTGTGGTTCTAAGTGGTGCCTAAAGTTCAGAATCAGTTTCCCTTGGCCTCTTGTCCCAAAGCTCACCTTCTTGGATAAGTCCCTATCTGAACCTTGTGCCTTATTGGGCACTGGTGATGCTGGGTGTTTATGTCTGATATGTCATCAGAAGGTTAGGTAGGTTTTATTTGTCCGGTACTTTGAGCTATTGTGACTTTGGGAGGCAACTGTAGTTGGAAATCCAGAGAGACTGGAGAGTTCAGTGTCGTGTGGAAAAACAGCTCCTGTATCCCACTGGGAACATGGGACAGCTACCAAAGGGCAAAGGCTTTTATTAAAATTTTAGCTTGGGGGCTTCACAACATGAACCTAAATTTAGAATGTCTAGTACCCACTGCAAGGTCAGAGGACTAATGTTGGCTCCTCTGTGCATGGACGTGGCTTTGTAAAATGTGCGGTTTCAATGCTGTGAGGAGAGGAGTGACAGATCACTTTGGGCTGTATGAAGGAGATCGACATCCAAAAAATGGATTTCTCTTTTCAAAGGATGTCGGGTATCAGAACTTTAGACAGTTAGGACCACTGGGAACCTCTTTGGACCACCTCATACAGTTGTGTAGGTTGTCCACTGCACAAGGGTACACACAGAAGGGGAGCAGAAAGGCTGTAAATCCAGTTTGTGCCTTGACTGCCAACCCATGTGCTCCTTTTCAGGCCTGAGCCTGCTCAGAGGAAAGGGCGCCTTTGTCATTTGCTCTAAAGCATTTACAAGTGAGCAGTGGTCCTGGAACCCCAGACATCATTTATTTCATCCTCTTCCTATTTTGGATATACATGAAAAAATTAAAGCCCCAGGAAGCCCGCTGACACCAGGAGGCAGAGCCAGAGCGAGCTCTGAGATCTTGTATACCTACATGTCTTCCCTGTTCTCTGAAGTGGTCGCTACTTGAGGCTTTCCCTCCCTTAGGGACCTTGACTTGTTGGTTTCCTTCTGGAGCATGAATCCTTTATTACTCCCATGTGGGCTCAGAGTTAGCCTGACCTGGGAAATCCCTGCCAGGAGACCCGGAGCCACAGATTCTTTGTTTGCAAAACAGGTGAAATGCCACCCTGCTGGGTTGATGGGAGAATTAGATGACGAAATGCATGCGGGGCAGTGTAGCCTGGGGAGGGACGATGGGATTTGGCCCAGGCAGGCCTGGATTGGAACCTGCTCTCCCACCTCCAAGCTGTGTGCATTTGTTCAGGCCATTTCTGTCTCTGGGTTTCGGTTTCTCCAGTTAGAAAATGAGAATTGTAAGACCTATCTTGCAGGGTTACCGTGAGAAAAAAATAAATCAAGAAAACAGCACCTGGTACATAGCAGACATTGAACAAATGCTAGCAATTATGATAGGGTCTGGGTCGAAGAAGGTACGTAACTTGCAGCTATAATAATCACTAGTTTTATAAGCTCAACATTGTCCTGGAAACTGTGGGAAATTCAGAAGCGATCTGAGACACAGATGGGTAGACCCATCTGGATGTTAAGAGCCTGCTTGGTAGCATAAGGCCTGCACACTGTCCCATATAATGTGCGTTTGCATTCCACGCTGTGGACAAGAGACTATGAATGGTCCAGCATGCCAGAGACAGAGGTCAGCAGGGGCTGGACTAATGGACAAGGCATCGTGAGGGTGGTGAGAAATGACTGACTCTCCAGTATGCAAAGAAGAAAGCCAACCCTCACCGAACATCTACCATATATGCTAAGTACTGGGCTGGATGCAATAGCCACACAGGAACTGTGGGCCCATCTTACAGATGAGACAATGGAGGTCTATTGGGTTGAGCCACTTGCTGAAACTTACACATCTAAACTATGGTAGGCATTGGATTCTTAGCTTGGTGTGGTTCTGAAGCTTGCATTGTTTCTCTTCTGCTGTTGCAGATAGATGAGAAGGGTGTGTGCATGTGTGTGTGCATGGGTGGGCTCATGCCCATGCCGGGGGCGTGTGTGTGTGTGTGCGTGACTACAATGTGAAGGAAAGAGTGGCAGCGAGAAAGACTGCCCCACCCCTCATTCATGTGCCGTGGCAGCAGAGGGCCCCGGTGGGTGCAAACGGAGGAGTGGCCGATTTGTGGGGTTGCTCCCGGGCTAAGGGCCAACTCCAGAGGGGGGAAGGCGGAGCTGGAGACGGGACAGGGTTCCGAAAAGCCTTTCCAGGACCTATTGTGTCAGCGAACTGTCTGGTAGTTTGGAATATTCTGGTGTTTTTGCGGACCGACAGGGCGGAATGAACGTTTTTTGACTCCCTCCTCTGTGCTTGCACTGAGCTCTCTAGCTCCGCACGTTGTGTCTCTGTCTTCCCTTCCTGCACACAGCTGTGTGGGATCACTAATATAAGAGAGGCTGAAGCCCTTGCCCAAGGTTACAGTCAGAATTGTGTTTGACTCCAAGTTGAAACACCCCGGCTGGTGGGGCTGAGTGGATGGCGGAGCTGTGCCGGAGGACGAGAGTACAGAGGGACCAGCAAGGAGTGGAGACCACGGGTACCCAAGGGGTGCTCCCAGATGGCAGTCGGGGGGAGCAGAGGGTGGGGGAGGTTGAGAGGAGCAGCGAGGAGCGGAAGTGAGAAGCAGGGGTGCAGACGGGGGAGGCCGCGGCAGTGCATTTGGCAGAGGAGAGGCCCTTGGGTCCGGCAGCGAGGAGACCACGGGCAACTCTGAATAGGCGGTCAGAATGAAAGTCAGTCTTCTGGGGAGCTGCTCATGATGGGCTGAGACACTCTGTCTGTAGGCACAGGAGGGAGGTGGCGGAGTGGCTCGGAGCCGTGAGCATGAAGCCTGGTTTTCCAAATGATGGGGAGGTGGGGAAGGAGCCATGGAAAATTCAGGAAGGGATGCAAGCAGGATCTCCTGGGGGGTTGGGAAGGAATGGAAGGCAAGGCCAAGCATTGCCCCCAGAGGGAAGACCAACCCTTTCCTATGTGCTGAAGACACCGTGCCAGGCCCAGAGGGGCTGGCAAGGCTGTGCCCAGTCCTTCCTTCTTCCTGCCAGTGGATTTGGTCATTCCTCCTGGAGAGCTCACAGAAGGATCTGATTTTCTAGTCCTGAGGAGGCATGAGGAGGGACAGGGAGAGGCGAACAAGCGGCTTCTTACTTCCCCAGTAGAGCCAAACCATGAGACCCTCTCCCTCCGATTCCAGAACTGTGGAAAGTCTACAATGAGGCAAGGGGACGCTCTTTCAGAACAGCTGGGCCCTTGACTGGTGGGTGTGATGTGTCCTGGTAAATTCTCTGGGGCCGGACCGGTGGGGGTTTGCTCCGACCACACCAACCATGGGCTTCCTCAGCGGAGGAGAGAACAGCTTCTCCAGCTCTCACATTGGCCGGAGTTACAATTTTAGGCAAATGTCTCAGTCCACTGCCCACAAGCCCCTTTCTGTTAAGGATTCTAGCGAGTGGAAAATTGAATTTCATTTCCTTTGCTGTCCCTTCCCTGGGGGCGACAATCACTGGGTTTCAGAAGGAGGCGAAGGGTCCTGCGTTATTCCCTGAGAGCGGTCACCACATCATTGACGGTTTGACATGAAGGGTGTCCATGTCGAAACACCTGTTGGGAGACTCCACCTGCTACCAGCAAAAAAGGAGGGGACACAGAGAACAGGCACTGAGGGTGTTTTCCCACTCTAACAAGGTATGTTTAATTTTACGAGAAAACTGTTATTTCCTTGAATCATTCCCTCCCCTTGACTTCCCATTTAATGCACAAACTATAGGCATCGTGTCGTTTAACTTTGCACTTGAAATTTAATGCCGACTTCTTCTCTCCCTACGGAGGCTTGTCCTCGGAATGTATTTCAGTGATTACACTAATTCCTGCATCAATAAAAGAGAATGACTTTTACTAAGATGGGGTTCGAATTCCTAGTGAAACTCGATCAGAATGCAAAAGGCCTACATTTTGCACTTCGTTAAATCTGTGCTGCTCTGGAGGAAAGCGCAGTTGGTATTTCAGAGTCTTTTGAAGAGACGCAGGTTCTCATCAGTCGTTTTAGCACTAAGAAAAGGGCACTTCCTTAGGCGGGGTTCTATGGGGGGGTGCACTGCATTTGGGGTCCCAAGATCCAAGTCATCACATAACCACTTAGTCCCTTATCTTGAGCCGCTGACCTAAATTCTCTGTCATCTTGATGTCCTCCGACGGTTGGTAGACAACCTACCCCACAGCCTTCCACCCTAAACAATATTCACTATCCACAGTTTTTTCCTAGGACGAAGTAAGAAATTTCTTTTAAAAGGGATGCTTGGTGTGTTTTGTTCAGCTAAGTAAATTGCACCTGATTTACTCTCTCGAAAGCAAATGACATACAGTTTTAGCCGTCAGTTCTCAGAGGCTTCAGCAAAGTTTCAGCTGAGGCGAGAGCCCTGTCTCGCCATCGACTTACATGTACGATTATGTTCCATGAGGCTTGCAGCTCCGTCAGGGTTCAGGGAAGAAAATGCCTCTCCCCTCCTGCACCAGGCGCGCAGGTCTCTTCATTTCTTGGATAACTCGGTTTTCTTTAAGAGCGTGTCAGTACTTTGGGTTGTCTTCAAAGGGGACTTGACTGGTGGCAGGCCGCCAGCTGCCAGCGAGGGCATTCAGCCTCCCCGGCTTCCCTCTCGACTGTCTCGTGTGTTGTCAGTGTTTTTCTCATTTGTTTGGCTCCCTGTGTGTTGTGCACCCAAGGCTCTGAGACGCGGATAAGCAGGGGTCTGAATCCTTGGGCTGGATGTGAGTTTCTGGTTCCCTGTGTTGCCAGGTTCCAAGGATATAATTTTTCTTCTGAAAACGGTTTCCCTGGTGGGGATACTTCGTGAACACCACGTGGTGGGTTTGCTCGCATCAGGGCTGAGAGTGGGGGCCTGGTTTCGAAGTGTTCCCGCTGGGGAGGCATTGCGTGGGATGCGGCTGCCTGCACGTGCCTCTCCCTTTTAGTCTGTGCAAATGAGAGGGGGCTGAGTCCTCCAAAGGCCCTGAAAAGGGGGGCCAAGTGCAAGGACTGTGTGGGGGAGGGACCAAGATGGGAGAAGTGGTGGGGAGAGAGGGGGAAGGGGAAGGAGAATGATAAGATAATGGGTTTAGGAAATGTTGCCTCCTCTGCCTCCCTCGTGGAGATTTCTAGAACAAGTTTCGCGTAGTAACGGTTCTGAGACATCCTGTTATATGTATACATTTATCATTATAGGTAATAATACAATTACATAAAATTGCTTAAATTTGTCTCTCCCAGAATTCTTCCAGCTCACTGAAGCTCTGGACGACCATGAAGGCCAGATTCTGAAAATATGTGTTTGAAATATATATGGGTTTGCAGGTTTGTGGAATACACATGGAATGAGAGAGTCAGGCCCACACTTTGCCGTCCTCACAACGTGCTCAGGGCCGCTGCCTTGCTCTCCCCTTGCCTCCAACACAGCCCCATGCTGCTGCCAGCACGACTCTCAGCGCCCCTATTGTTCCCCGAGCACATTCACGCACCTGTGCCCTCCTCTGCCTCCTTCGTCACGAGACATGACTCAGTCACCCAGCCCGGAACAAAGATGAGAGTGACATATTATCCAAATAGACGCAGAGTCTCCGACACAAATGGGAGGTTAGCTTAGACTCTGTTGCTAGACTCGGAGGGGAGGATGAAAGCAAAGATTCTAAAATAGAATCACAGAATCAGAAATGGGGACAGCCCAAGGCTGGGAACTACCTACAGACTCTGGGCGGTGCTTTTCCACTTTCGCGCACCCCATCTCTCTTATCATCACAGCGATGATAAGGGTGGTGACCCTTCTCAGGATGGCAGGGAGCCCCTGGACCTCCACCCCCAGCTTTGATTTGGCAGCAGGGGAGGCGATGCCAGTATCCTGGGGTAGTATCCAGATCAGGCTCCGTTCCAAAGGATCCACGCAAGTCCCTGACCCTCCCCAGAGAGCACAGTGTGGGGCCGCAGGGAGGAAGGGATACTGAAAGCCTGCATTAACTGACAGTCTTTGAAGTGATGTGTTTGGTGGAGACCCAGAGCTGGAGGCAGAAGACAAAGGGACATCGCTCTGAATGAGGCTCAACGCAACCTCACTGGTGGAGGCTGAGGGCAAAGACCTCATCTCTAGAGCAGCACCTGCTGCTGTTGGAACCGGATGGAATTCCTAGGGGGGAAAACAGGCTACAGTCCAGTGCCTTTCCCTGAAAAATGCTTGCTGTCTCTGCTGTGATGTTCCTGCCCATCACAGCGTCCCATTGGCCACGTCTGGCTGGGCTTTCAAGGGGAGGCGGAATGGCGTCAAGGAGCTCAGTGATGGGATGCGCCCTTGGGGAGGCACTTGGGGATCAGGATTCCATAAAGGAAGGAGCCTTCTCTTGACGCTCTCTGGCTTCCCAGGCAGCGAGGCCATGGGCGCACTTCATGCAGAGTCTATATGAGGAAGCGGAATGCAGTTCAGAGCTCGCTTCAAAGTAGATGAGCTGAAATATCCATTCCTGATGCCCAAGTGTGGGCTTTGTGCCCTCTCTCAGCCGTTTTGGTCTCCCTACCTCAGCTGCATGCCCACCATATGCCACGCATTGTACTAGACCCTGAGGACAGTAGGATGAATAAAAACCATAAATCTCTACTGGGGGAGCTCCAAGTTCTTTTGTGGCTGAAAACTGGTCTGAGGTCAGGGTAGGAGGTGGGAGAGGGGAGATATTTTTTGGGATTAAATAAGATGTTCTTTTAAAAGTTGTTTTGGCATAGAGGTGACAATGTAATGGGCATGGAGTCTTTTGGGGATGATAAGAATGAGAACAGGGGTTGTTTTCCGACGTTGTCAGTGTACTAAATGCTACTGAAATGTACTATGAAATGATTCATTTCAATGCTGTGTGAATTTCACCTAAAAAAGAATCTGCTTTGGAGGGTAAAAATCCAGGAGTCTGATCTCTCGAGAAGGTCATGATCCCTCTGCCTGCCTAAGCCTGAGAACATGCGCAGTTGGGAGATAAAGCATATTGGGACATCTGCGCAGGGACAACACCGGCATGGGGAGATGGAGAGAGACAAGGGCATGGGGCAGGGGGGACCCTGCATCACCAACCTGGAGAAGGCTTTCCCTGGACACGCGTCGCCGTTCATCTTTATGGCCTGGAGCGCCAGCAGTGGTGCCCAGAGCCCGGCTAGAACATCTGGCAAGTCAGATGTTCTAATTACCAGTGGCTGTGATGAATGCCTCTGAGCTTCAAGCGACGTCAACATTTCATGGTCGGTGGAGGTACCACCCTTAATGACGTTCTTTTTTTTTTTTTTTAAATATTTTAATTTATTTATTAGAGAGCGAGAGACTGAGAATGAGAGGGGAGAAGGTCAGAGGGAGAAGCAGACTTTCCCGCAGAGCCGGGAGTCCGATATGGGACTCGATCCCGGAACTCCGGGATCATGACCTGAGCCGAAGGCAGTTGCTTAACCAACTGAGCCACCCAGGCGCCCCTTAATTACGTTCTTATGCAAATTGGGCACAAGTTGTCACTTGTGGATGGAGTGACACCAAGCTTTTCTTCTGAGCTCAACTTTCCAACAAATTACTTGAGTGCATCACATTTCCCCTTTTGAGATATTGGACTTTTCCTTCTGTTGCTCGACACTCTCTTCGTAGGTTGGCATTGGAATGTCAGGACGGAATTAAAGAGTTCTTTAGGAAGCACTTGCTTGTTCTTTCCTTGAGGCTCCCATTCTACATCAGAGCCTGATGCTGAGAGAAAGCCTCTTTCCTTTTGCCTCTGGTTAGGTTTGCTCAACAAGGAAGTCACATTCGGGGTTAGAATGGCCAGAAGTCAGCAGGATTTGTGCCTATCATTCATTCACTCCTCGAGGCAGTACCCTGTTTTAACCTGCAATACTTTGTGGGTTTTCAACAGACAGTGGGAATATTTGCATTGTCCTTCTCCTAGCACTGGTGGCAGGTTTCTCTTAGAAAATAAAATGCGTCTATAAAGTGAAGCAGAGGGAAAATGAAGAGGGCGCTTTCTCTGTAGTTCTTTGCTGGTTGGTTAGTTGATTTCTGGTGTCATCTTGCTAAAAGGAGGAACATTTCCCTAACGATAACCTTACCTGACCACAACTGATCTCGAATTGAGTCTCCAGTCTCGGAAGGGAAAGAGGTCTGGAAAGGTCCTTTGATTCCCTCCTACCCTTTCATAGCCTCATGAGCATGAGTCTGAGTGGGCCCTGGTACAAGGTCTGAGCACCAGCAAAGGCTCTGGCGTGTTCTCTGTCCACGGAACAGGACTGTTTCTGTACAGAAAGGGCCACATTACTGTACAACGAACCTCTGTAGCACTATGGGGGCCCCGTCCAGGGTATCAAGGCCATTCTGGTCCTGGGGTCTTCAAGTCTCCATTTGGAGCCGGTGGTGAATGAGCTTGGCTTGCGGTTGGAAGGATCTGTGGCTGAGACGTGCTTCTCATGGAAAACGCTTCCAGTAGAAAGGCAGAAAACTCTCACCTCAGCCTGTGGAACTTCACCCCAGCCTCTGCATCTGACCAGCTCTCCAGGAGGCCTGGCTGGGAGGATGGGTTCCAGGCCAGCGGCTTCCAGGCCTTTCTGGCGCTGTATTTGCCCAATGTTTACATGTGCTCTTTTTTAACAGCGAGTCTGTGAGCTTTCTGATTCTCTGCTCACGCAGACGACGGGCGTGGGCTGTGGTGACAGGAAGCCCTGGGGGGTAACTGTGACACCCCGTTTGGCATTCTGCATCGCCTGGAGCTGACTTATTAATAGCCCACAGATTATAAACGGCCTCGTGCTCCCTGCCCCTGGGGTCTGTGGGCTGCAATGCTCTTTGGGTTTCGGGCACTTGGGATCTAGTCCTTTTAAAATTACATTTTCTCCTGCTTCTGCGCTCCTCTCCTGAGGCCCATCGGCACTGCTGTGTTCTCTGCTCAGCCCGCACTGAATCATTCTTGCCTTTCGGTTCTCTCGCGAAGACTTATTTGATTTCTTGAAAGTCACTTGATTGAATTCTCAACACAAGTACATACAGTGAGGTAATTACATCTGCTCTTTTTTAAAAAGGAAGAAGAGAAATCTGTGCTCTTCTCTGGACCTTGCCTTGCCTGTGAAACTCAACATTGGCAAATGGCGTGCCCTTGAAAAGTCATGTTTTATCCAGTTTGCAAACTTTTCACTTATGGCATAAATTCACAGACGTTGGTATTCCTAACCTTAAATCTAATACAGTTGATCCCTAAACACCACAGTTTTGAACCGGGTGTGTCCATTTAACACATGGTTTTTTTTTTTTTTTTTCTAATAGTACAGGACTGTAAATGTAGTTTCTCTTCCTTTAATTTTCTTACTAACATTTTCTTTTCTCTAGCTTGCTTTATTGTAAGAACACAGTATATAGTACATATAACAAAATGTGGTGACTGACTTCTATGTTTATGTTATTGGTAAGGCTTCCAGTCAACATTAGGCTATTAGCAGTTAGTTTTTGGAGAATCAAAAGTTTTATGTGGATTTTTGACTGTGGAGGGATCAATGCCCCTAAGTCCTGTGTTGTTCAGGAGTCCACTCTATTCCTATTTCTATCTTTTTCCCTGAGCCCCAAGAAATATTCTTCAAATAAAGTCTTAGGTGGACCAGGCAAAATTTAGTGTGTTTGTTTTCAATGGCCCCTCCATTGACTTGGATAATGCTGATAATGTTGAAAACACAGGAAGGCATATGGATTACATGCCTGCTAACTCCAGCAAGCCCAGCACTCTCTGATAACTTTTTTTTTTAAAGATTTTATTAATTTATTTGAGATAGAGACAGTGAGAGAGAGCATGAGAGGGGAGAAGGTCAGAGGGAGAAGCAGACTCCCCATGGAGCTGGGAGCCCGATGTGGGACTCGATCCCAGGACTCTGGGATCATGACCTGAGCTGAAGGCAGTTGCTTAACCAACTGAGCCACCCAGGCGCCCCTCTGATAACTTCTTGATCCACATAAAACAAAGAAATCCTCTTTAGCCCAGATGGGCTGGTGGGCTTGTTTTATCTGGAAAAAGTGAGTAACTTACTGGAGAGAATCCTATGTTGGTCGCCCGCAGAGGGCACAGGAAGCTTCTTGGTGTCTTGTGACCTCATAGATTTGTGCTGGCTAAAGTGGCAGTCACCAGTCTTGGGTAGCCATTGAGCGCTTGAAATGAGCAAGTGTGTAAGTGAATCGTGTAAGTGTGAACTCAACAGGATTTCGATGGGAGAATGTGAAAACTGGTATTGGAAAACAACTCATCAATGATTTTCGTATTGATTATATGTTAGAATGACAATATTCTGTACGTATGGGATATATTGTACAATATATCCTTATGTTAATTTCACCTTTTTTTACTTTTAAATTTACATACTAGAGAATGTAAGAGAATGTGGTTGGCATGGCAGGGCTGTTTATAGTACATCCAGTGCTCAGCCATGTCCCTTGCTTCTAGCATGTGGGAAATGGAATTAATGCCAAGGAGCAGCCAGTTTGCTGTCCCAAGTCGGATAAAAGATTGCCTATGGAAGGGACCAACTTGAGGATTCTGTTATTGGGAAAAAATTAATAAGGGTTTGGAACAGAGCACAAGTAATTGGAAGAGGTTTGGGAGATTGCTGACCTAGGAGAGTAAACAATTTTCCATCTTCGTTTGGAAGCTGTGGCCATTTAACCAGCTTGTTCCAGAGTGTGTGGCTCTCTGCACCCCAGCCATAACCTAGTTTATGCCTGGCGGGAGAAACTAGATACAGATCACATTTTATGTCGGTGCTGTGCACAGCAAGGTGGGGAGGGCAGCTCGTGGGAAAATAAATACGTGCAAATAGAAAAAGTGAAGTGAAAGAAGGTAGTAAGCCTTTTGATTTGGCCAATATACCCTTGTCTATTTATTTTTAATTTCTTGTCCTTTAAGATTTTTTAAAAGGTTGTCATTCTACATAATTACTTATTCTTTTTCTATTTAATATGGAGCTAGAAGTCTTTTGTACATTTCAACTAAATAAAATATGAATATAAAAAAATAAAAGATTTTTTAAAAGGGGTTTTTTAAAGTTTTTTTTTGTTTCTCTTCTTCTTCTTCCTCTTCCTCCTTTGTCTTCCTCCTCTTTTCCTCCTCTTTCTTCTCCTCCTTCTTTCTTCTTCTTTCTCTTCCCCTCCTTCTTCCCCCTCCTCCTCTCCTCCTTCCCCTTCTCCTTCTCCTCCTCTCCCCTCTTCTTTCTCTTCCTCCTCTCCTTCTTCTCTTCCTCTTCCTCCGCTCCTCTTCCTCCTTCTTCTTTCCCTTCCACTCCTTCTCCTTCCCCTCCTTGTTCTCCTCCTTCTCCCCCTCCGCTCCCCCTTCTTCTTCTTCTCCTCCTTCCTTTTCTCCTTCCCCTTCCCTTTCCTCTTCCTCCTCTTCTTCTCCCCGTCCTCTTCTCCTCCTCCTCCTCCATAAGAGTAATTACCAGGAATTGGCATCTATTACCGAAGGAATGAGTCATGGTCCCAGCTTCAAAGCACCGGTGACACCACCTGTGTTGATAGTCACAGTCTGTCACCCTGCTCTTTCCCACAAGTCAATTATTCTAGGTTGGCTTGTAAAGGATGCTTGCTGGGATTACTTTAAAAAGTGTGTTCAAGAATGTGCAAACCCTGTGATTGCCAGTAACCCTTCTCTCATTGCCCTTCCCCTGGAGCCCCCAAAGATCATGAACTTCAAGAGTTATTTGTGTTTGGAGCGATTCTCTACCTTTGGTTTAGATCTTTGCCTAACCTACTGGTAGACTTCACTGCTGACAAGTATGCCTGAAAATATGATAGACATTCTTGTTTGTTCCTCTAGGTCTCTGATTGGTTCTACTTCTTAGTGACTTTTCCTGACCTCCTCTCCTGTCTTCCCACTTTGGTGTACAAGCCACAGAGTTTGTCCTCAGCCTGCTTCTCTTCTCATTCCTCACTCTTTCTCAGGGAGAGGTCAGCTGTTCTGAAATTCTCCTTGTATTTAGATGACTTTCACAGCTAGCTCTGCAACTCAAATTTGTCTTTATATTTCTACACCGCCATCTTGCCTTGCTTGCAAGATCTCTCCACCTGGATTTCCCATAGGGTCCTCAAACTGAAGATTTTCAAGATGGAACTCATCATCCCCATACTGTCTGGGCTAACAGTTTTCCATCTGCCCCCACAGAAGTTCCCTGCACCTCTTTGATGCTCAATATACCAAGAGAATGGCTCTTATAAATGCATCAGGTTTGTCATGTCTTCTGGCTTCCTGACGGGTTTGGCTCATGGGAGGTACTGACAGGAGATCAAAGGGCAGGTGGAAAATGGAATCTTCCTATAGGCCCCAGGCTGAGTTGAAATGGACTGAGTTCCTATCCTTACCACCATACTCTTATTCAGTAGTTCTGTCTAGTTTCCTTTCTTCACACCTTTAGGCTCAGGGTGATGATGGCTTCAGCTATTTCCAGCTCTGGGGTGCCTTTCCATCCCTGGCTGGTTTCCCCTAGCCTATCCCATACCTCCAGGGTCTTCTAAGTCTCCACTGTCCCCCCACCACCATGGGAGCTTCCTGTCTCCTGAAGACCTTGACATGTACATCTCCAATGTGTTCCTTCCCTTTACATGACCCCAGAGATGGCACCAACATGTGCTCAAAACCCCAAGCCAGAAGCTAGAGGCATCCTTGCCTCTCTTTTTCACCCCTATTTCCAGTAGAGCCTAAGTCCCACGACTTCTTTCTAGTAGATTTTCTTCATAGTCCCTCTTTGTTATCCCCACTGTAATAGAACCGTTCAGGGTGAGGAACTAAGTGAAGCCCAATCAATGAGAAAGCAAGACTAGAATGTATTTAGAGTTTGCTACAGCAAGGTATTCAGCTACAGCACTTGCATTTTGGCAGAGACCCAAAGGCAAGCAGGGGAGTGGAAAAGCTTCATGGGGGAGAAAAGGAAGGGCTTCAGGCAGGTGCTAATGGAAGTTATAGGTCTGGTGTCGCTGTAGGCAGCCAGCTCGCAGTGGGACATCCTATGTGATTAATTAGGGTGCATATTTGGCTTTCTCTAGTTGGTGCTAAGGTAGAAGAAGAAACAAGTATCAGGGAAGCTGTCAGTTATTAATCAAGTCCTGGCCATTTGGGGCCAACTGTCATGGAACTCATAGTTTAGCTTCCCGGATTGTTACTGGAGATGCAGTCTGGCTTACAGTAGGTTGGCTTCCTGGGTTGCTTATTGTCGTCCACGAGGGCCTGGTTTCCCGGGCATATTGCTGCAGGCTGCGGGTCAGAGCTCGATCTTTATTTATGTGGTCTGGCCATCACCCATTTGTATAGTCAGTCTCTCAGGGTCATGGTCAGTTTTGTTTTTAAAAGATTTTGTTTATCTATTTGACCGAGAGACAGAGATCACAAGTAGGCAGAGAGGCAGGCAGAGAGAGAAGGGGAAGCAGGCTCCCTGCTGAGCAGAGAGCCCGATGCTGGGCTAGATGCCAGGACCCTGAGATCATGACCTGAGCCGAAGGCAGAGGCCTTAACCCACTGAGCGGCCCAGGCGCCCCCTCATGGCCAGTTTTTACTAAATAACAGCAACAAAGCTTTTCTTTTTTTTTTTTCTCCCCAAATTTGTTTATTTTAATTTTTCAGTGTTACAAGATTGATTGTTCATGCACCACACCCAGTGCTCTATGCAGTCCGTGCCCCTCTCAATACCCACCACCAGGCTCACTCACCCCCCCCACCCCCTCCCCTCCAAAACCCTC
>CM052799.1:189737398-189826992 GCA_028533885.1 Nasua narica
CTTCATCAAGATAAAAAGCTTCTGCACAGCAAAGGAAACAGTCAACAAAACAAACAGGCAACCCACAGAATGGGAGAAGATATTCGCAAATGACACTACAGACAAAGGTCTGATATCTAAGATCTACAAAGAACTCCTCAAACGCAACAAAGCTTTTCTGTTCTTGATTATAAAGATAATATATCCTCATGGAGAAAATTCTAAGCAACCCAGAAAAGTGTAAAGTATGAAGAAGAGAGCAAAAACCTCACTCTGGGCGCTGCCAGCAGAGATAGCCACTGTCAACATTTTAGTCAATATCTCTCTGGCTATCTCTGTGCATCGACACACATTCACGTGCAAACCATCGGCCCATTCGGGTATTTTATGACCCCCTCATTAGTTTCTGTCTGGCTTAGTGCAGTCGCATCTAAGACTGGGCTATAGTTCCAGGCTCTCCTACTTCCGTGTGTTTTTCCCCAGAGCTCTCTCCCATTCAGACCTGAACAGGTGCCTGCCCTGGCATAAACCGTTCAGTGGTCCCATTGATAAAATTCGTAGGCCTTATCTGGGGCTTCTGTCTCACCAAGCATGTCTTTTTGGGAAGGGGGAAGGGGGAAAAAAGTGGCAGGACTCCCCCACTCCAATGCCTTTCTTGAAAGACTTCCCTTCATTTATAGTAAGGGAGATTAAATGGTTCCTGAAGTAAGGACAGCAAGGACTTGTGGGGGGGTTGGAAGATTAGCAACTTCTCTCCTAGGTGATGTTTCTCAGAAAAAGCCCCAAGACACCCAAGACTAGAGACCAGGCTTATAGGGGAGGAGGTACGAGTTGGAGGGGTGATAGCAGCAGAGGGTGTTAGGATTCCCCTGGGTAGCGGGCATCACAAATGAGGATTCAAACAAAGCATGGAATTTCCAGAAAGCCATGTCCCTCTTTCTGCCCAGCAGGTTGGTGATCTGTAAAGTCCACTAACTTGCCCAGGTATCCAAGTTCCTGTCTGAGGTCCAAGCCCCTATCTTTCATCGCACTCACTTCGCTCTGGGTAATTCTCCTCTGATTAAACTGTGGGGGGGGGGGGCGGGCAGAGAGGGCATGAGGGCTCTTGTGACCTTAAACTCAGAGCTTAAAACTGGGCCTGTCGCATAAGAGCTCAATAAATGTTTCTTGAAAATGAATGAATGATGTCATTTCCTTCAAGACCGAACTTTTGGCGTGGTAGTCTACAACTTTTTCACGTTTCCTAAATTGTCCTTTATTCTCTTCGATGGCTCTATAGCTTTTTGTTTTTTTAGTGTTTTAACACTATGTCCAAATAGAACCCAAGCAACAGTTTCAAGCTTTCCAGTGATAGGATTTTGTTGGCTATTGGAATTGGTGGCAAAGCTCTATATTCTTTTATATTTTTTATGACCTTTGGAGACTTGCCCAGATAAAGTTAAAGCCTCCACCGTTGCATGTCTTGGTGTGAAATCAATGGAACATTTGAACATATGCACAGAGCACTGTGTGAGCCCTGATGGATGGTTCCAGGGCTATAGTATGTGGTTCCAGGCGCGAACAAGCATAATGGGAGGAAGAGGCATACTGAAGGAGTTCAGACACAGGAAGGCAATTGCAGGAGAGACCCCTGAGAAACCGGCTGACCTTTCTGCTTCCCTGAAGGGAGGAATCCCTTCCCCCTCTGGAGGGGGCCAGAAAGGATGTGTGTCTTGCCTTAGAGAAGTATTTTAATGGTTTTTTTGGTTTCCAAAACCTTGAATGTGAGAAGAAAGAGTTGGGTCATTCCAAAGGGGTGAAGCTTTGGGATTTAACTAGGAAAAGCTGGCAGAGCCCTTGCTGGGGCAGAGACACCACGACCTGGAGAAGGAGGCTGGGTTTGCAAGTGTGGACACCTGAATGTCTGAATGTTACACAGGGAAGTGGCAGGATCTCTGCAGGAGCCATGTGGCAGGCAGAATAATGGCCTCCTAAAGATATTCATGTCTTAATCTCTGGAACCTGCGACCATGGTAGCTTCCATGACAAGGGAGAATAAGGTTGCAGATGGAATTAAGGTTGCTAAGCAGATGACCTGAAGATAGGGTGATTATCCTGGATTCTCCCAGAGGGGCCAATAGCATCACAAGGGTCCTTGGAGGTAGAAGGGGGACAACCAGAAATTGTAGCACAGGAAAGATTCAGACCCCCATTGCTGGTCATGTGGGCAGCCTCTAGAAGGCAGAGAAGCCATGGAAATGGATTCTTCCCTAGAACCTACTGAAGGGAGACAGTCCTGCTGAAAACTTGACTTTAGCCCAGGGAGACCCGCATCAAGCTTCTAATCAACATCGTTGTAAGATAGTAAATTTGTGTTGTTTAATACATCAAGTTTGAGGTCTTTTGCTAGAGCGGCAAAACTAATACAGGAGAACATGGGGATGCTTGGGGACTAAGCCACAGTGCTGAGACCACGGGAGACACAGTGAAAGTCTTGGTGGTTTTGCTGGATGTGGAGGAACAAACCTCATGCTCACACAGTCTCACACCTTCAAATGGACTGGGTAGACCAGAAGTCCCTCCACACATTTCGTGAACCATGTGAGCTACGTGGGGTGGTGTCCGTCCACAGTGGCTGGTACGGGATGGCTCCCCAGCCCTGGACCGCAGATACTCAGCGCCAGTTTGAGCCGTGGAGGGAAATCTAGGATCGTGATGTGTCTTGCACCAGAGAGCTGTGAGCCGATCTGCAGCTGCTGGGTTAATTGAAGTTTTTCTAAAAGAATATGTGAATTACAGAATTGTAGTCGTCAGAGCAAGCCTGTAAAAGAGATGGGTTTTCACTTGTGTTTTGGACAGGGTGGAGTGGTGGCCGAGGAGGTGGGGACCGGGCTCAATGGCTTTAGGGATGGAAGGAAACAAGACTTTCAGAGACCGACACCAGGAGTCCAACCCCAGAAATTGCAGAAGTCTTTTTTGTTTTGTTTTTTCCTTTGTTTGTTTTTGAGTATTTTTCTCAGAGCTTGGCTGTATGTTGATGAAAATACTGCAACATTGTATCGTGGCAATAGATAATGACCTTATAATCATAAGGTCACCTTATGACCTGACTCACAAGGGTCAGGTCAATTCTCGTATGATTTCACTCGTGGAGCATAAAGAATAACATGGAGGACATTAGGAGAAGGAAAGGAAAAGTGAATTGGGGGAAATCGGAGTGGGTGATGAACCATGAGAGACTGTGAACTCTGAGAAACAAACTGAGGGTTTTGGAGGGGAGGGGATGGGGGGATGGGTGAGCCTGGTGGTGGGTATTGAGGAGGGCACGGATTGCCTGGAGCACTGGGTGTGGTGCACGAACAATGAATCTTGTAACACTGAAGGAAAAAAAAAAGGTTTCAGGGGTGATTTCTTTCAGTATTAGTTTGGGGCTTCGGCTCCATTCACTGGCTATCAATTCCCAACACGCTATGCTGAGGTTGACAGCTGCTCTAGGAACTTGCAGGTCAATTTAATTCTTGCCCACTTTACTCAAATTTGTACTCAGCTTTGTAGTACAAAGGATGAACTCAGTGGGTCCGAGTGCCCCCACTGGGGTTTTACTGATTTAAACTTGGAAGCCACGGAGCTGCCATGACAGGGGGAAGGTCCAGGGATAAAACTGTGGGAGAGACCTAAGTGTTTCGAATTTCAAGGTGATCTTTGCATTGTGCTGTTTTACTAGATAAGGAGCAATCGATCAATCCTGAGCAGGCAATAGATATTTAACTCTCAACTCCATCTCTCTGTCTCTCACACATACGTACACACACTTTCTGATAGGAGGTATTAATTTTAGAAATGTGTAGATTAGTCTCTTTAATTTCTAGTTTTCGAGGTGGGGCATGGGCCGTTTAGGTGACAAGTAGGTGTCACATTGGGTAGCACAGCAGCAGGTATGTCGCTGGTCGCAGGGCATGTTTGCCCAGGGAGAGAGGGCAGGGGCAGGCTTTGGCATTCTTCCAGGGAAGCTGGGTTTGTGCGTGAAGCCAGGAGCAGAGCCAGGAGCAACTTTGCTTGGGAAACAGTGGGGCGGAGATGTGTATGTGCGTGAGGCTGGGCAAACAGCAACATAAGTAGAAGAAACACCTTTTAGCAGTGGATGGAATGTGGCACCATGCCAGGAACCCTGCAGGAGCTGCTTAATAAACACTCATGGACTTGGTTTGTCACAAGGCCGTATAAGATGGAACTTTTATTGCACCCATGCCCGGAACCTGACTGTAACTCTCTGTGCTGTGAGACAAGGTAGAGATGTCAGGGCTGACGTGGCTACCTTCCAAGAGGATGCCAGGGGAAAGGGAGGCTTCACGTTTAAGCTCATTGTATGACAAGGAGCTAGGAAAGTCATGTTTGTGGGTCACGATCCTAAGTGGCTTCTAGTCTATTAGATTAAAGATTGAATCTACAAGATGTTGGGGGGTTGAAAAATGGTCTTAAGCAAGTCCTCTATCTTGCTGCAAGGATATAATCTACTGAGACAGCATGGGAAACAAGACAAACTGCCACCTTTGCAGTCAGTGTGCCAGAGAATGAGTGACACTTGTCAAAGGGCCATGATCCTACCTGTCCACTCTGCCTCATCCTGTCACCAAAGGAGCTCCAACCACTGCGAACTATTAGTAGGATATTATCTTAGGAGAGGTAAGGGCTGGGCTAAAATTCACGGCTCTGAACTTTTATCTGTGGGATAACACATTCGGATTTATAGATTAAAAACCGTTTGCTGCTTTATTGGTCACAGAGCATAGAAGCCTACATTTTGGTAATAGCTTTATTAGAAACTGACACTTGGCAAGAACTGGCTGTTTAAAGCTGTGATCTTGTTACACACTCAAAGAAGCCCTTGTTACGGGTTTAAGGTTAGTAAAAATCAATGAAACTAGCTACAAACCCTCTGAAATGAGAGAACCCTGTTTCTATATGGGTTTCCACGATGTCCTTTTGAAGAAGCCTGGGAACAATTGAGAGAACATCTTTGAGAGCCAGGAAGGAATACGGTGATTTAGACAGGATGGTTTGAGCAAATCCAAGCACCGGAGAGACAGTTGCACACACACACACACACACACAGAACACCATGGCATTTGCCTTCGATCTCCTGAACGTTGGCTAATTGTCTAATTTCTCATTGGAATTCTTCAGGCCCCAAATAATTCACGATGTGGCTGTCCTGTGAGCCTTCCCGAACTGCTGGGCATTCTATTAGCAAAATGTGGATAGCGTGACCTGCTGAATAGCCGGCAAGCGCAGGCTTGGTCTCTCCCTGTGCTAGTGCAGGGTCCGGGGAGAGGAGGTGGGAAGTGGGCACTTACACTGTTACAAGGATGTGCCTGTTTTCACACTCACACATGAGAGTGCCCTGGGACCGAAGCGCAAATGTGGCTCCTCCCACGTTTGGTGAGTTTGCACTTGCTGAGTGAAGTGAGAAGTCCCGTTTTGCTCAGCCCATGCTGGGAACCGAACCCTTATAGGGAATCCAGCTGTCTCTGGACGCTCCACCTCCGAGGATGGGCTTCCCTTTAAATGTAATGTTTATGGCGCCACAGAAGGGTCGTGACTAAAAGCGATTCAGTTCCTGTGTACTGAGTTTAAAAGTGTGATTGTGGCACCTTTTAAAACACTTCCTCCCAAATCCTCACCAGAAGGGAGAATGATGTAGAACACGAACATATCACAAACCAACGTATTGTAATGTAAGCTCTTTACTATTATGAGGTCTCTGAAGACAGGAACTGTGTTTTCTTGACTTCTGTATTCTCAGGCCCAGGCACAAGGACATATGGCAAGTCCTCAGTGTATTCTTGGTAAAGGAAGGATGGTAGGAAGGAAGGAAGGAGGGAAGGAAGGAAGGAAGACATTTTCACCGTGTGAACAGAATGCATCAAGTTCAGAAGCGTGTATTAGCATAAAGAATGGGCGGCCATGGAAAGCTATCTATCTACTGTGCATGGGAATCTTGCTCCTTTGCAAATTCAGTTCAACATTCAGTGGCTACTGAAGGTGAGTCACCCAAAGAAGAGCTCTCCAGGCGTCTGAGTGCTGCACGTGCAACGCAGGCTGCTCTGTGTCCTCACCAGACTCTGCGCAACAGAGCCTGCCATGCCCTCAGCCCCCTTTACGGGGTTTTTCCAGGACAAACTTTCCTTCTAAGCGGCCTTGCTACTCTGCTCACAGCTGATTGGAGCAGAGATGGACACCTGACTGAGAAGATAGCTGCTATAGGTTGACCTTCAGGCCTATGGGGTGGCCTGAAATGGAGCTCTGTCCAATAGGAAGTGACTATACTGGATGGTGGCCGATCACCCAGTGTCTTCCCTCCGGGAAGTCAGTGTAAGCTAGATGGAGAAGTAGTAGGTGGCGCGAAAGCTGGGCGGGACAGAAAGGAGGCAGTAAGCAGACGCTTTGAGGTAGGAGGGGGGCGGATGAGAGAGGAGCAGAGCAAGGAGCAGACATGGGCGGGCAGAGTTGTACAGGGGGAGAGGCTGGGTCTCAGACATGGCCGACTCACGGCTCTTGTGTCACCAGAGCTCCCAGACCCCATCGCTGAAGATAAATCCTGATGACAAATGAGGCTTCATTTCCTAGGAAGCCTGGCCTGGTGGCCACGGGCGACCAGACTGGCTTCCTGCAACCTCAAGGAACCCAATGCCCACATTTCACTTCTCTGGGCCTCGGCGTTTATGCAACGAGCCAACCTGGTCTAGTAGCTGCACTAAGATGTGAATTCATAGTTCTGCGAGCTCGGGGGAACAGGAGACTCTGGAAGACTGTAAGACTTCTCTCTGCCTAGGAAAGAATTTATACTGGAGTTCGGATGCAACCGAAGGCGATATATATTAAATTGTCAGGCAGGGAGTTTGGGCAAGGCCCCCGAGAAGGCAGTTCCAGAGGCCAGGCTGCGTGTTGAATATGGCTGAGATGGCAGCACAGAAATCACCTTGCAAATGTGTGCTCACTGGTGGCATAGGTATGTGCCATGCCGAGGATGGTTGCCTGGGTGTCTGGAAATCTGTGGGGGCTTCCCGATGCCCGGAGGTGGAAGTGGGGCACTCTGAACTTTTGAAACAACCAGAGTGAACAGTAAGGGCCCCAGATAGCATTTCCTGGCTTGGATGACAGCTGTGATCCCGGATGTTGCCTAGTGCCCTGTAATCAGAACACTGAGGGCACCTGCGTGTTTCTTCACGGGACCCCCAGATTTCTGACGGAAGATGGACTGCGACTTAAGAAGCTTTGGCTAGTTGTAAATGGCAAAGGCTGCGGAGTTCACAGTGAGGCTATGTCCCAGTCTCATAAACAAAATAGAAGCAGAGAGCTGAGTCTGGAGAGAGGGACAGAGGTCTGCCTGGTAACCAGGTAGGACCACGAAGTTCTCCCTCAGGTTCAGCAGCTGGTGCTGAAAGACAAATCTGGAAAGAAAGCAGGTGAAGGCCTACTTGGATGATGTTAAGAAAGAATGAATTTCCGAGGACTCTCTGTTCTACTTTCTTCCATTTCTCTTCATCATTTGAGGTACCTGTTACTTGCAGAACAAAGGAACATGGCCACTGTAATGTATTTTAAAGGCGAACCTTTGCAAAATAAGAGACCACACTCAAAAGAAGCACTGGGGCCCTCCGATCGTCAGAGCAGGGCCTGACCTCAGTCCTCACTCTCCTCAGCCTTGGAGGCATCTGATATCCTTACCCTCACTCCCGTGGAAGGATCTCATCTTCCTTGACTGGGTTTTATTCCCCTGGGAACAGCGTTGGACACTTGAGTGTGTGCTAAATGACTCTAGAGCATCGGGCTGCTGCTTCCGGTCTGAGATCAAAGATGGCATCCCTGTAGCTAGTTTCATGAATGTTTAAAAACATCCGGGGCCTGGGAAATAGATAAGGTACGGCATCCAACAGAGAGTTAAACATGGATGTCATCTGTAAACTCATCCCCTTAGTTTGGTGTGTGAAAGAGGCAGTTGTGGAGGTAGAGAATCTCCAGGGCAAAGAGGGTCCATGCCAGGCCGTCACTGAGAATGCGTTTCTGCTTGTTTGTCTTTCCTGTTTGTTTTAGGATAGTGATGCTTCCTCAGAAAGGAGGGCTCCTGGGATCCCAATGAGACAAAACTTTGTAACTCTACAGTACGGTTTGCTTGAGCAAAAATGAAACTGGCTTTTTGTGAAACCATGAGGCAGCTAAATAAGCAGGAAGATTTTTTTATGGGCTTTTTTCTAATTCTGCAGTTTGTTAGAAGAACACTGGACTGGTCACGATAGCTCAAAGCTTCTGATATGAACTGATGTATCTTTCCAGAGCTTGGCACTTAGTGGGCACCCAACATGTGTCACTTTGTTGAATATATAAATAAAAGTTTAAAACAAGGGAAGAAACACACTTTGTCCTTATCTCCAGTGGTTCTGGCTTATCTGGGTTAAGACTGTGCATAGCAGATAGGACACTGGACTTGGTGCTGTTTTGTGACTCAGTTTCCTCACCCATACAGTGGGTCAATAATAAAACACATAGACTGCAAGTCTGCCTGAGAAACAAATTTTAATTCCTCGAAGACTCATGTGAGACCCCCACTCCTGTAATTCTAAGAAGAGAAGTAACTGGCTTATTTGATCAAAAGTCAAACAATTTTCTAATGCTATGGAAGGAGCAGAAATTACAATCAAGAAGGAGTAGAATCAAAAGGATCTTGGCTAACTTTTATAGTCCCTGGCTGTCCATTTCTGGAATGCTTGTGCTCAGTGGCATAATGAAGAAAAAAACCACAAACACACATACAGAGGTTCTCAGAGAAAGCAGGGAAAAACTGGCCTCAGGGATGGAAGATGCTTTTCTGAGACTTTTTCTCTCTAAGTCCTGAAAATCTTCAAATGCTACCTGAGTGCTTTTCATCTGTAGTTGAAAGCCTTTTTTTTTTCTTCTCCTTTTAAGCAAAACCAAAAATAAAGCAGGGAGAGGCCGGGTTTTCTTTTAAAACAACACACTGGCTTTGGAGAACCGAATCTGTGTGCACTTGGCCATGAGCGACAATTAAAGGGAAGGAGGACCTGCATCATCTGTGGTTTAGATGTTCGTCACTGGGAGAACAGCAAAGGTTTCCTCTCTCTGCCTTGGACCAGAAAGAAAGCACAGCTACCTGGAGTCCCTGACCAGCTCACCAGAGCCATGTTGGGCAGGGGTGCTACCAAGGGTCTAGCCTTGGAGTGAGAGGGATGGAGAGGAGAAAGTGGTATAGGCATGCAGCGCTCGGTGTTGGTCGAGAGAAAGCTGCTGGTTTGCCCAGGCACTTCGCACACAGCACCTGTTGGCCCATGGCAGAGCCATCGACTTTTGGAGACCTCTGTGTTGGGTGAGTACTTCATGCAGAATGCACAGGCTGCCTGAGGTCTTTACTCAGTGTCTGAATGTGGTCCCTTGGTAGACATTAAGAGGGAAAATAAATGTCCAGCAGGGTTAATTTCACTCAGATTATTTTGGATTGAAGCTCTTTTGGGTTCTATGATGGATGGATGGCAGTACGGCTCCCTCGTATGGAAAGGGGGATGGTGGCATGTATCTGAAGGCTGTGTGGGGATTTAGTGAGACCTCCTTGTCAAACTCTTCATCCTTGATGCAGTGCCTGCTGGCCTCCCTTATGACCTGGGCAGAACCGTCATTAAAAATGAACAAAAGCATAAAATTGACTCAAAATAAGCCATACCACAGACAATGGTGGATTTCCTCAGAAATGAAAGCCTGAACGCTGTTTTATAATAAACATGGGGAGTGCGAGACCACCCCTTAACAGACTGTGTGGGGCGCAGACCCCAGTGTCAGAGATGTGTCCTTGGAGTATGACTGGCTTGCTGCCCTGGGGAGAAGACAGCTCATGTGTGCAGAAACGGAGGCCCGTCGGAAGAGGGGGATCCAGCCCTCCAAGTGCACCCACAGCTCTCTGCCTACCCCTCAGGAGGTCAGTCTGCCTGTCAGTGGCCATGCCTGCCCCGCTTTGCGGCTATGCACCATGTAAAGTGCCGGGGGTGGAGGGGCAGGTGTGTGGCCCATAGTGAGTGCTTAGGACAGGGATAATCTCATTTCTTGTGAAAGCAATCATTCCACATTACCGACTTGTATGAGCTCACACATCTAGTAACTGGCTGGCTTGAGCCCAGGTTGTCAGACCCGAAATCCAATTCTACCACAAAATGCTTCCCTTAGCAAGTGATTCCTAATTAAAACAGCTAGAGTCATTAAAAAGAATGAAATCTTGCCACTTGCAACAACATGGATGGAACTAGAGGGTATTATGCTAAGCGAAATAAGTCGGTCAGAGAAAAGCAAATACCATATGATTTCCCTCAAATGTGGAATTTAAGAAACAAAACAGATGAACATAGGGGAAAGGAAGCGAAGATAAAATGAGATGAAAACAGAGAGGGAGGCAAACCATAAGAGACTCTTAACTCTAGGAAACAAACAGGGTTGCTGGAGGGGAGCAGGGGTAGAGGGATGGCATAACTGGGTGACGGGCATTAAGGAGGGCACTTGATGTAACGAGCACTGGGTCTTGTATGCAACTGATGAATCACTGAGTTCTACCCCTGAAACTAATAATAGGGTATATGTGAACTAAATCGAAGTTAAATTAAAAAAAAAAAAGAAAAAACAAAACAAAAAAGAAGCCATCACCACCACCACCATGGCTTCAGAATCGTAGATCTTGGGGTTTGATTCCTTTTCATTTGGCTGTATTTGCTCACCTCCTGTGAATGACAGTCTAGCATCATGCGGAGAAGTGGCAGCTTCCAGATCCTCAATGGGCTGGTGGAGGGTGTGTAGGGTAGTAAGGAAGGAGTCCCCAGACCTGCTTTGGAGGCAGGCTTCACCTGGCCATGGTGGAGGGAGTTTCAGGGAGGCTGGCTCCCTCTGTCTCTCCTCTCAGGCTCCCGGGCATGGAGTCCTTGATGGAGTAGGATCCTGAGGGTGTGGAGCGGGGGTCACCGTGAAGGTGGCTGTGTGCAGATGTCTGCAGGGCTGATGCAGTGTGACTTCTCTGAGGTCTTTGGACCCAAAGGGTGTGCTGAGGTCGTGTTTGCATTGGTGGGCGCGTAGAGTTATAAGTCTGGGGAGTGGTTACCTTGGGTCAGGTGCTGTAAATGCAACCCCTGCCTTCAGTTCTTAAAATAAGGGTATGCACAGAGGCAGGCTGGTAAACCAGCTGTCTGGAGGGGGTGTGGGGTTGAGGGGGTGGGGGTGGGGGTGTGTGGAGCAGTGTGTGTGTGGGAAACCCTGATTTGTACCGTTTGCCGATTTCCATAGTAGAAATGCTGCTATTGCTGCTGATCGCAAGCTTAGCAGTCTAGCCAGTTCACAAAATCCCTGAATGTTTACCAGGCAGTTCTCATGAGCCAGGGGATAATTAAGAATCATTTGCTAACTACTGGGTATTTACCCCAAAGATACAGATGTAGTGCAAAGAAGGGCCATGTGCACCCCAATGTTCATAGCAGCAATGGCCACAATCGCCAAACTATGGAAAGAGCCGAGATGCCCTTCAACAGATGAATGGATAAGGAAGATGTGGTACATCTATACAATGGAATATTATGCCTCCATCAGAAAGGATGAAGACCCAACTTTTGTATCAACATGAACGGGACTGGAAGAGATCATGCGGAGTGAAATAAGTCAAGCAGAGAGAGTCAATTATCTTACGGTCTCACCTACGTGTGGAGCATAAGGAAAAACATGGAGGACATTGTGAGAAGGAAGGGAAGGGTGAATGGGGGGAAATCGGAGGGGGAGATGAACCATGAGAGACTGTGGACTCTGAGCAACAAACTAAGGGTTTTGGAGGGGAGGGGGTGGGGGGTAGGATGTTGGACGAGCCTGGTGGTGGGTATTGAGGAGGGCACGTACTGCATGGAGCACTGGGTGTGGTGCATGAACAATGAACCTTGAACACTGAAAAAATAAAATTTTGAAGCAAAGAATCATTTGCTAAGCGTTAGAGATTTTGTAGGCAAGGAAATTGAGGTGTAGAAGTTATGTGGTAAGAATAGAACCCTAGTCTGAGGCTTCTTCTTCACGGCCTCCTGGCCACCGTGTGCCCCTCAGCGTGGGGGCGAACTGATCTGAGTTCAAGCCTGGGAGGAGGTAATTCCCCAGCTGAGCTTCCCGCTTCTGTGGGTCAGGCAGGGCTGGCGGCCCTAGAGAGATGACTGGCTGTAGGCACATCACTGGCCTCAGCTCGCCCTCGCCTTCCTCCTCTCTGCTGCTTCTGAATTGGCTTGCCACCATGCCTCTGTCTCACCCTCAATGTCCCTACGGTAGCCTGGTGCCCTCTCCCTACCCCCACTGTTCCAGAGTGTGCCACTCTGGAGCAAGCCGGGACCCTGCACCCAGCGGCAGATTATTTGAGAACTTGGAGGTAGAGTCCAAGGGAAGGATGCCACCAGGGAGGGAGGTGGAATGCTGCCTCTCTGCCCTGGGTCTGGCAACGCTCACCTGGACCCAGCCTCAGTTCAGGCACCACCTCCCAGATGTTCCAGAAGTCCCAAAGGTCTTTCTCTCCTTGGGCCCTTGAGCTGTAGTTCCATCCCCCTGCCCCCTGGAGTGCTCGTGCCTTGGTTATCCCCATCACCGGCTTCTCCTGAGTCTTCAGAAAGCCTTCCCGCATCAAGCCATGTAAGCAGCTCTCCTGGTCTTTCCCATATAGCATCCTATTTTTTTCCGACCTGGCTTTTATATGGTCCTGCAACCATTTTATCTATGCATTCACTATGTGTTCATCTGACCAAACGCATTGTGGTGGTCTCAGACTACGTCCTTAATTCTGTAACAGCCCTGCCTTCATAAGGTGGATCTTAATTCCCCTCCTTTTGGATGTAGGCTGGACTTAGTGACTCTAAGAGAAAGTGGCAGGAGTTATGTTGTCAGGACTTCTGAGGCTGGGTCATAAAAGGGCAGCTGCTGCCTGGCGCTTTCTCTTTTCTGTTGCTCTTTCTGGGGGAAGCCAGACGTTGTGGTGTGAGGGCGTTCAAGGAGGCCAGCAGGGAGGCCCATGTCCGGAGGAACTCATGCTTCACCGACAACTAGCAGCTGGCCAGCTCTGTGCCTGAGCCCCCCGGGAAGCAGACCCCCAGCCAGTTTGGCCTTCGGATGACTGCAGCCCCAGCCAACATCAGCTGGAACCTAAAGCTCTCCCGAATGTGCCCTGCCCAGCCAAGCCTGCCCCAAATTCCTAGTCCACAGAAACTGCTAGAGATGATGCTTCCTGATATTCAAGTCACTAACTTTGGGAGCATTTGGAGAACCAGGGCTGTCATCGGCCTTGTGCTGTGAGTAAGGAGACAGAGATACAGAGAAGTGAAAAAACTCACGGTTGAAGTGCATAACCCATGCCCCTAGCTATACACTGTGCTGCCCCCAAACCCTTCGTACTTGTGGACCATGTACCCCAAACCAGGGACTGATTGGGTGGCGGGGAATCCCAGGGCACTCCCTTCCACAGCCAGTTGGGAATCTGGACCCTGCCAAGTGGAGACAGGCTTCTGACTGATTTCAATCCTTCACCTGCAGGAACTCAGAGCCCTGCCTCGCGATCGCCAGCTGTCTCAGTGTCATGTGTTGGGGTCCCTGCTTCTGTGTCTGCTTTGAATTTCCAGTGAGCTCGTCATGCTCACCACCCTGTCTCCTCCTTTTATCCCTGTCTGCAGCCTTTTGGACACAGGAACCTCCTCTCAGACTTGGAGAGGTCAGCCCTCCGCCTTTCACCAGAGCCTGCCTGGTCCTTTTGTCGTCCCAAACCGGGGCCCCAGGATGGAGAGGGCTTGGTTCCTTCTCTTCCTTACCTGTGCTGGGGGTGGGCCTTCCTTTCCCTGCAGCATGCCTTTCTGGAGTGGGCGTGGGACACTGCTAGGCCTGAGTTGACAAGGGGATGGCCAGAGGTCCTTGGGTGGAGTGTCTGGGCTCGAAGAGACACACTTGGTTCAGACAAAGCCAGGGGGTGAAGAAGGAGTGAGAGGAAGGCATGCGCCATGGGTCCTGGGGATCGGGGTTCAGGCTCATGAAACTGGGCGAGCAAATGTTTCTGTAGTGTGCGGTATGTCTGTAGCACGTGCATGTGGGTGTGTACCTATTTGCATATACACACAGGCTCACCGTGCTGAACTTTTGATACGTTTTACCCCAGAGTCTGATACAAAGTCCCGGGAGGAGGGCGGCGAGGTGTGCCCGACCTGGGTTCGCGAGGAACAGAAGAGGAGTGGCTGAGAGGCATTTGGAATAGCCAGGAAACATAACTCCATGAGAGCAGCGATGTTTATCTGCCATCTGCTAGTTTTTCTCAAAGGTGTGGACAAGGTTTGACCTGGAACTGAGAGACTGAATGTTGAGCTCTTTTCCTGGTGAGAACATCACACACCCCCCTCCTTTTTCATCAGGAGACCTGCGACGTCCATCTGAACCCTGTCCTCTGTTCCTCCCGGTGAGCAGGACAGCTGCCCGGAGGATATAATGACCCTGCAGCTGCCATAAAACATGGCCTGGCAGTGTCCCCATGCCAGGAGAGCCCAGAACCCACTCCTCGGTCTGACTCTGTTGGGGAGACTCCCCTTTTCTCCGGAAAAACAATTGTCCACAGCCGGTACACAGTGGGCAGCCAGAAGCCTGCAGCCTCCTCCCCTCTGTGTCCCCTCACCCAGAGGCCCCAAGGAAAGATCCTAGTGTCCCAGGGAAGCGTAAGTGAGAGTAAAAGCCCATCCAGAGTAGTCTCCCTGCTTTCCTGGGGCTGAGCAGCTTTGTGGCCCTGGGTGTCCCTGCCCGTACTGCCCACCCATGTTTCTAGTGCCTTCTGGGGGTGGAGGCAGACATCGGGCCTATGAAAGGCAATTCATAAAAGGAGAAGGGTGCAAGGCTTCCTGCCCAAGTTACTAGAAATTAAGGAAATCTACAGACCAAGTTGTCCAGTCCTGGATTGACAAGGCTGGCTGGGGCCAAGCCTCAGGGGGCGAATGGGCTTCTCCTCCTCTGGGTGCTGACCCTGCAGGACTGCTGCCCCCTCTCCTTGGTGCTCCAAAAAAGAGGCCACAAGGACCCTGGTGAGAGCAACACTTGGACACCACCAAGGCCCACACCTTGTGCACCTGCTGACAAGAGCTGAGAGGGCTTGCCACTGAGAGGTGGGGTGGGCCCCCAAGGAAGCCGACTGACAATGCCACGGCCGTGAGCACCCTACAAAGGCCTGTCTAGAAACGAGTCACACACCCTTGGGTCTTTGGGCACACGCGTAGCTACATTTTATGATTAGCGCTGGTGAGCCGGCACCCCCAGCCCGCTGTATCTTTGGGTCCCAGGAGATTAAAAAGAATTCCACCATCTAACCCCCACCGGAAAGCAATGAAGCCCATCTCAGGGGTGGGGACCGGCTGGGCCTGTCTGCAGAAATCCCCAGCTGTTTCTCACGGGCAGTGGCTGAGAAGAAAGACGTTCAAATCTCATTCCAGCAGGGGACTCTTTCTCCTCCAGACTCCGCTCAGAAAAATGAACATGACAGGCGAGGACAGGCCTCTCTGAGTGACGTCCTCCTCCCTGTGGTTCCCCAGGCTTGTTAGAAGCCCCGAGTCATCGGAAAGCACTGATCTGCGGGATCCGCTGACAGAATGGAATCACGGGAGAGGAATTTTCCAAAGTGTCTGGAGAGCACATGGGCTGGAGTGATCCATCCTGAGGGTCAGAGCTTGTTGTCCCCACCTAGGGTGCACTGCCCCCCACAGGAGGGGTCCTGAGACCCCTTCTCCCCACCCCAGGACTTAAAGGCAGGGGTAGAGCTTGACGGGTGCAATGGAACTGTCTTTACGTGGTAAGATGATTCTCCTTTGAACAGCCCCCTCTCTTACGTCCTCCTGCCCTGCCTCCCACGCCTCATCCCAGGAGGGCCGTCCTGGCCCCTCTGGCTGCTCTATGTGGCTGGGGTGTGCCAGCAGGATGAGTGGCTCTTATGACACAAGGTCCTTCCCAGGCCCACTTCTGGGTCCTTCCCTATCTTCACCGCACCTTGGTCCCGACTGAGGGGATGGTGGACCCCGAGGTATTGGGCGGCCCCATGGACTAAGCCCCAGTGCAAGGAGGCTGCCCGCGCCCCCTGATCCAGCCCCTGGGACCCTCCGCTGCAGGCAGAAGTGGCCCCTGGGCATGGGGGCTGGGCGCTGGTGTGAGCTGCCACCTGCCGCCCTCACTTTCCGTGTCACCTGCCGTCGTCTTGCGGAAAGGAGTAGAAAAGCAATTGGCTTGAAGGGACTCTCTCCACCCGAAGTAATGGAGTGAGAACATGGATTTAGCACAGTATCTGGGAAGCACAGCAGATGAGGGAGGGAGCAAAGGAACAGGGAGCCATTGGCCTGGCATGTTCAGAAGAAAATATCGAAGGAATGTGTTACTTCCTGCTGGGAGTCCCCCGAATGAATTTCCAGGTAGTCTGCTGGCCGGTTGTGTTTTTAAAGGGGGGAAATACGTGCTTGGTCACTGAGCGATCTCAGGCTTTGAAAGATCTTTCAGAACATGCCCTCACTGAGGCAGATCATGCAAACAAACCCGAAACTCTGCTCCAAGGTGCAGGGCTAGAGGAACCACAATATCTCACTCCCGAAGTGCACCTTCTCACAGGTAGAAGCAGTGGTCCTACCGCTGGCCTGGCTTGGAGGACTGATCTAAATTTTCAGGAATTTGTACGAGCTGACTGTCAGCCATAGTCATTGTTAAAGGTTAAATTATGTGAGCTTACAATTAATTAAATTAAAGGCAAAGGTAAACAACCCTAAAAACCCATCACCTTCCTACTTATTTTCCGTGTCTGTGTTCTCGAGGTTATTTACCTCTCCGGCTTCTGCATGGTAGAAACATGGTAGAAACATGGTAGAAACACTTCTGCATGGTGGCGTGCCACAGCGCATCTCTTCCCAAGGGTGACGTCACTGTGATGGCTGGAAATTGGTCAGAGCAGGGGTATTTACTTATACCACGGAATTTGTCAAACATGAGCAATCAATCAAGTCTTGATCGTCAAGATAAGTGATTTTGAAGTAGGGGCAGTTTTAGCCCTAGGGGACACTTCAGATGGTCACTAATGGTGGTGGCAGTGGGACTGGCATCTAGTGAGTGGAGGCCAGGGGTGCCATGAAACATCCCGTATGTCCAGGACAAGCCCGCGGCAAAGAACAACCCAATTCTCTGGTCTGAAATGTCAAGAGTGAAGTTGAGAAATCCTGGTCTAAATTTAAGGCAGCAATTAATACTGTGGATTATTCTTGAAAGTGTGTCATGTCCTTACCCATTCCCTTGTGAATACCACAAAGAAACCGAGGAAATGTCCTTTCAGTATTAGAAAACTATGTTTCGAGGGTGCTTGGGTGGCTCAGTTGGTTAAGCAACTGCCTTCAGCTCAGGTCATGATCCCGGAGTCCTGGGACCGAGTCCCACATCGGGCTCCCAGCTCCATGGGGAGTCCGCTTCTCACTCTGACCTTCTCCCTTCTTATGCTCTCTCTCTCACTTTCCTAATAAATAAATAAATAATAAATAAAAGAAAACTATGTTTCGATTCAGCAAAGAAGTTGCTCAAGATGTTGATGAATGAGTGGCAGACTGACATACATCTTCGCCTTCTTCGTTTCGCTAAATGAAGATCTCAACAAATATTCACGTTGGAGCTGTATGTTTTTGTCACTTGCAGCCATAGGTTGGCTGCAGAAGAAGCAGGAGTCCAGCAAAAATTAAAAAAAAAATACTGTAAGAATCAGTTGCCTATGGGGCATTTATGATAAAAATTACTATGGATATTATTAGTAGTAAATTATGTGCTGTACTTCCTTTAGATCAGCAAGATTTCTAGTAAACATGTGTATGTGTGTGTATGTGTCTACATTCTTTTTCCTGGAGAGCCTATTGATAAACATTTACCAACACACCATTGTTTAGAAGCTGCAAAGTTATCTGATGTTAAATGTAACACCCTCATTCTGTGTCCTACACAGTATGTTCAAGAATCGTATCTCTAGAGATAGCACGGCATAGTTCGGGGAAGCTATTTTCTGAGAGGCATTGAGGTGGAGACGAACGCAAATGTGTGCATGGCTGGTTTCATGGGTGGGTGGAGTGGGATGCCTCTCTTGCAATGTGGTTTGGCCACACTGGAAGCCAGCCTACTTCTCCTTAAATATCTGCTCCAGGGACCTGTCTGCAGTGTTTTACACAGGCCTTTTTAGAGACAGGTGAGTTGTCACTAGGCACAGGGGCAGAAGGCATGGGGGTGGGTTACACAGGACCTGCCTAGAGTTTTGACAGGATTTTGTTCATACACTTAATCTATTAGATCCCATTGTAGGGCATTTGGGGTAAAAGCAGGAATAGTAAACTTTAGTAGCAGAAACAGGATGGGAAGGCCTGGGTAGGAAGGAGCACTGTGAAGAGACCCCCGACAGGGGAAGCATCCAAAGGGCACATAGCTCTGAGAAAATCCGAGGAGGGCTCCCAACTAAGGGAAGGGGCACGCTTTACTTGCTTGTCAGTTGCATGAAAGGAAATAAAGATAGAATCTAGAAAAACAAGATGCAAGCCTTTTAAGGTCAACTTCGCTATTCTGAGGGTCCCCCCGCCCCCTATATACCACATCTTCGTGCCGGGCATTCTGTGTACAGGATCAGAATCGTTCTGAATGTCATATCTGATAGCTTTCAGAATGGTAGTGCACACATCTTTTTGTCCAGGTGGGAAAGAAAGGACTTGGAGCAATACAGGTGGCCTCATCCTCACCCTAGAGAAATCCTAGGTATGTGTCCTCATTTGTTTCCAGTTTGGCTTTCAGATCTACTAATGACAACACATGTCAGGGTAGAAGTGTCAAACAGAGTAGGATTGTGGTATGTAAGACCGGCAAGGGACCCTTGAGCCTGCTAGCTAAAATTCCACTGTTCCAGGGGAAAGGCTGGCCGCACCTGAGTCGTGGGGCCAAACCGCCTCTCACCGCCACTTCCTGTCCAGGAGGAGAAGGATGGAGAGAGGGCAGGGAAGATAGAAACCCAGACAAAAGAGATGGTAGGCCAAAGATTTGTTTTTCCTCTCCCTCCCCAAATCCTGAAGTTGCCTTTAAAAAAATTCTGAAAAGAATTTGAATCTAAGTTTCCTGTTTCCACTGAAAGAGTGGATTGATTAGATTTCAAAATTGGGTGTTCATATTTTATACACCAAAGCTTAGAATATGATCTGTACTTAGAAGGAGATACAGAAGCCTGGAGGTCTGGGAAATCATATGTGAGAACTGAAAACCTTTTTAGAAATGTGGGCTTTCATGCAAATTATATTTCCAAAGGACTTGGGTAAAATTTTTAAATTAAAATATTGTAGGTGGCTGTGTATGGATTTTTTATTTTCAAGCATCTGTATGAGTCATTGCAAGTTGTCTGACTTTTTCGTCTCAGCCATATGTCAGCCTGTTCGTCCTTCTTGAGCTGGTTGGTTAGTAAAGTTGATTTTCTGAGGCCACCCATACAGGTCACTGTGACACAGCAGTCGGGGATGAGTCCTGTGTGACGTGCTGTGATACTCGGGGCCATCTACTGTGAGACACAGCTGTCAGGGACCTCTGGGACATTTGGGGAACCCTCTGAGGGATCATGTACTTTTATTTTGGTTTCTGAATCTGCACAATAATAACACCACAGGAAAATGTCTAAGCTGGTTTGAGAGTTATTATTCTTGTATTTCTAAAACTTCTGGCAGTTCCTTATTCTTACCAAATTATCAAGTTAAAGAAAGAGGGGAAAAAGAGAAATGAAAAACTGAGCAACCAAAATAAAGCAGCTGAATTTACAAGATGGAAGGTGGCATTGGAGTTACATAATATACAGTATCTCGAGGCTTCTCAAGCTGTTTTGTAAAAGGCAAGAACTGATCTTTATGATGTGCTATAGGCACGGTATTATGGGTTTGTTTTATTTAATTTATTTTTAATATTTAATATTATTTATTTAATTAAATGAATTAAAATTTAAGATTTTTAAATTAATTTATTTAATTTTAATATTTGAGATTAAGTTAATATGTACGTGCTCCTGAATGCTGGTCTATCTCCAAGAAGCACATGGAGGGACTGGCTCAGTGTTTCTGGTGGGAAGTTGGCTTGGAATTCACACTCAGGACTTTTCTCTATGCGTTGTAGTTCCTACTGCCTCTTAGTAAAAGGTGGATGATGTGGGGAGATGATAAAACTACCACTGCATGGAAAGGGCACTCATCTTCTGAGTTGGTGTGGAAATATGTTTTGGGGAAGCCCAGCTATTTGACGGTGAACTCACGGCTTAGGTGGAGGTTTACCTGTGCTCAGGTGTGGCATGTAGGAGGAAACAGCGGTCCTGATGAATCAGCCTGTGGATTCCATCCCAGGAAGTGACCGTGAGTGTAGCACAGACGGTAACAGACCTAACTCCATGCTGGTGAAGGGCACTGTTTGGCTCTTTATCTCCCACCTGGATCCTGGTTAGCGCAGTTAGTGTTGTGACCCCCTTTGTGGGAACCCGGGGTTCATCAGTCCCCAACACAGTGTATGGTTGGCTTGTTCCAAGGCCAGGCCAATGGCGACCAGCCTGACCAACTGGTGGGTGATATGGTTCCAAAGGGCATGGGACAGTATGGGGTGGAGTTCGGGCATTAGGCTGAGGCTAAGCAGCACTGACGCCATGTCAGTTTGGACAGCCCTCCATGTAAAAGTTGTTTCCCCCAAGGGCTCATCCATGTTACAGCTGAACACTGAATTGTCTACTCTTCCTGAAAATGCATGGTTGGGGCGAAAGGTGCTAAGGCATCTGTCTATGCCAGCCTCTGACCGACCAAGTAAGTCCCCCCCAGCCAGATTGCCTTGTTTTCAGTTTCGTACTGTAGACTTTCCTAGCTGAGGAAAACTCATGGCCCGACTTGCTCCTTTTTTTTTTTTTCAAATTTCTTTTTCCAAATACAATTTTACATAGAAACTCGATGTTTGTAACAGAGAAAAGTCAAGCATCTCTGCAAAAGATGGTAGTAAGACCCAGAGCTCTACCGCTCTTTTTCCCCCCTGAGAAATTCCGGAACTCCAGAGAAAAGAGTGAAAATTGCTGCAAGTAGGAAATTGGTTGTGAAGGCCTGGGTCTCGAGAACTGGAATGGGGACATATGAGCAGATCCTTATGAAACTGGGAATATTCAACCCCTAAATTCTGCCCAGTCTTCTTTGCTAGTAGGACAGCCCTCCTGCCACTGTCTGAGGAGGTTTGCCTGCTGTGCCTCCCCACCATGGTTGCCTCAAGACACTGCTGATTCTCTTCAAGACGTACCCTGTCATTGATAGAGGCAGAAATTCTGAATTCAGTATTTTATCTTCAGGGCTAGAAAAGACTCCAAAGCTTTGCTGATTTGTTCAGTTGAAACACAGACTCAAAAGTGACCTAAACCAAATGAAGTTAAAATGTCCTACCCAACTCAGTATAATGTAGACGGGGGAAACCAAAGGCTTGGGTAGATTGGAGCGTCCAAGAGGAATTATCACATAAGATCTGCTCATTCAGTCAAGGAGCATCCACAGGGCCCTCCGTTCACCGTGAGTATGAGAAATCAGTTGGTGTGGAAAAGCACAACATCCTGGAGGAGTTATGTTCTCACTTTTCTCTGCAGGACAGAAATTACAGTGGTAACTGCTACCACTGAACTGAAATCCTTAAATGCAATGAGGATAATTGGATCCCAGGGTGGCAGGGGCCAAGTATGGGTACTTAATTACAAAATACAAGATGGTCATGGTTACTGTAATGGACCAGGGAGTCAAAGCAGTAATCGTCATATAGTCTGACTCACAGAGACCTATGGCACTGGCTGATTGACCACGATGTGTCTAGAAAAGAAATAGATGGATAGTCTATCAAATTCTTACTTGATCTGTATGAGTGGAAGAATTTTAGATCTAGTGAACAGAAATCTAACTGGACTTACCAAAACAGAATCATGGCCCCTGATCAATTCCTGGATTTGGCCAGTTTGTAGACCCAGAAAATTGTGTGTGTGTGTGTGTGTGTGTGTGTGTGTGTGAGAGAGAGAGAGAGAGAGAGAGAGAGAGAGAGAGAGAGAGAACAAGCAGTGGAGGAGAGGGACAGAAAGAGAGGGAGATAGAATCTTAAGCAGGCTCCATGACCAGTGTGGAGCCTGATGTGGGGTTAAATCTCATGACCCAAAAATCAAGAGTCAAATGCTTAACCTACTGAGCCACCCAGGCTCCCCTAGATACAGAACATCTTAAATGAAGGGGAGCTAGATCCCCTTCAAGAAGGATCATAGCATATTGCCAAAATTTGATACTGTTAATCTTTCTGTCTTCTCCAGAAGGATCTAAAGCCATTTACTGAGATTATTATGTATTAGGGAATGGGAATAATCAGACATTTTAGAGTTCATTGGACACTGGGTCTGAACCAACACTGATGCCAGGAGACTCAAAATATCACTGTGGTTCATCAGTCAGAGTAGGGGCTTATGGAAGTCAGGTGATCAATGTCGGTCCATCTCTCAGTGGGCTCAGTGGGTCGTCAAAGTCAACCGGTGGTTATTTCCCCAGTTCTGAAATGCATATAAATAGATATACCCAGCGTCTGGTAGAATCTCCACATTGATTCCTTGACCTATGGAGTGAAGGCTATTATGGTAGGCAAGGTCAAGTGGAAGTCACTAGAATTGCCTTTACCTAAAAAAATAGTAACTCAAAAATAATATTGTGTTTCTGAAAGGTTTTGCAAAGATTAGTGACACCATTATGGACTTGAAGATGCAGAGTTGTTGATTCTCACCACACTGCCATTTAACTTGCCTGTTTGTACAAAAGACAGCTGTGTCTTGGGAAATGACAATGGATCATCATGAGCTCAATCAGATGGTTATTCCAATTGCAGTGGCTGGTCCAGACGTGGTTTTGTTACTTGAGCAAATTAACATATCCCTTGGTAGCTACTTGTACGCTAACATGCAGTTACTGATTTGGAAAATGCTTTTTACCTTATAGTTGTTAATAAAGACCACCAGAGACAGTTTGCTTCCAACTAGGCCAGCAGTACACCTTCACTGTCCTACCTCTGGGCTATATCAACTCTGCAGTCTAATGTTATAACATAGTCTTCGGAGATCTTGATTACCCCTCCCTTCTATAGGACATCACTCTGGTTCCTTAAATGGACGACATTGTGCCGATTGGACTTAGTGAGCAAGAAGTAGCGATAATTCTAAACTTGTTGGTAGGACACTTGAATGCCAGAGGTTGGGAAATAAATCCCACAAAATGTTTAGAGGATTTACACCTTGATGAAATACCTAAGGGTTCAGTGGCACAGGGCCTGTTGAGATATCTTTTCTAAGGGGAAAAATGGATGGCTGCATCAGGGCCCTCCAACAACCAAAAATAAGGCACAGTACCTAGCGGGCCTCTTTAGATTTTGGAAGCAAACAGTCCTTATTTGGGGATGCTACTCTGGCCAATTTATTGAGTGACCTGAAAAGCTGCTAGTTTTGAGTGGGACCCAGAACAAGAGAAGGCTCTGCAACAGGTCCAGCCTGTCGTGCAAGCTGGACCACTTGCGCTCTATGGGCCAGCGTATCCTATCATGCTCGAAGTGTCAGAGGCAGAGAGAGATGCTGTTTGAAACTATTGGCAGTCTTCTATAGTCGAATCACAGTTGAATCCTTACCATTTTGTAGCAAAGCCCTGCCATCCTCTGGGATAACTATTTTCCTTCTGGAAAAAGCCTTTTGGCCCACTACTTAGTAGAGACCGAACACTTAACCATGGGCCACCAAGTTACTATGTGAAATCTCCTACACATCACGAATTGGTTATTGCCTGATCTACCAAACCATAAAGTTGGGCATGCACGGTAACATTCATTTTATTATTAAATGAAGTGATAAATATGAGATGGGCATCGATGAGAGTGGTATAAACTCCAATCAGCACACCGGATTGTTGTACTAGCAGGAGAAATGGCCAGAGGTATGAGGTTATACAGATTCAGGAACTGTGACAAATAGTGTGGCTGGATAGTCAGGGACCTGGAAGGAACATGATTAGAAAACTGGTAACAGGGAGGTCTCGGAAGAGATATGTGATACATCTCTTTGAATGAGCAAAGAATGTGAAGTTGTTTGTATTCCGTGCAGATGTTCACCAAATGTGACCTCAGCAGGGGAAGATCCTAATAATCAAGTAGGTAGGATGGTCTATTCTGTGGATGTCAATCAGCTTCTTTCCCCAGTTCTCCTGTCATTGCCCGAAGGACTCATGAACAAAGTGGCCATGGTGGCAGGGATAGATGTTATTCATGAGTCAGAATTTCACCAGGCGACCTGCCTATGGTCACTGCTGAATGTCCAATCTTCGAGAAGCAGATTGCAATATGGCACCATTCCATGGGGGTAATCGGTTCTCTATCTGGTGGCAGATTGATTACATTGGACCACTTCCTTCATAGAAGGGGCAGGCAGCACTCTGCTTTTACATGAATAGATATTTAGTCTGGATTTGCCTTCCCTATGTGCAATGTTTCTGCCAAACCTAGAACTCACGGATTTAGAGAATGTCTCCCCCACCATCATGGTATTCCACATAGCATTGTTTCTTTTTTTTATTATTATTATTTTAAGATTTTATTTATTTATTTGACAGAGAGAGAGAAATCACAAGTAGGCAGAGAGAGAGGGGGAAGCAGGCTCCCCGCTGAGCAGAGAGCCCGATGCAGGGCTCGATCCCAGGACCCTGAGATCATGACCTGAGCCGAAGGCAGAGGCTTAACCCACTGAGCCACCCAGGCGCCCCTCACATAGCATTGTTTCTGATTAAGAAATTCAGTTCACACCAAGTGAAAAATGGTAATGGGCCCATGCTCATAGAATTCACTAGTTTTACCATTTTCCTCTATCTTCCTGAAGTATCTGGCCTGATAAAATGGTGGAATAGCCTTTTCTTAAAATTTGTAAATTTTAATTTTAAATTTCAATAAAAAATTTTAAATTTAAAATTAAAAAAATTTAGAATGACCTTCTAAAGACTCAGTTATAACACTAGCTAGTTACTTTGTCCTCTAAGGCGCAGTACATACTCTAAATCGGTGTTTTTAATGTGATTAAAGCCAATAAAAAACTACAAAACCCAATACTTGCAGGACTAATAATGGTCTAGACTCTTTACAAGTGAAGATTTGGGTCACCCCACTAGGCAAAGATGGTGGTCTTTTAGATATATCAACACGACTAAACTACGGTCCCCAGTTTTCACTCATACACTTATCTCAAAGTTGCTGTGAAGATATTTTGTAGATGGGATTACAGTTCATAATCAGCTAACTTTAAGTAAAGACCACCCTAGATATTCTGGTTGTGTGGCCAGTTGCAGAAATGAGGACTTGTAATAGTTAGGGTATTTCTTCCTAATATTTTAATGATTTTATGTGTGTATATATAACACAAATATTTTCCTTTTTTTCTCCTCTTATCCTCTAACAGAAGATGTATTAATTGTGGTTAACTTTCTATCTCAGCATTTAAGACACAGAATATCAAAGAATACTGAACATTACCCAGGGCTTTGCATCCTTTTCTGGGGAAAAGGTGAGTATATTTTTGGTTGTATGCAGGATATGTGTGTCCAATTAAGTGGATCAAGATTGTTTTGTCTTTATTTATTTATTTATTTATTTATCTACCTATTTATTTTTTTCCAATTAATTTAATTTTATTTTTTCAGTGTTCCAAGATTCATTGTTCATGTACCACATCCAGTGCTCCATGCAATACATGCCCTCCTCAATACCCACCACCAGGCTCGCCCAACTCCCCACCCCCCTCCCCTCCAAAACCCTCAGTTTGTTTCTCAGAGTCCACAATCTCTCATGTAAATCCTTAAAAGCAGGGCTGAAACTTCCCTCAGAGAAGAACTCTGCCTGTGCTCAAATTCTACCTTGCCTATTCGTTCATTCGTTCCTCCCTCCCTCCTGTCCTTCTTTCCTCCCTTTCCCCTCCCCTCCCTTCTCCTCTCCTCTCCTCTCCTCTCCTCTCCTCTCCTCTCCTCTCCTCTCCTCTCCTCTCCTTCCCTTCCTTCCATCCAGTGTAGCTGACACACAATGTTACATTAGTTTCAGGCCTACACCATAGTTATTGCACCACTTTATTATATTCTATGCTCTGCTCACCACAAGTTCTACCTTGCTGTTACCAAAGGCTTGCCCTACCCATTTCAGATGTGCCTCAACAATTTTACAGAAACCAATTCTTTGTAGTGAATTTTAATATATGCCTTCTACTCATTCTACTTCTCTGGCAAACTTTGATGGATACATTTGCTCTAACCTTCTCGCGGGAGTGTGGATGGGTATTTGATCATCCATTTCAGAAGTGGAAACAGAAGCATTGCTAGATCTAAGGAGATTTTGCAGATGGTTAGTTCTGATATATAGTAAATAATGTAATGATCACTTTGTTTATTAGGAATGTTTTTTGGTTGAAGTAGGTATAGTTCTATGAGCATCACCTTAAACGTCCCAAACTATGCTTTTTGGGAAGAAAAAGAAAGGCAGGGGTTTCTCTGGACAGGTACGTTTATGAAATGATTTTAGAGAGCTGTGTCTATTTTAGGATTTCTCATAGCCTTTACAATGCTTCCGGGCATGAAGGTCCAACAGGGACATAATACGAGGTGTTTACTAATTTTATTTGAATATGCAACATTCCCCCCCCTCCGGGTATTATCACACTAGAATTTCATGAGAGATATTTTAAGAAACACTTTTTCACATGTCTATAGTCCATAAATAAAATTTTGAATGGGAAGAATCTTATCATCTTAGTTTGCCTTTTACTTGACTCATGGTAAATCTATGTCTCTACTTTGTAAGACATTTTATCATAAAAACAGAATCAAAAATTAAAGAGTGCTTTAAAGTTATAGGTGAGAGAAGAGTTTTCATATCCTCATTATATCCTAATTTCAAAGGATGCCCAGTGGAAACACACTGTTATGAGAGAATATATTAGTTGCACATATTACTATGTTTTTACCCACTTGATGAAGTGGGAATCTTCCAGTTTGTATACTTAGGATTCCTTGATAGAAATACACACACATGTGCAAATGGATTGCGTGTGTGTTTACATACACATTTTATAGTAGAAAATTTTTTCCCCAAATACTTTAGTTTTATTTTTTCAGTGTCACAAGATTAATTGTTCATGTACCACACCCAGTAGAAATCCAACCAATTTATAGGTTACAACAGATGGAAGTCACCTGTTGTTTTGTTTTTCAGGCACTTAATATTTATTTCAGAATCATCATACTCATAAACTCTACTCTATGATTTTTCCAATAGTGAAAAAAAAAAGAGAAAGTAAAGCAATGCTGCAGAATTAAATATTCTAAATGGGTTTAATTTTAAAAGACAAAATTCTAAAGCTTGGGTAGAATGTCTCATGATTATGCTGCCACCTTAGTATTTTCCAATTTTTATCTGTTTAGCATATGTTTCTCTTGCTCTTTACTATCTTCCAGCCAAAAATTTGGGGAAGTTTATTTGGCTTTCTTATCTTTACTTTTTACATCTTTTACTTTACATTCAAAAAATTTTATTTTTCACTAAATCTGATAAAGTACATTTAAAACAGTATAAATATATAATTTACATATTTTGGTAGGATGAAGATCTCTGCCGCCATTTCCTTATGTTATACTATACATGCTATACCCCAGCATTAACTCAACAAGGATACTGTGAAATGATTGCATGTTCGTGGGGAAAAATGATGAGTTTGCTGGAAAGATCTTTTTCATCCATAATACATTAGCAAAGTCATAATCAGCAAGAAAAACCAGCTTTTTCTGTGCCTATCTATTGCTCTGACAAATGATGCAGCCCCTTTAGGGCAGTCTTATGGGTTTCTGCGACCCTGGGGTATTGTTACACAGTGCACCATATGCGGCAGGAGCTAAGTAACTTCCTGCCTGTGGATAATGATCCCTGTTTGCTGTTTTCCTTCAACTCAGGTTGTGTAGGTGGCTTGGCTTCCTGGGATGGGCCGAGAAAGCTTGGGAGGCGGCAGGTGGGTCAGAGAAAGCTCTCCATGGATGTCTGCAGTGCGCTGGGTTCCAGCCCGGGCGCTTCCTGGGCATTCACTCCACCAGGCCCTATTTATCTTGATCTTCCCAATACCAGCATAGCTCCTGGCAAGGAAAATGTAGCTGCCATTTTCTCCTCCCTGTGAGTCGGGCTAGAGGAGGGTGTGAAAGCGCTAAGGCTGTCCAGGCTGTCCTTTGTCCTGCTCCCCCCCCCCACCGCATCCCCCCTGCGATGCCCAGGTGACACGGGACAGCACATCAACATGGAGGTGAGTTCTTCGGAGGGGAGGACGGACTGCCCACTTTCTTTTGGAATTGCGCTCCTGGCGTGGAAACTGGATTTAACACGTTGCACACAGAGACCCTACGTCCAGTTCTCTCCATCTACCCTGTGCGGGCACCGAACAAGCCCCCTGCCCCACGCCTGCATCAGGGCCCACAGCACCGGGAGTAGCAGTCCCGCATCATTCTTGGGCTACTTTCTGTAGTGCCAATCCGAGACATCCCCTCCAGCTGGGTTGCCTTTTCCCCTTGGCCGTGCCCTCCTGATTTCACACCAGACTCACACCAGACTTTACCTTACCCTCTGGACCCCTCTGGGTGATTCTCGGGTGGTGATTTTCCTGAAGACTGTTTTTTACCACAGCATACCATGCTTATCAAACCAAACTTATCTTGGTGGCAAACGCTGACAATTTGAACTTTTCGTGTCTTATCATTTTCTATGGCGTAGCAGGTAAGAACAGGGATTCTGTAGTCAGAAGGCTGGGTTTGGAACCCAGCTCTGCCCCTGATAAAGGTGCGACCTCAGGCAACCTTCTTAGTCCCCCAGGGTCACAGTTTTCTCATCTGTGTAAAGTGACAATAGAGCTTTTACTTTACAGGATTGTTCAAGATGTTAAGCAATTGTCTGTGGTGAGAGTCTCAGGAAATAAAAGCAGCTCGTAGTTTTACAGGGTTGTGTTCTTATTCTCCTAGGGAACGAGGGTCATTGCTGTCTGCCCCCGGCCCTGTCTCCCCTCCCTGCAACCCGGCTCCCCCGTCTGCTCAGTCCTAGATCTATTGTCCTTTTCCCAGTGAACAGTTCATCCTCCCGTGACCTCTGGCTGATGTTGCTGGCACAGATCACATGTTCACCCTTAGGACCTATGTCTGGTCTCTACTGCTTTATCCGTGGGTTGTTAGACTTGCTACTTGCATTTTGTCTTCTCACAGACATGGTCGGCGCTGCATTCCAGCACTTAGAGTTAAGCTCATGGTTAGGATCTTTATTAAGAACTAAATACTAAGCATTACACTTAGCTAATGAACGCGAAGAACTGGCATTTTTTTCCTATAAGTTGAACAGCATTTTTAAAGATTATTGTCAAGTAGGGTTAACGGCCACACATCTGCTGTCACTTTGGGGACACATGTAACGCAGATCTAGCCTATTCACTCAAAGGAAAACCAGCATCTGGTGCAGACTTCTCAATCTGGCTCTTTTGCCAGGGTTCCTGGAATGTGCGGATAGAAAGAGATGCTTTAGGGGTGCTCGGGAAGGGATATTCACCTCTACAGAGGGAAGGAAAGCAATAGGTCGTCTCGAGTGGGACCGGGACGCCAGCCTGGTGGCACAGAGCTGCACACCGGGAGCTCGCCGTGCTCTACCAGGAGCCCAGCGCGACTCCGCTGTCCGCCAGGCGGAGACCCAGGAATGACCTCCCATTGTAGAGCATAGGAAAATGTCCCGATGTTCTTAACCCTCAGTCTGGTGGCAGTTGTTTGAAAAGGAGAGGGGAAAACCTGACCCAAAGCATCAAGGCCACTCACCTTTCCCCATGCCAGAAAGGAACAGAGTTTGATCTATAGCAAGGTTGTGTTTGAGTGGGAGCTTCCCAGGGGTATCTCGTGACTCCGGATGCTGACTGGGGTATGATACTGTCTTCAGCCAGGGCTTGCTTGATGAGAATCCCCCAAGAAAGCCGCTATTGCCCCCACCCATTGCTATTCTGTTTCTTCAAAACCTGAGTTTCCACATACCCGACGTTTCAACCTCCTCTGTTTCTGGGACTGCCGCAAACACCCTCCTAACCCAACTCCCTCTTCCTGGAGAACAGTCTCTTCTAGAGAATAGGGAAAGACAATGTATCACAATTCTGAATGTGCTTCTCTCTTCTTTTTTTGTATTTTTCCCATTATATAGAATGAACTTGGGTTAGTTTTATGGGGGAACAGTACGTCATATACACAAAGGCAGTAACATTGTTGCTTCTGTCCATTAGTTCTTGCTTTTTTTTTTTTTAGTTCTTGCTTTTCTTTCTTTTTTTTTTTTTTAAGATTTTATTTATTTATTTGACAGAGAGAGATCACAAGTAGGCAGAGAAGCAGACACAGAGAGAGAGGGAAGCAGGCTCCCCGTTGAGGAGAGAGCCCGATGCGGGGCTTGATCCCAGGACCCTGAGATCATGACCTGAGCCGAAGGCAGAGGCTTTAACCCACTGAGCCACCCAGGTGCCCCCTAGTTCTTGCTTTTTAATCGATGTTAGAATTTTGTGCTCTTGAAACTACTCTTCCTGTTAAATCCGTCCCAAACTGTTTGGTGAAACTTTTAGGCGTAAGGACTCTGGCCCCTTCCCACTGTCTTTCTTTTTAAGCCTCACACCTTTCTTCTGCTTGAATCACAACAATATCTAACTCCCATATTCCCCTGCCTCCTGGCCTACACTCAGGGAGTGTTCTTCTGCTCGGCCCCTGCCTGTTCCTGGCTCCCTTGCCTGGCCCAGGCCCATCCTCCCTTCCGCCTCTGTAAACCTGACCTGCCTGTCAAAGTTCGTCTCTGATGCGCGACACTTTCTTGAACCGCCTGGGTCCATCCAGACACAGCTGTCTCTTCTCTGAATTGGCACTGACCTTATTATCTACAATAATTATATACTCATAGGAATAGTGCCTTGCATTTGGACAGCTCTTTGCAGTTTTTGAAGCAAGTTCACACCCCTTATTTCATCCTAGGGCGGGAATTAGGGTGAGGACAGTGAGACGCGAATTTTCAGGGTCATGTGAGTGCTGGGTTGGAGTCTGCCTTAATGTAAAATGTCGATATTTTGTTCACCATGGATTTTTTGTGTGTGTGGGGGGGCGTTCATTTTCATCTTTAAACCTGTTGCCTCAAGATAGTACTTGTCTTGATTCCAGAGTTTTTTGGTGCCCTCTTGGATTTTGCCCTTGAGGCAAGCGCCTCACCTGCTAGGGTGCTGGTCCCACCCCCAGTCAGTCACTGAGTCTTTTAACAGCGCCGGGAAGGGTGTGTGGGCCCAATTCACACGGAACCAACTCCGCTCTCACACTCGAGTCCTAGTTTTGTGGGGGCAGCTCTGTGGGGGCGAGTAATACTCCTCCAGCCCTTTTGGGTCAGCATCGTGCGGTTTCTCTTGAGGAGTTTAGTTCAAGGTGCAGCAGCGGGTTTGGGAGAAGTTGGCTGTTCAGTCATGTGGCCACGAACTGTACAAAGCCCAGTCCCTGCCCTTGTGGCTGCCTCTAGACCCCACTGCACCCACAGGGAGGGGATTTTCTCTGCTTCAAAGGTTCAGTGCTCATTTGACAAAACAGTCATGAGGGATGTCTGGGAGAGAAGGATTTGACTGAAGAAAGCACCGTCGAGGGCCCCAAGGGGGCTCAGAGATTAGTTGGGTCCCTGGAGCTTCTGTGTCAAGCAAGCAGGAACAAGCTCCTGAAGTAGAGGCTAATATTCCGTAAAAGAACATATGCTATTGATTCCGGAACGACTTTAACCTTTGAAGGCTTGCCTGCACAGTCACGTGGCCCTGGGATGAACTTTTTAGAGCCACAAATAAAAGTGTATCTACTTAAAAGCATGGACACTTAAAAAAAAAACATTTACTTATTTGGGAGGGAGACTGAATGCAAGCGGTGGGAGGGGAAGAGAAGAGGGAGAGGGACAAGCAGACCCCACGCTGAGTGTGGGGCCCAATCTCATGACCCTGAGATTATGACCTGAGCCGAAGCCAAGAGCCAGACGCTCAACCAACTCGATGCAAATGCCCCCAAGTATCTACTCTTTTTAATTTAATTTTTAATTTTTAAAAATTTAAATTCAATTCGCCAACATCTAGTACATCATTAGTTTCTGGTGTAGTGTTGAATGACTCATTAATTCCGAGTAACACCCATTTGCCCATCACATTATGTGCCCTCCTTACTGCCCATCCCTTAGTCACCCCATCCCCATCCCCCTCCCTTCTGTAATCCTCGGTTCGTTTCCCAGAGTCCAGAGTCTCTCACGGTTTGTCTCTCTCTCTGATTTCTTCGCATTCAGTTTTCCTCCCTTCCCCTCTGGTCCTCTGTGTTATTCCTTATGTTCCACATCTGAGTGAAGCCATATGATAATTGCATCTTTCTCTGATTGACTTATTTCACTCAGCATAATCCCTTCCATTTCCATCCATGTCGATGCGAATCGTAGGTATTCATCCTTTCTGATGGCTGAGGGATATTCCATTGTATGTACGAACCACGTCTTCTTTATCCATCCCAAGCATCTGCTCTTGAAATACAAATGTAACAGTGTGTGGTATGTGACTTTAGAATGTGCTTCCATTGGATTTGGTGTGAATCAGGTTGGCTCATGGCTGGACTCTTATCCTACCAGGTTGTAAAGACTTCTTGTGTCATCTCACTGCATGTGTGTGTGGGGGGGGCGCTTAGGGGGAGGGGCAGGGGGGTCCCTGTCTGGTCTTCCTTTGTTAGTGGGGTCATTCTGCCTGTTCTAGGATTAGAAACAGAGCATGGATCAGGATTCTTACCTTGAGAGAATAAGATAAAGAAGGCACATGAGTATTATTCAGCAATAAAAAAGAAATGAGCCATCCAGCCACGAAGAGACATGGGGAACCTTAACTGCATATTACTAAGTGAAAGAAGCCGGTTAGAAAAGGCTACATACAGTGTGATTCCAACTCTGTGACATGCTGGAAAAGGCAAATCTATGGAGACAGTGAAAAAGATCAGTGGTTGCCAGGGGCTAAAGGGGAGGGAGAGAGGAACAGGCAGAGCCCAGAGGATTTTTAGGGCAGTGAGAATACTCTGTGTGATGTGGTGGTGGGCACATTACACATTTGTCTAACCTCATAGGATGTACAACACCAGAGGGGAACCCTGATGTAAACTGTGGGCTTTAGTTGATAATAATGTATCAATATTGGCTGATCAACAGTGTTACAATTTTTTTTTAAGAGAGGAAGGGGGTGGGGCAGAGGGAAAGGGAAAGAGAATCCTTAAGCAGACTCCCTACTAAGCAGGGAGCCTCATTTGGAGCTTGACCTCAGGACCCTGAGATCATGACTTGAGCTGAAATCTAGAGTTGGATGCTTAACTGATTGAACCACCCAGATGCCCCATTGTTACAATTGTAACAAATACACCACACTGAGCCAAGATGTTAACAGGGAAACTGTGGTAGGGGGCGAGGTGGTATAAAGGAATTCTCTGTACTTTTTGCTCAGTTTTTCTGTGGATCTAAAACTGTTCTAAAAAAAAGAATACTGATTGATTAAAAAGAATGAGTGAATTGGGGGAAATCGGAGGGGGAGACGAACCATGAGAGACTGTGGACTCTGAGCAACAAACTGAGGGAAGGGGATGGAGGGTTGGGTGAACCTGGTGGTGGGTATTGAGGAAGGCACGGATTGCATGGAGCACTGGGTGTGGTGCATGAACAATGAATCTTGGAACACCGAAAAAATAAAATTAAATTTAAAAAAAAGAAGGGAAGGATGTAGTGTGGATACATAATGTCATTTTATTTCTCAGTAAAGTTGTGTTTTCCTAAAAAAAAAAACGAAAAGGAGGAAAGAGACCAAAAAGGCAGTAAGAGAGGATGAAAAATGTAAGACTGTCTCACCTTCCAACAGAGGCCTTAGTTCTAAGAAGCAGTTTAGGAAGGGACAGTCATATGGGGGCATGTTGGGGCACAGTTCTTTCATGCATTGTCACGTAATACAACCGAGTTTAGAACAGCCCTATTTTTTCCAGCCTACCATCCCCCCTGCATTTAGTCAAACGGAGTTTTCGAGATTGTGGATGGTGATGGAAGGTTCCTGACATGGCAGGTGTTCTCCTAGGGATGTCAAGTTTGAGCCCTCTCTTTTGCAGAGGATCTGAGCTGTCTCGATTATATGACAAGTATTTTCACACGCAAGCATCATCCAAACCTCGGCAGAGGCTGGGTGCGGAGGCAGACGGGGAAGTGTTCGCAGAGCCTGGAAGTGTTAGGTTTAGAAAGAAGGAAAGTGTTTTTACATTCTTGACACAGGAGCCCTGGGAGGTCAGAGCAGGAATTTACTCAAGAGAAGGGGATAACTCTTACTTACAGAGGGGCCAATGTCACACTAACGATGATTGTGGGATGGAACATGGTAAGAGTGCCATCCACCAAAGTTTTCCAGGAGCCAGGCATCAGTCTAAGCCCTTTATATGCACAAACTTACTTAATTAGGACGTGGAGCCTGCCACTACCCCAATGTACAGATTGGAAAACTGATACTAGGAAGATTAGTCACTTGCATGTGATTGCACAGTCAGTAAGAAGTGAAACAGTTCAAATCCAGTCTTCCAGCTCAAGACTCTGTGGACTTTTCCCAACCACGTTGGTTGAGCCTAGCACTGCCTAGCCCACAGCGGCAGAGAGCAAATGGTTTCTGTCTGGAAAACACCTACCTACACGAAACATAATGCAAACATTCACCCTGCTGTAATCCGAATAGTGCTTCCTGAAGATGTGTATATCCTAATCCCCAAAGCCTGTTTATAGGTGATCTTGCTTAGCAAAAGGGACTTTGCATTTAATTAAGTTAAGGACCTTGAGATGGAGATTATCTTGAATTATCTGGGTGGGCCTAATGTAAAAGAAAAGGTCAGTGAGGTTGAGGGTTAAAGTCAGAAAGAGAGAGAGAGCAGAAGTCAGAATGCAGCAAGGCCTTGGAATGTGGACAGCCTCTACAAACTAGAAGAGATGAGGGGAAGAATTTTCCCTGAGAGCCCCCAGAAGGAACCAGCCCCGTTGACACCTTGATTTGAGGACTTCTGACCTTCAGAGCTATAAGAAACTAAATCTGTGTTGCTTCAAACCACAGGTAACTTGTCATAGGAGTGATAGGAAATTGATACACATACATAACACAGTAGTCCCCCTTTATCTGCAGGAGATATCTTCCAAGACCCCCTGTGGATATCTGAAATCATGAATAGCTCTGAACCCTATGCATACTATGTTTTTTTCCTATACGTAAGTGCCTATGATAAAATCAAAGTTATATATTTGGCATATTTAAGAGATTAACAACAGCTAATAAAAAATAGAACAATTATAATTACTGTACAAAAAGTTATGTGAATGTGGTCTCTTTCTCAAAATATCTTCTTTTTTTTAAAAGATTTTATTTATTTGAGAGAGTGAGAATGAAGGAGAGAGAGAGAGATAGAGAGAGAGAGAAGGGAGCAGGAGTGGAGCAGAAGCTTACTCCCTGCTGAGCGGCTCAAACTATCTTATTGCATCGTACTTGCCCTTCTTGTGATGATGGGAGATGATGAAATGCCTATGTGATGAGATTAAGCGAGGTGAATGACATAAGCTTGTAACCTCATGTAAGGCTACTATTGACCTGATGACACATCAGAGGGAGGATCGTCTACTTCAAGACCGAGATTGACTGCGGGCAGTGGAAAGCTCAGGAAGTGAAACTGGATGGGACTGGAGGAGATCACGCTGAGTGAAATAAGTGAAGCAAAGAAAGTCATTTATCATATGGTGTCACTTACTTGTGGAACACAAGGAATAACAGGGAGGACATTAGGAGAAGGAAAGGAAAAGTGAATTGGGGCAAATTGCAGGGGGAGATGAACCATGAGGGACTGTGGACTCTGAGAAACAAACTGAGGGTTTTGGAGGGGAGGAGGGGAAGGGTGAGCCTGGTGGTGGGTATTAAGGAGGGCACGTACTGCATGGAGCATTGGGTGTTATAAGTAAACAATGAATCTTGGAACACTGCATCAAAAACTAATGATGTATTTTATGGCGACTAACATAACACAATAATAAATAAATAAAAGAAAGTGAAACTGTGGATAGGGGAAGGATGTGCGTGCGCGCACACACACACACACACACACACACACACACACACATTTAGGTCTGTGCTTGCTGACTGACTCTCAGCCTTTTTGCCATCCTCTCAAGCGCTGGATCCCCAGGGTGGCTGGCGTCTGTCGTGCCCATGACTCTCCCCTCTGCTCCCCAGGGGCCCTAATTTGGACCTGGTTTGGGTGAAAAATGATATGGTTGCCCCATCTCAACCCACCTCTTGGTTGCCTGCCTGTGACTTAGTCCCTGAATATTTTAAATTCTAGGCGGCTTCCTCTTGCCTAGGAGTACACCCAGCATACCCCAGATACCACCTCCTGGAATCATGGGATCATCCAAAAAGACTGTCAAGCCCAACATCTTAATTTTATGGAGGAAGACACCGGGTTCTACGGAAGTTAAGAGGGAACCGCTCAAGGTCACATGAAGTCAGTGCCAAAGCTGTGCCTTGAGCTCAGGAATACTGCAATGATGCTTCCAGGAGAGGAATCTTCCCCAATGGTTGACAGAGCTCAGTGCACACCGAGTGGGGGTTGACCCAACAAGTCCCAACAGGGAAGAAGCTTATGCATCAAACGTCTGTGCAACCTGCCAGACTTGATACCTGAGCACTTGGAGTCCTTGGTCTCCTGACTGAAGGTATCTTTTCCCTGATCAATAATTTTTGCTATTGTCATGGGCTGAGTGTTTGTGTCTCCTCCTTCCCCCCCAAATCCATATGTTAAAACCCTAACCTCCAGTGTGGCTATATTTGGAGATGGGGCCTCTGAGGAAATAATTAAGGTTAAAAGAGGTCATAAGGGTGGGACCTTTGTCCTGTAGGATGAGTGTCTTTATAAGAAGAGATGCAGAGAGCTCTTTTCCTTCCTAACTCACACGGACCTATGAGAGGCCACGTGAGCACATAGCAAGAAGGCAGCTATCTGCAAACCAGGAAGACAGATTGCATCAGAAATGGAATCAGCCAGCACCTTGATCTTGGACTTGAAACCTCTAGAACTCTGAGAAATAAATGCCAGTTGTCTAAGCTCCCTGCCGTGGATTTTCGCTACAGTAATGCGAGCAGACTGCTCCAGCAGCCCCCCTTGGGGTCCGCCTCTCCCCAGCTGTTATGCCCTCCATGCGTGCCTCCTTCCTTTCCAGCTTTCTCTTGCCATCCCACTCACAACTCCGCTTCCAAACGTAACTCTTCACCACTGACAAAGAGGGCACTGATGTGTTCAGACCGTGGCCTGGCCCACACTGCCCTTGCTGATCATCAGTGGTTTTCCGGCCGAGAACCATTGTTCCCAGCTCCACGTATTGAAAATCCCACCACCATGAGGATCTGCTGGAAGTCTGTTTTATCCACGGCCCTTCCCATCCTCAGCCACACCCATCCCCCTGCCTCTGATGCTAGAGAAGTTTGGGCTTCCTAACTGCCATGTGCAGAGTGATGAAGAGGGTCCCCCACATTCATGTCTACCTAGAACCCCAGAATGTGACCTAATGGACCCAGGGTCTTTGCGGATATAATAAAGTTAAAGATCTTGAGATGAGGTCATCCTGGACTTAGGTTGAATCCTAAATTGTCATTGTAAGAAGAGGAAGGAATTCAGAAACAGAGGGAAGAAGCCATTTGAGGACAGAGGCAGAGATTGGAGGGATGTGGTCAGAAGCCAATAACACCAGGGGCCACCAGAGACTGGAAGAGGCAGGGACGATTCTCCCCTAGAGACTTCAGAGGGAGTATGACCCTGTTAACAACTTGATTACAGACTTCTGGCTTTCAGAGTTGGGAGAGGATACATTTCTGTTGTTTTCAGCCCCCAAGTTTGTGGTGATTTGTTGCAGCAGCTCCAGGAAGCTAATACCTCATGCATCACGGGTATGTGATTTCATCCCTGCTGGTCCAGCTAAGTGCCCCGTTCTCGTTAGCACAGGGCCACCCCTAGGACCTCAACACCCAGTGTGCCTGCAAACTGTTACATCGTGCTGCATCCCAGTGAACGTCCTCTGGTTGCGGTCACTGGTTCTGCTCCTCAGAGGTCCAGGGGCTGAGTCTGTGTTTCTCGGCGCAGAGCATGCGCGTCCGGCTCCAAGGACGTGGGAACTGCTGGCAGAGCTGGATGTTAAGATTCTCAACCAGCACCCCAGTTTCTCCATCTGCTTGTTATGACTTGTCTGTTAGGAATGTTCTCAGGATTCTCATCAAATGGTTCTTTTGGACGAATTTAGTATTTTCCTCCAGAAACTCACTGTAGGTTTGTAAGGTCTTCTAAGCCCTGGCCGCCAAGGCCATGTGTGATTCTGAGCATTGTTTGGGACTGTCCTATGGGTATACCTCCTAAGGACCCTCAGACTCATGTCTGGCCCTTTCTGAGGGCAGGTATTTTGTAAACAGGAGCAAAGGAGGCACTTCCTTAGACGACAGAGCCCCAGGGACAGTGCTGCCCCCGAGATTGTTGATGGCCTCCTGGAGACCTTAAGGGGCACTGGTAGAGGCTGAGACCCATGATGGGGACCTGTGGTAGGAACCAGTGGATTCAGGTTATCATTGTTAGTATGACTCTGTTTGCACCCAAGAGTCGGGAGGACCAGGAAAACAGATTTCAAGTGAGTTCGGAGCATGATAGAGAATGTTTAAAACTCCCTGCAAAGGGCATTTTAGACCAGCACTGTGTATGCCAAGGAAAATTTACATTATTCGACATAAATAAACCCCATGGCAGTTTCCAAAGATCTGCTGTTGTACTCCCATAACTAATAGGCGTCCATATCTTAACATCAGGGAATGACAGTGCCGGGGAATTGCTTTTTCTCAGTGTAATGGGTTTTCGCCATTGTTTCATTTTGTTTCTGTGTTGCTGACACAGGAAAACATGTGCATTAGTCAGGATGCACTATTAACAAATAGAAACAATATCTATCATTGTTGAGTGCTTACACTAGAGAGTAGAAAGGCAATGTGCAAAGTGCTTTTTATGTTTGTCCTAGTCAGCTTGGGCTGCTCTAACAAAATACCATACCGTGGGACTTAAACAATAGACATTTATTTCTTACAGTTCTGGAGGCTGGGAAATCTAAGGTCAAGGGCTGGCAGATTTAGTTCTTGGTGAGAACTCTGTTCCTGTCTTGTAAACTGCTGCTGCCTTCTCACTGTGTCTTCACTGGTGTCTCTTCCTCTTCCGGTAGAAGCACTAATCCCATCCTGAGGGCTCCACTGTCATGACCGCGTCTACAACTAATCACCTCTGAAAGGCTCCATCTCTCAATACCATCACATTGGGGACCAGGGCCGAGCAATAGGCCAACAGGCATGAGTGCAGCTCTCCCAGCTGTGGGAGCCGTCAAGGCCACATGCACAACCTGGATCCATTTCTCTATCGTCATTTCCACTTGGCTAATTCCACCTGTTTCTAGTGGGGAGGAAAACTAGAGTGAGCTTGAGCAGAGATTGATTCTTGGATCTGCCTCTCAGCGCTATGGCCCTGGACATCTTATCTAATTTCTTTGTGGTGCGGCCTCTTCATTTTAAAATCGGGCTGTTGGCAGGGCTAGCCATTGTGAAATGGACAAAGTGCCCCACACGGATCTTGGCAGATGAAAGGAACTCAGTAAGTGATGGGAAAACATTTTAGCTATGGTTGTTGACCATTACTTTCTCTGCTTAGATTTTATTTCTCTGAACAGACAGTAAGTTTCTTAAAAGCAGAGCTTCCCTCAGAGCACCTTACAGGGATTGCTCTGCACATAGTAGGACATAATAAACCTAACACTGAAAAATTGAAATAAACATATTTGGGGAGAAAAAAAATAAAGTGGTTGGAGAAAATGGCAACAAACAAACAAAGAAACATATTCTCTGAGTCATGGTTGATGTACTTAAAAAAAAAAAATTCTGGTCTGGGTTGACCTGGCTTCTGTTTTTTTTTTTTTTGTTTGTTTGTTTTGTTTTTTTTTTTGTTTTTTTGTCTTCAACTTTGAATCCAGGCCAGCATCTTGGAAAATAGCTTGTAAAACAACAAATGAGCAGGAGTTTAGATCTTACACATCTCCCATTGTCTTTGTGTGAAACTGAATGCCTAAAGCTGTATGAAAACTTGCCCAGGAGCCTGTCTGGGAAAAGCTGAGCCTGGAAGGAGTTTGGGGTGGAGGGTGGGTGGCCGGCAAACAGCTTTATGTCCTGCTTGGATCTCTACCTCCCTCCGTGCAGGAGTCCCACGTCCTACTTGTTGGGAGGCGGAATGGGGCCTGCTTATCCTTCTCCTAATGGGGATTCTGAACAGTATGCTGGCTGTTTTCACATCGGGGAATACCAAAGAATGTCCGGAAACTTTACATGTTCTGAGCCACAAATGTGGAGCTTTTTATGCAGCATATCCGAAAGGATAGGGATACTGGTCTGTCTTGGAATCCCCAAATACACGAACATATTTGTTCGGGAGCTTGCAGTGAATTTTAATGAACACAGTTATGCTGGGAATAAAATAGACAAGGTGATGCCTGGTGCTCATGGGAATCTGATACTGATTATTTTTGAAAGCACAAGGGAATTGGGCTACAAAAAAAAGAAAATCGGCATACGACTCTGAAATGAAATGAGAAAGAACAGGCAGAAGAACTATGAGGAACATTAATTAAAATTATAGGTTTGAGCCTAGTCACGGAAAGGTCAGAAATGTTTTCCTTAAGGTCACAGGTCCATCAGCAGTGCCTTTAATTAAGAATAATGGGGTTGGAGCCTCTCTATCCTCATCCCCTTGTCTTTACCATCCCAGGCGGAGAGATTTCTTTCTGCAGGTCATCGGCAGACAGCTAATGTGATTGCGGTCTGCCTTTCACATTTCTCAAGTACTAATCGTGTGCAGACATGACGAGAAAGATCTGCTATTGCTCAAGGCATTTGTTCGTGCAGTTTTAATGCCATTCAGTGCTAATCGATCGCTTAATGAAGCTGCTCGTGGATTTCCAGTTTTCTTCAAGAGCTCTGCATTAATTTTAGACAAATAATATTCATCAAAGTGGGTGTCATTTTTGCTTTGATGGAAGGTGAATACATGAAGATTTAACAGACTTGGGGCCCAATTCCAGTAGCTAGTTATGGAATGTGGAGCTTCTTTTTTATTTTATTTGATATGGTGCAGAATGTCCACTTAAATTTGCTTTGGGAGTTGTTACTAACATAGTTCAACAGCCTACTGATTTGGAGCATCCTTCTTCCTCTTACTCCACATTTGTTCAGCATACATCTTCTTCTTCTTTTTTTTTTTCAAGTAGGCTCCACGCCCAGCATGGAGCCCAATGTGGGGTTTGAACTTGTAGCTCTGAAATAAAAAACTGAGCTGAGATCAAGAGTCAGACGCTTAAGCCACTGAGCCACCCAGTCACCCCAGCAGCATACTTCTTCTAACGTGACCTGTGACAGATTGCAAAAATGGCCACAATTCTCCCCCTGCCTTCCTCATGATCTCTGCAATGCGACTTCACAGCTTTGTCCAGTAGCAAGTCGTGTCTGCTTCTCCACCCTCTGAATCTGGGATGACCATGTGATTTGCTTGGGCCAATCAAATGTGACAGAAGTGACGGTGTGCCAGTTCTCTTCCTCTGCAGACACCTGTCTGGGTGCCATGTTAGTAAGCCCAGGGTAGCCCCTGGAGGAATGGAGACTGTGTGGAGCAGAGACAAGCCATCTCGGCTAGCCTTAGCCAACTTTAGAGCAGACCTAGATACATGTGTAAGTCCTTCTAAGACTAGAAGAATCATATAGAGGAACTCAACTTAAATTGCCAAGCCATGGAACTATCAACTTTTGGGAGATTTTTTTTTTAATATTGTAAAAGCTAATATAGTGTCTAACAAGGGTTCTTCTGTTAATCTATCAAGAACTCCCCCCCCCAAAAAAAAGAACTCCTTAAAGACAAAAATGACTCTCATTATAGACTCATCATCAAAAAGACTGAAATTCTTCTGGAAGACTAACTGTTTCACAATCTCAAGAAAGTCATGGTAAACAGTTTCTTCAGCCTTGGTTTGTTGCATATGCCCCCAATCCCAGCCGGTTCTTCCTCAATGACCCCTCTCTCACTTTTAAGACTTCTTTCAACTGGGGATGACCTTGGGACATAAATGGATGAGAGTCAGAGAGTCGTTTTCTGAAGAGGGGACATGTTTTTTGTACTCCTTTCCTCCTTCCTATCTGAAATGCAATGCCTAGACTACGGCAACCACTACCCCCCCCCCCATGGACTGAATTGTGTCCCCCTCGTAATTCATATGTCCCATTCTTAATCCCCAATGTGACTGTATTTACAGATAGGACTTTTAGGAGTTAATTAAGGTGAAACGAGGTCCTAATCTGATGGGATTAGAAGAAGAGGAAGAGAGAGACATCTCTGTCTTTCTCTGCATGACATGCACTGAGAAAAGGCCATGAAAAGAAGGCAGCTGTCTACAAATCAGGAAGAGAGCCCTTCCCAGAGCCCAATCATGCTCTTTTTGGACCTGCAGCCTCCAGAAAAGAAATTCCTGTTGTTTAAGTCTATGGTATTTTGTTAGCACAGCTGGAGCAGACCAAGATACCCCTGAGATGAGAAACTTGAGGATGTAAGTCTAGCTTACTAAGGATGGCAAAGATGAAAGGAAGAATCTAGGCCTTTGGATGGCATCTTTGGATGGCTGGATCAATAATCACTCCCACCACCAATTTCATATTACGTGAGAAAAGCATACTCCTTTCTATGGAGTCTACTCCATAGAAAGTCTACGGTCCACAGGCTTCTCCATTATTTGCAGCCCAAAGCGTTCCTAAATGATGCAGGTAGCTATAAGTCTCCTCTGGTTCAGAACTTTGAATGTATTGGGTCCCTTTGGGCACACATCCATTGGTTTGTGGTCGGAGTGGAGACTAACAGTTCTAGAGAGTGATATAGCTCTCATGAACTCGAAGACCACTGCAGATCCAAATGTGTGGTGATGGGGTGGGGGAAGGGCTGGAGGTCAGTTCAGGGTGGGGAGGACCATCCTGAGATCCTGGTGAGTCTGGGATAGACTAAAGTCTAGTCTCCACTGCGACCAGTCTCATCTTCCCTACTCAGATTACTGTATCTGGGATCAGTGTATCTCTTTGTGGCTTCTGGGGCTTGGGTCATGACTTCTTAAATTGTGACTAACAGACATGCCCTCTTCAGCTCTGACTGCATCAGGGAGAAGATGTCAACTCCCAGGATGCCCTCATCAAAGGAAGATGAAGGGAAATGAGGGAAGCAGCAAAGAAGGAGTGGGGCCTGTTTTGTCACTTAATGTCGCACAAAACTGAAAAACAATCCTGAGCACCTATGGGTACCCTCTTTCTGCCAGGCAGTGTCACTGAATATTTTATATGTTTCTCTTATTGAGTTTTCAAAGTAGCCTTGTGCTCCTGGAAGTTATGATCCCTACCGAAGCTTAAAGGGATTACATTCCTTGCCCAAGGTTAGACGTCCTCAAGTGGCAGAGTCAGGATTAAAACATCTAGCGTCTTCACACTACGTAGGTTGTATGACGAAATGAAGCGATTTGGAACCCATGTGGATTTCTGATACCTGCGGGTGACCTACATATGACAGAAGGGATTGTGGCAAGAGTAAATTTTGCCAGATAATGTCTTCATTCCCTCCCCTTTTGCAAGCATTTGGAGAAAACATTGCAAACAGGACTGGAACAGTAAGGCTAATCAAATCTAAATCACCCTCCCCCCTTCAGAGGATCATACTGGGGCTTGCTAATGTGAATCCTTTCTGTTCAAAGTTTAATGCTTCATCCAAGGGCTCCACAATTACATTTCCATTACTTCCCACTGTTTATCACAGTTGGATTGCAAAAGCCAATTTATGTTGTGATTTCTCCTTTGCTGGATCTTTGCTGTCTATTTTTAAATTTGTCTCACAATCCAATTGGGTGCCTCATCACGACGTGTTGGCTCCAGGATGCTGTTGAAACGCCAGCCCTGAGAGGCACCTTGTCCTCACGCCACACAGTGTCCTCTGGACCAGTCTCGAGGTCAGGGGAGGACTCTGTCCTTGAACACGGCGCCAGATCTTACCCACTCCTCCAGGGCAGTTTCTGATTAACCTTACATTAAAAGATCAAAAAAGGAGATTTTCTCGTGCATTCTAAAATGAAGAAAAATGAGAGCATTATTCCCAAATGCCTCTGATCTGGGGGTTCTTGAACCCAGACTTGATCCAAGGGACGACAAGTGCTTGAATCATCATCTGACCATCCTCCTTCACAGCTCCCATGGCCCACGCTCTGGTGACTGGGACATTGAGCAAGTGGCCGGGCTTGCTAGGGTGCTGGCAGGGACGGATATGCTGTCCTCTGAGAAGAAGAAAGGTTTCAAGAACAGTTTTTGAGATGGACAGCAGTCTGGACCACGGTTATTTTTACTGGCATAAATTACTTCTAATAAAAGCAGGAACCAGGGTATAAAAAAAACATGTAATTCTAGAATGGTTTTGACCGTGGTTGTCTAATACTTGAGGAAGTTTTTCTTGATGGGAGATTTTATTGCCCACCTGTCTTTGCTTTTACAGTTCTCCAAGGTGACAAGTGGCCTTTCTTTCCTAATCTATGGGCAAAGATTGAAATGTTGGCTTTTGTTTTTATTTTAGCTTGCTTTAAAAATGTCCTTATTTTTTGCTCCTGATTTTCTTCATATGAATCAGACAGGAGCTTTTTATTGATACCAGAGATATGTGACTTTATTCTTCAGTGGTTGAGTCATGTGACGTGCACCCTCCGGGACCAGCAGGTTCATCGGAAGATGAAACAAGGGAAGGCAGGTGGAGAAACACCTCCATCCATGGGCACAAACGCTGGTGCATCCATGACCACTGTCTTACTCACTGCTCTGTGGTTGGTTAATCATCCTCTGATGTAAACCCTGGGTCTCTTTGTCCAACTCTAGATGGTTCTGTGGTCTCAGCTCCACACTGGCAGAGCCAACCCTGCCCAGATCAATCACCAAGTTAATGATTTTTGTTTCCCTTGAACTCTGTTGTCCTTTCTGCATTCATCCCTGACGCCTACTGTGAAAAAGACAATTGCGTCTGTCTTTGCCCATCTCTTCAAAGAGCATGGTGCTAACCATTTACAAGCAGCAAATCAACCGTTTGTGCAACACTATGGGAAGCACACAGATTCTGGAGTCAGTATGGTAGGAAGAGCAAGTGAGAGGAAATCAGTGGCTGAGATTTATCGAGCACCTACTATATGCTAAGGGTTGTCTCACTTAACCTCACATTGGGTTTAGTCATTATTGCATTTTGTGGATGAGGAATGTGAGTCCTGGCGAGGGTAGGTAATTTCCCCCATATCTCACGAGGGCACCATAGCCAGGCTCCCCTTACCCTTCCTGCACCCTTTTATCTTCTTGTCAGTGACAATGTCTGTCCATTTCATTAAAGGGGTATTTTCAGGCTAGGTTACACTGTCAGCACTGGGTAAGGGTGCCCCGTGGGGGAACTTTGCTTGTCCCTTTCAGGGTTATTGGGAGTCTTATTAGGGATTAAGACCTGTCAACCCCATTAACGCCTGGGAAAAGTCATTCTTTCTGTTTATTACGATGGAGTAGAATGGCTAATCCTAAGGAAGCCGGAAGGGATTTAAGGCTGAAAAATCTTCATGGTTTAGATGCTATTTCTAGAATGTTCCCTGTTAAGGAACAGCTCCTTTTTGAGGGGCTGCTTTCTCATGGCTTGTGAAGCAAAGTAGGTTATTTCAATTATACATGCAGGAATAATGTAGGCTAAAATGGCTATTGATAGAACCAGAAGGGCCACCCCATGAAGAAGACCACATTTGTGACACTAGGAGTCACCTTCCTCTCCCCTCCCCCTCCCACTCCCCTCATCCCCACTGTAGGTTGAGAGGCCTTGAGCTTCACGGGCAGATGCCACGCAATTCAAAGCCGCCACTTCCTGGACACATCTGCTCTGGAGTGAAAGGTGTGGTTAAGGGAGCGAGAGTTGCTGCAATGAAAAGGCTCCCAAGTGCCAAGCTTGCTAACAAACATGTGATGTGCATTATTACCTTTAGTTCTGGCCAGAACAACACAGACAAGGTTGCTGTTGGTTCCAAAGGAACCTAACGCGAGGGAAGTTGGGTAGTTCGCCCAACGTACATTGGAAGTGAGCACTTCAGTTCAAGGGCCAGGTTTTTTTTTTTTAAGAAGATTTATGTATTTATTTATTACTTTAGAGACAGAGAGAGAGCATGCAAGTGGGGGAAGGGGCAGAAGGAGAGGGAGAGAGAGAATCCCAAGTAGAATCCTAAGTAAGGAGCCTGACCCTGGGCTTGATTCCATGACCCTGAGATCATGACCTTAGCTGGAATCAAGAGTCGGAGGCTCAACTGCCTGAGCCACCCAGGCGCACAAGCTGGGGTTTACACTGATCCCAGAGCTTGGGGTCTTAAACACATTGTCACGTAGCTTAGACAAGGCTGGTGTGTAATTTGCCATTTGAAATGGGAGTTTGCTGGAAGTAAATTAATAGCACCTTTTTTTTATCATAAACAGAAGGCAGGAAATCACACACGTACCATGCAAATAAAGGATAACCCACGTGTTAGAAAAAAGAAGTTGTATAATTTGGCATTGTTCTTCAGCTTTTTTGATGTTATCTCACAATAAGAAACATATTTTCTTCGTGACTCAGTAGACATACTCACATACACGTGTGTGTGCGCGTGCGCACGTGCGTGTCGACTCAACCCAAAATTTCTATGGAATAATTCTTTCTTCTTTATCGTGTACCCTACGCTGAAAGATTTTCTGTTCCTTTTTTTCTATTTCAGTTTTTTTTACAGTGCTAATTAAATCCATTTCCTCAAACTGGTTACTGGCACAGACCCTAGTTAGTGGGGTTGCACGTCTGGAGCAAACTGAGCTCGAAGTGTAGATTTTCTATTCCTTAACTGCTTGACCTTGTGAACGTTGCTTAACTTCTTATGCTTCAGTTTCCTCATCTATAAACTGGACAGAACAAAATAACACCCTCCCTAAAAATGTTAGAACCAGTAGGCAAAATAATGCATATGACGAAGTGCTTAAACCAGAGACTGGTAAAAGAAAATACCTGATTAGTGTTAATTATTATTTACTAATTATTACACATGATTTTTCGACAATGTATTTATTTTGGCAAGTTGGCTTCCGTATCTGCTGTTGAACAACCTTTTAAAAAATCAATGTCTGTTGTCTGTTAGGAGCAATCAAATTCTGTCCACCAGTGAGTGAGAGGTCTGGTAATGATCCTGTCAAACCCCATTTTTCTAGGAATTAAAGACAGATATGACTGATATGACTGATATAAAGTAGGAAACAGGAGAACTAAAGTTCAAACATAACTATGTCTTGGATTCAAGCATGTTAATAATACAGACACAAAGTCATAGACAGAAGGTTCTAAATTACACCTAGTCTAAATTCTACATAAGGAAAATGGGGGAAAAATGTAACACTTCCTACAAAAATTTCTATGAAGATAATAAAATGAAACCAAAGTGTTGGCATTGTTAGGGGCAAATGTCTGTTGTGTGGAAGACTATTTGTATGGAGATATTTTCCCCACGATGCCAATGAGTAAGTGAAAGGTTGCTTTATGGAACCTTTCTCATTTATGATTTATAGTTTCTATGGCATGAGGTGTTGGGATGATTGAAGTTAGGACAAGGAGAGGTTACATCAACCCTCATGTTGGTTCTCTCTTCTTAAGAAGGACAAGGGAATTTCCTTGAGTTAGTCCCTTGACAAAGTGAGATCACCACACAGAGTTCAATCAGAATTTTCTGGGGTTTAAAAAAGAAAAGCAAAAATAATTATATAATTCCTTTGGGTCCTAAATAATTTCTTGGAGTAGGTATTATTTTATTGTGCTCATTTTATAGATGAGAAAACTGAGGCACACAGGGTTAAGGAATTTTCCTTAGACATTAAGGGACATCTTAGGCATTCTGGGATTTTTCCCCATTTTATGTAGTCTGACAAAGTCTCACCCTGCTCCTTGCATTGGTAAAAAACAGATTCTATGGGAGGCTGAGGTGAAGAGATGACTTTTTAAGAACAACATGGAAAAGACAAGGGAATCTGTCATGATAGAACATTATGACTGGCCACCATTTTGCTTTGGGGCCAGAAAGTACAGTTTATGTTCTCAAACCAAGATTGCTTCTAGATGTTTCTTCATGTCTTTTTTTTGTGGACACTGTATGGAGGTGAAAAGACTACAATGCTGCCAAGAGAAATGAGCAAACCTTTCTTAGGAACTTGGTGTACTGAAAACCAAGCAAAATGAAAGGGATATTAAAATGGATTAAGCCTGCAAACGCAAAGAAAGCTTGACTTCAGTGTCAAGGAGAAGGCAGCTGGCTATTTTGGAAGTGTAAGGTGGCAAGTTCAAGGCCAGTAGCCTGACTTGAGTGGCCATAGACAGGACCCAGCTTCATGTAATTCAGAATTATGTGGTTCTTAATTCATTTTCTAGCTTCAGTTTTTTCCTGTTACAAAGTGAAGTACTTGGATGAGATGATCTCTGAGACCCCTCCTTGTTCTAATACTGAGACTTAAGGTAGTCAAAATAGGACTTTCCACACTCCCCAATACCTACGAAGACCCCAATCAGGTCTTCTTGGAGACCATTTGCCCACATATGGCTTTCCTTACTATATAACCTCAGTTATCAGTCCTTATGGTTGCTGTTGGCAGGAAGTGGCCCCTCTGAATTCTCCTTTGTGCCTTTTGTAGTTACCATGCAGAAGGATTTGGGTGTGGACTGTAAAGAGTGAAACAAAGGAGATTCCTTCTGTAATCATGACAATCTGTAGAACCCACTATCTGGAGTGAATTGACAATAGAATGCTAGATTTCAGAGTAAAAAATTTGTATGGTTGCATTTCCATGTCACAATTATAGCAGCAGTAAGAACAAGATGGCAACACTATTGACTCCCTACTAATGGACATTCTCCACCTGTTTTTTTTTAAACCCATCTACCATCCACAACAGAGGTTGCAAGTGCCAGATACCTGCTTTTCCAGCCTCCCTTACAACTAGGGGGTTGACTGTGGTTTTTGATCCTGAGAAGTCAGCGGATGACATGAGAGGAGGTAAAAAGAGAGAAGAAGACTCTTCCTGCTCTGTCCTGCCTTTGAACCTAGTTGAGGCAGGATATGATGTGTGGAGCTGTGGTAGCCTTCTTATCTCCAAGGGGTATGAGCTGGTGGCACAGCAAGGTGGCCACTTATTTCACACTCATTCATGGACAGGGAAGACAGAGTGCAGGAAGCCCTCATTAGGCTGGGGAGAGTCCACAAGGGAATCTACTTACATAAAAGCGGGACTTTCATGCTGAATAGTGAAAAACAAAAACAAAAGAAACAACAAACTGAGGGTTTTGGGGGGGTGAGGGGTGGGCGAGGCTGGTGGTGGGTATTGAAGAGGGCACATAATGCATGGAGCACTGGGTGTGGTGCATGAACAATGAATCTTGGAACACTGAAAAAATAAAATAAATGTATTTGGGGAAAAAAAAGAAAGGTATGGTTGTTGGGACTTTATCTTGAAAACTGACAAAAACTAGGAAAATAAGCTAATATTACCTTCTTCGGGTTGTGGTTTGGTTGTAATTACAATTGTGCACAAGTTCTTAGGAAAAAAGTAAGAAATAAGTGTTGTTTTTCTTTTGGGTGATTTTTCTGGAAACACTAATCAGACATCTTTCTTCTTATACACTGAGCTTATCAGGATGGTCATAAAGAGGGTCAGTTCTACAAAAATGTGCAGGGGCTTTATTTCCCCAAGGGCTTCTGCTGTCATTCTCTTTGAAGGCACTTCCTTTGCTGCATTCTCCATCATTTCCTCCTCTTTGGTTGTCAAGGGCACACCTCTATATGGTCATCATACATCAATGACTTCTCCTGAGATCAGAGGAGACCCCAACCTGATCACTGTCAGTGACTTCATGAAACCATGCGTCTATTGCAAGACTTCAGATTTTACTTTGTGACCCCCTTGCGATGGATTACCACACCACATCTGTGACCCAGAGAGACAGAATCTATAGAGGATTTAACTCCGTGGCTGGGCGCTGATGAGGGATAGAGAAGAGAGATGTTGGCTATAAAGGGAGAGCTGTGTGTAAGGAAGAACCAGTTGCTAGAAGTAGCCAGTTCCTTGGAAATTGTTTTTGTTTGTTACAACTACTATTTCATGACACAATCTTTCAATTTCTCAGACTCAGATAACCAGAATCTTTTTTATAGTATCTGGCCTCAGTTACCTAGATATTTTGGATCAAAATGTCCTCATTTTGAGGAAAAAAAGGTCCCTATTTTGTTTGAGTTATCTTGCCAACAGTCTCAAATTTCTGCTTCATTTATTGTTTGTAGTTTGATACTAAATGACCATTTTCTGAGCATCCACTGTGTACAAAGCTCTAAGAAGACCACTAGGATTCTAAGCGCATCCTGCCCATTTTCTCCTGGACACTGTCTGAAGAGCTCCATCTTACTCATATTCAAAGCAGCACCCTGGGAAGCTTGGTTGTGGGTTCACCCTCAGCACTCCTCACAGGATGCACCTGTTTCTTACAACTGCAGCTGCCTATGTGCAAATGTGCCCTCATCCCACAACTTCCCTGCTGTGGAAGGCCACGTGCCTGGAGAGCTGATCTCCACCCTGGTTCTCTGACTCTGTTTCTCTGCACCACTGAAGGGGAGACACACACCTTTTCCCTAACCCACGGGGGTGTAGTCAGGACAAAGGAAATAATCTCGAACACCCCACATTTATTTGACACTTTACCTCTAAAATTATTTTGGAATTCATGTAAATTATTTCAAAATTATTCCTCCCAGCCACCTTTTGTGGTATGAAAGATACTGTCGCCCCAGTGGCTTAATAAAATAATATCGTGACTGTTCTCAGAGAAGGTGTGATTTGCTCAAAGTCATATGGCCTGTGAGTGGGTACAGCTGGAGCTGACACCAAAACCTCAGTGTTTTTCATGGTTACAGACCATGTTGAGGGCTTTGTGTGGGTTTTAGGGCCAACTACTGGCTCTAGTGAGAAGGGTCATCCAAGAGAAGGATGAGGTATCTAAGCATCTTTTCATTATTTACTCATCCGAGGGTCTTTTTCAGTTTCCTTCCAAAGCAAGAAGCAAACTCTCTGCAGGGGAAAAGTCCCCAAATCCCCTGGTGGTCAGGTCTGGGAGACTGGCAGGCTGAACAGAGGACCTCCCCAAGATGTCCATGTCCGAGTCGTGCAATGGATGCATATGTTACCTTACAGGACAAAGGATTAAGATTAAGAGATCTTGAGATGGGGAGGCTACCTTGGATTATCTGGACGGGGCCATTGTAATCACATAGGTTCTTAAAAGGGAGAGTCGATATCACCAGAAAAAGAAGGAGGTGGTGTGATGACAGAAGAGGTGAGGGAGAGATTCAAAGATGCTGCACTCCTGGCTGTGAAGATGCAGAATGTTGCCATAGCCAAGGAGTACAGGTGACTCTAGAAGCTAGAAAACACAAGAAAATGGATTCTTCTCTAAAGCCTGCACAAGGAACTCAGCTAGGCCAACCCATGCTAGATTTCTGGCCACAGGGGCCACAAGAGAGAATGAATCTATATTAATTTCCTATTGCTTCTGCAACAAATTACTACAAACTGAGTGGCTGAAAACAACACAAATTTAGGTGTTTTGCAATCGTCTCACTAGAAAAAAAAGTTTCAATCATTTAGAGATTCGTAGGAAACCATGCCAAGAAAGAGCGGCTCAGAAGTAAATGCACTGGAGGAAGAGACCAGGTGTCTGCAGTAGTTAAAGCAGCAATCCAACAGGGCAGCGATGACTTGCGTGTGTCGACGTTGGACTCTCCCACCCAGAGGGCAGTGGGCTCCTTTGTCCTGTGCCTGCCCACTCAGACCCTTCAAGCCTGACTTACTTTACCCAAGAGTGCCCATAGGACTTTCAACTCTATCAGACTCCGTAAGAATTTCAAAAACCTTTGGAACGTGGTCGAGTTTCAAGTATGTGACTTTCTCTACTCATTGTTGTCACAGCATCGGGAGCTAGTCAAGCTTCAAACCTTCGACAAGGATTTTGAAAATAACATTTCTCTCTCCAGGGCCAGTTGGAAGACCAGAAATGTGATCGGGGAATGAAAAATCAACCCATCACCCTGCCAGGGACTGTCTTTCTTCCTCAGTGGCCACAGAACAGCTGAGTAGAATGTGGGGCTTAATTTCTTCCTTTTAGTGCTTTCCTTTGGGCGACAGTTCTGGCTGAGAATCTCTGACCGCAAACCCACACGTCTTATAACGCAGCATTGGAGCTATCTCGAAATGTACTTAATAGGACAAGACATCCTTCCGCCATCAAGATAAGTCTGTGGGACGCTGGCGCCAGAGTGGGCAGAAGATTCATGGGCTATTGTCAGTCTGCCTGGGCCACAGTCGCAAAATCTGTCGCCATTCCTGCCACTCTAATTGGCTGAAGTCTCTACTTAGCACCGGGCTGGACAGCATTTCATCATGGGAGTTTGTTTTCGGAGTGATTTGTAACAGAAAATCACCACTGCAGCTGGTGACTGCTCCCTCAGACTGATGGAGAAGCATGGCACATGACAAACCAGAGGCAGGGCGACAAGATGGTGGAATCCTGTAGGAAATTGGAATGAACACATGACACCTACTCTCCACTGGAAGAAATAACAATATTCTACCCACTTCTGTTCCCTTCACAGCATTTGCACTGGGTTCACCTTTTGACTGGGTCCTCTCCATTTTAACGCCTGACCTGACTTCATAGTGGTCAGCTTGGAGGGAGAAGGCGAGGCGTTAGTGAGTGAAGATGCTTCTGGGGAAAACTCTAGCTAATGTTGCCTGCCCTGCACTTCATTCCCAATCTCCCTTTCTGAATCTTATCTCTGGGCTCAAAATCTGTGTGAACAAAAATGCTCTGCACCTGATTAAAAAGCTAGGAAAGGATTTGAATAGACATTTCTCCAAAGAAGATATAAAAATTGCCCATAAGCACATGAAAAGATGCTCAACCTCATCAGTCACTAGGGAAATGCAAATCAAAACATCAGCGAGATAGCACATCACGCCCACCAAGATGCAGATCCCCCAAAAAAGATGGACAATAACAAGGATTGGTGAGGATGCGGGGTAAATGGGAACTTCCATTCATTGCTTGTAGGATTGTAAAATGATGCAGCTGCATGAGTAGTTCCTCAAAAAGTTAAAATATAAAGTTAACGAATGACCCAGCATTTTCCCTCCTAGGTCTATACTGAAGAGAACAGAAGACAAATATATACACAAAAATTACTATATGAATATTCATAGCAGCATTATTCATAATAGCCAAAGGATAGAGACAACCAAATGTCCATCAATTGATGAATGGATAAATATGATATATTCATACAGTGGAATATTATTCAGCTATAAAAAGGTATGAATACGAATGAACCTTGAAAACATTATACTAAGTAAGAGAAGGCAGACAGAGAAGGTCATATATTGTACAATATGATTTATATGAAATACCCATAATAGGAAATGTACAGATTTTCAGAAAATAGCTTAGTGATTGCCTGGGGAGGGGAACGTGGGATGACTGCTAACAGACACAGGGTTTCTTTTTAGGGTGATAGAATGTCCTGGAATTGGGTAGTGGTGATGATTCTGCAACTTTGTGAATATATTTAAAAAAAACCTCACAGAATTGTACACTTTGGAACTGTATATTTTATGGCATATTTCAAAAAAAAATTATCTGACCAAAAAAATCACCTCTGAGGAGTAATACCAGGGTTCCAAGGTGGTCCTATTTTTCTGCTTGAATTTTGAAAACTGTGCTATTTTAATGAAGATACGATATTTGCAGAAGGAAAATATACGTTGCCAATCTCAGGTGTTGCCTCCTTCCCCTGTTGGTGTTCAGTGCCAGGGGGCTTGGCCATCCGAATGTGATGTTTGCTCTCTGAGCTTGGCTCTCTGATGGCGAGCCCCCCAAAGGCCTTTGTCACCACTGTATTCCCCCTTTGCTGTGGGTTAAATTGGTTCTCTTAAAAAGACATATATCTATATCTATATCTATATCTATATCTATATCTATATCTATATCTATATCTATATCCATATCTTAAAAAGATATACTCAAGTCCTAATTCCTAGGATCTGTGAATGTGACCTTACTTGGAAACAGGGTCTTTGCAGAAGAAATCAAGGTAAAATGAGGTCATCCTGGGCTAGGGTGGGCCCTCATCCGTTGACCGGTGTCCTCAGAAGAACTACAGTTTGGACCCGTACACGTGCATGGAGGGAAGACAATGTGAAGACACACGGGGAGAATAACACGTGATGTGGGATGCAGAGAGAACGCTGCAGTTACAAGCCAAAGCTTGTCCACAATTGCTGGTGGCTACCAGAAGCTGGAGCAGGCAAGAAGGAATGCTCCCTCACAGGTTTCAGGGAAGCGTGGCCCTGACAACATCCTCATTTTGAACTTCTACCCTCCAGAACTATGAGAGAATGTTCATTTGTTTTTTAAGCCACTCACTTTGCGGTGGCTTGTTATGATCACCCTAGGAAACTGATATTTGCCCCTAGTGTGGAACCCCACACTCAGAGACCCAGGCACGTCTGTCTGCCCCACAAACGAATCTTCTGCTTCCACATGAACTGTCATGGCTGAAATGCCCCAGCAACTGACTGATAAAAAATGGGAATGTTACAAATGAAGGATCCAGAGAAAGAGGAAGTGGTTTCCCCCACATAGAGAGCAGAGTGGAGGACCTAGAATTCTGTTGAGATCTTTCAACCCTTAGTCAACTAAAGAAGATGGGAAAACAGAAATGAGCCAGTCATGTCTGCTATGAGTCAGGTGCTGGGGATATGGTCCAGTTGAATTCTCTACACAGCCTATGCCACAGTATTCTTATCTGCATTTCTGAGAATTAGGTAATTACCATACACACACAGATTAGGACTCATACCCAAGATCACTTGGTAAATGGCAAAACCAAAGCTGCACCCAGATCTTTAAGATTTCAGGGTCTTGCTTCTCCCATCTTGCTAAGGGGATATATTGATCAGACAACTTTCAAACTTCATGAGGACTTTTCAAGTTGAATTGGAAAATGACCAGGATCTACTTACCTTATAAAATCAAGTTTGGGAAGAAAAATCAAGACTCAATCATTTATAATGATTATAAATTCACAAATATAAAAATTTTCTGTGATCGGTAGAACAAAAATAATATTTTCATATGTATAGTGTATTTTAGCTCTCTTGAGAATAATAAATTGCTAAGAAAAATCCTGTGACCAGTCAGTGAAACCTTAAACTTAACTAAGGAGATTTTGTATTCAATATTTATAGGTGAAGTGGCTGACAAACATTTTGGTAAAGGCATATAATTATTTGTAGACTATACTGTGTTATTATTTTGTACGTAGTAAATGGGAATAACTTTTTTTTAAAAGATTTATTTATTTATTTGAGAGAGAGTGTGGGTGACGGGAGGGGCAGGGACACTTCCTTGCTGAGCATGGAACCTGATGCAGGGCTTGATCCCACGACCCTGATATCATGACCTGAGCTGAATTCAAGAGTCAGATGCTCAACTGACTGAGCCACCCAGGCGCCCCTGGAAATAACTTTTAATAGGATATGCAAGATGTTTTCTTTTTGGCATGATTTCTTTAAAAATAAAAATCTTTTTGGGTGCCGGGTGGCTCAGTCAGTTGGGCATTTGCCTTCTGATGATCAGCTCAGGTCATGATCCCAGTGTCTTGGGATCAAGCCCCATGTCGACTCCCTGTTTGGTGGGGAGCCTGTTCCCCCTCTCCCATGCTTGTGCTCGCTCGCTCTCCCTAATAAATAAATAAAATCTTAACAATCTTTTGTTACAATTTAGAAATACTGTTTTTCTATTTCTTTTTCCATTTTCCCACTAAATCTTTATGAGGTTTGGCTTATTTTGAACTTGCTAACAATCTGTGGGTCTGGGAACAGCTTTTAAGATCTAATGACCTATGCTTACCCCTCATGTCAGGAGCATTGAGTGTAGCTGAACTAATGTATTATAATTTTCGAAAGAATTACTTTTATCAGAGCAATTGCTAATGTAGTTGGGGATGATTTAGTCCATTTTCCTACAGCTTTCGGAGAAATGAAGATAAAACTACATGCCATAATTAAATTAAGCCAGGGAAAAGAAATGCAACAGTTTAGCCCTGGAATGAGTCTCTCAAACTTAAAAGTCGCAAATATGTGACTCTGATGGTCAAGGATGGTAGGACATTCAATGGCAGCTGTCACATTTAAGAAGATGCCCACTGGACTCTCCCTTTTGCAAAAATCTTTCTCTGTAGAATTCAAGGTAGTCAAATATTTGCTATATTATAATATTAGCATGAGTTGTGTGAATTCTTTCTTGAATTAAATAATAAACAACACTTGCCAGTGAGATGACTTTGGAGTACATTTTAATTGTCTACTGAAATTTGTGGAATTCACCTTATCATAGGGTATGGGAATGTTATGTTAAAAGTATTCATTGTAATACCATGCATGACCCCAAAAGTATTTTGGGCTAAGTATTTTGGTCATGGTTATCAAGTTAGCTTTGCAATGTAATTCTGAAGATAGGGCCAACGGATCTCAGTCTGCCTTACACAGAAGTCATGAGTAAGAATAACAATTAAACAATGGACTGTTGGAAATTTCAATGGAAGTCTTAGTAAGCTTTCTCATGCTCTCCTTCAGAAATACATGAATCATTCACTTTTGTGAGATTGTGCCTGGTCTTCTGCACACAAAAAAGACAGTGGCTAATCCATTAAGGATGCAGTTGATTTTTTCACTGTGTCAAAAATCAAATTAAATAATTATCATCCTACTTCGTGCCCCAGAGATCTAAGATATCAAAACAGAAAGATGAATGTTTGAAGGCTGAGATCATTCCATTCTCCAAGCTCTTGTTGACTGAGGTTGAAAGCAGGAGCACCCAGGAAGAGAGGCCACTTGACCCCTGGAGTAAGAGCCAGATATGCAGCTACATTGGCTCTGCCTGACTCATAGCCCCCGCATTCTCTTGGGCTGGCTCTCCCAAATTATCTCGATTTTTCTCCCTTTCTCTCTCTCTTCTATCATTCCTTGTCTTAAAAAAAGATACTATGACTCTATAAAAAAGAAATTTGCTCCAATCTTTTCTGCATATAAAGGTAATGCAAACTCGTTTGGAAAATTCAAGCAATTCAGAAAAACTATAAAAAGCGAAAGTCTTGGTATATCTCAGATGTGGGGTATTCATTCAATGCCTTCCTCTTCCCTGTGGGGACACAGCTGTGCTGACATCTCAGTCCCCCTTGGAGTTAGCGAGGTCATGAAAGTGGGACGAGTGGTCCTCCCGAGGCTCTCATTAAGAGCCTTCCTTGCAATGTTGCATCGTCTTTCTTTCCTTTCCAGCCCGACTGGAATGGAGAGTTCCACCGAAGTGACTGTGAGCTCCACACACTGGAGATGGCAAAGCACAGAATGACAGGAGCCTGAATTCCCTCCACAAAAGGCCAGCCTTATCATTTGGACTTTAAATGAATGGAAAATAAGCTTCCATTGTTTTAGATCATTACATACTCAGGTTTATTTCTTAATGCAGCTTAGCCTATCCTACCCTGACCAGCACAATATCTTACTAACAAAGATAACAATGGAATATTTTAGTAAATATAATTCCAGATATCTCTTTATGAGTAATACCTATGGGGGTGCATGAATACATACATGTGTGTGTGCACATGTATACACACACATGCAGATGCATGTGTACACTTTTTTTTTCCTAGTAATCACACTATACATGATACTTTGTTCACTCAAGCATATCTGGTGTGGATATTTCCATATATTGTGACCGTTAATATGTACCACCCTTATAAAGGGCTTCATGCTATTCTGTTGAATGATGATATTGCATTAAAGAAATTAACTTTTCATTAATGGAAATTTAGTCTGTTTCCAGATTTTCATTGCTATAAACAACCTTGAGATGAGCAACCTCGTATATACCTCTCTGTGTACGTGTCCAATTATAACTTGAGGATAAAGTGTAGGAAGGAGAATTTTGGGAGCCAAGTTTGATCCACACTACCCCAGCTGCTCTCCAAAGGTTAGGATAATCCACTTGCCATCTACCAGGTAGTGAAAATCACGTCTTTTCCCCACTTCCATCCACTGGGGATTGTTAAACTTAAGAATCTTGGCCCATTTGTGTTAGGCTAAGCAAAATAAGTCAGTCAGAGAAAGACACATGCCATATGATCTCCCTCATATGTGGAATTCAAGAAACAAAACAGATGAACATAGGGGAAGGGAAGAAAAAATAAAATAAGATAAAAACAGAGAGGGAGGCAAACCCTAAGAGACTCTTAATTCTAGGAAATAAACTGAGGGTTGCTGGAGGGGAGGTGGGTGGGGGGGGTGGGGTAAGTGGGGGATGGGCATTAAAGACGGCTTGGTGGGGGCATTGATAGAATGAGTACTGGGTATTATTTGCAACTGATGAATCACTAAATTCTATCCCTGAAACTAATAATACACTATATGTTAATTAAATTGCATTTGAATAAAAAATTAAAAAAAAATCTTGGTCCATTTAAGAGGCAAAAAGAGATCACAGTGGAGATACTGGCCTTCTGTTTACACGTCTGTTGATCATGGACAATTTGTGTTTCTTCTTTTGTGCATAACCTGTTTGATTTTGGCCAGTTTTTGTATTGGGAAATTAGTCTTGTTCATATACATTTGCGAGAGTTTGTCCTGATTAATGTATTTATTTTGTTTTATTATTTTATTTTATTTTTGCCAGTGAACTATGCTTTGAAACTGAAAACTACCAAGCACTGGAACTTAAATGATCTTTGGGGGTTTAGCAGAGCCTCCTTCCAACATCAGACATGCCAGGAAGCAATGGATTCCTCACAGTTTCATGGTTCATAAGGCAGTGCTCACCTGGGGAAGTCTGGAAGGCGACTCGGCAGAGGGGAGACAGCAGACTAGCCAACACTGGTAAAACATTTTGCAAATAGAAAGGCGTCTCAGAAGGATAAATCACACTGCTGCCAGTTTGGCAAGACAATTAAACGGCAAGGCTACTTATAATGCTCAGCTGGAGAGAAAAGAATAGTCTCTTACATTGGAAGAGCTGAGGTACTGGGGTAAATTGGCCATCGTGGCGTCCCTCCTTCCCCATGAAATTGGAAAGAAAGTAACATTACTTTCTGAATTATAAAGCAATGCTTGTCTCTCTAGCCTTTGGGGAATCCTCCTGGCTACACTTAACTCTGTCAGCCCCATTAGCCCCTTGGTCACGCCAGAGAGTCACAGCTGGTGTTCCTCTTAGAGTTGAGTGTTAAGCAGAGTAAGCGTTATTTAGTCTCAGAGAGTCAATATTTTCTTGCAAATGGTTAGCTGGAAGAAAAAAAAAAGAAAGGTGTCCATCTAACTTGGCATTAAAGCTGGGAATTTACTGGAAGGGTCACCTTACTCTGTCATTACAACATGGACGTGACGCGGGGAGGGGCTGGCACCAAGTGATGTGACCACCGGGTCTCGCCTTCACCAGCCCCCAAAGCCACCTAGGACAGGTAAGTCTTCGGAATGTGGTTCTGGAGAGTCCTCCAGGGAGGTCATGGGAAGTTGGTGCTCCGGGGAGATCATCTAATGCCCCCCGCGCTGCCTAGGACAATGCACGTCTCTAAAACAGCCACAGAAGGTTAAGAAACACAGATGGTGAGTCTTCAGTCAGCTCCCCATAAATCTGGACGGATGGTAAGGAAACGATGATAAGGTCTGTGGGCTCCACATAGCCAATAGCTTAGAGAGGGCATGGGGAAAGTTGGGGTGGTCTCTGGTGGAGCAGTGAGCACCCCTTTGACTCCGTCGGGTAAATACTTTGAAGGGTCAGATCCCAGACTTTAGAGAACAGGGACCTTAGTTTTCTGGAACTGTTCCCCTTGGGCTGGGGGTCTAATAAAAGCTTTGAGCCCCTTCTTGGCTTCAGCCTTCAGCATGTAAAAAACTTGAGCGCACACAGTGTTTCAGAACAGTTTAGGCATTTTACGGGGCCAGATGGACCCCTCGCTGGCCTCTGAAGGGGACAAAGCCAGGTGCAGAGGCCAAGCCCAGAGCAGCATTGGCTTCCCCATCTGGACTTCTGGAGGGTCTCCGGGGAGTACCCAGGGGCTGGGAGCCCAGTACCAGCCCTTCCCAGAACACCTTCATCGACCCTTGCTCTGGGACCAGAGACAGATGAGGCTCCTGCTGTTTTAGGAGGCGGCCTTCAATTTGTGACAGTCAACTCTAAAATCCCTCTTGGGGAGTGGGGAAGAAGTTGCGTCACGGGTTTGAGAGTAAGTACTTCGATGTACTAAGTCCTGGAGATAAGATAACTGGTTTTCCAGTCCGTATCTGTGTTGCTCTTATTCCATGTGAAGGTATGCTGTGCTGATCACAAACGACACGCTTAGGGGTCACGTTGGTTTAACTGTTTGTTATAATGCATTCTCCTGACTCTCTTGTGGGAACCCTTGAACTATCTGAGGTGATGAAGTCCTCTCGACGCTCGAAACAGGTAGCTCTGGCCTGGACCTCAGGAATGGGGGGCAGGCTGGTGGGGGTTCGCAGAGGGGGCTCCTTGGTGGTTCTCACAGTGAAATCTGCTGACCATGGATCCCCGACAGGGAAGGACGCAGAGGGTGCCATTTCTGCTGCGGGTGGGGCGCGGGGAGGTGCGGGGTGGGGGCCTTCTCACCCCGTTCAGCGCTGGCGCACGGCTTCCGTCCACAGAGAGGCAAGCTGCCCGCCTCCCCAGGCTAACTCCTACAACTGTGCTGAACCCAAGAGATGCGGCTCTGACACCGGCCAGCGGCCCCGTATGCTTCCATAAGGTGGATTCTTCTGCCACGCTTTGGGATTTCGATCCCAATTGTTCTGGAGCCTGAATGCGTGAGCTCAATCCCAGTGCCCTCACTTTCTAGCTGCATACCTTTGGGCAAGTTACGTTACCTCTTTGTGTCTCCATTTCCTCATCTGAAAGTCTGTTAGCACCAACTTCATAGTATTTTTGAGATGAAATCCATGAGTGCATGTGAGACACTTAGAATAAAAACGATTCCATTCTCTTAGCATTATACAAGGTGCTACAGTAGGGAAGCTAGGCAACTGGGGTTACAGGCTGGGTTTGAATCCTGACTTTTCCTTCCTAGCTGTGTGATCTTGAGCCAGTTTCTTAACCGCTCTGTGCTTTTGTCTTCTCGCCCACAGCACAAGGATAACACCGTATTCATCCCAGAGGGTTGTTGGAATGAATTAATGGGAAAATAAAGTGCTTGGAAAAGCCCCTGACACATGCTAAGTGCCATACACATACAAATTCATTAATTTTGTTTTCCAGATGGTGAAACAGAGAGATCAAGTAACTTCCTTAAAGTCACACAGCTAATTCGTCATGGTGCTGAAGCCACGGGAGACCAAATTCTCATATAAAAGGGGAAGCCCTCTGGCATTTCTCTAAAGCATTATCTCTATCGAGAAAGCAAGGGAGTTTCTACCCACAGGCCAGAAATTCCCTTGGGGCTGTGCATAGGCCTTTCCAAATTGGTCCACAGTAAGCCCCCAGAACCCCCTGAGAGGGATTGTTGGCTGAGGCTGTGATTCTGGTGGGATATGGATATGCTGATGCACACAATTACTCCGGGAGGCAATCCCATTGTCTCCCTGTCTCCCTGGCTCCCCGCTCAGTGGGGTAATGGGGTTGGGCTTCAGCTCCTCTCCAGGCCAAGCCCTTCAGCCCCCAGGCTTGGGTAAGGCGATCCTTGTAGAAGGCCCATCTGCCGGGGCCCAGGATGGGGACAAAATGGCAACCTCCTTTCATCCTCAGCTAAACACATAATCGAAAGCTTACAGAAGCTTAAAAAAGAGGGAAAAAAAAGTCTGTTTCCTGTAAAACACTTTCCAATCGCGTCCTTCTTTTTCATACTCCAGTTGCCCCTTTCAATTACCTTACATTTTTGCTATACATAGCCAGTGTGTGTAGCTGAGAAGAGTGTGTGTGCGGGCGTGTTCGTATGTGTGCACACGCTGAGCACCGGGGCAGTTCCTTTCCCTTCTGTAGGGAATACCAGCGAAGCTGCAGAACATCTCCATGGAAACCAGCCTCTCAATCCACTGGGCCTCTGCTGCACGGAATACATCATCCGAAAGGCGGGCAGGAGCTGATGAAGCCCTTCACAGAACACACAACATGCCATTTTTGAAGGCAGTGCCCCTTCCTCGGGATTCCTAATTAGCCAGTGGCATCTGAATGGTGAGGGAATCCCAATTTTTTACTCCCTGGGAGCTTCAGTGTGCACAAGTTCTGACCGTCATGCAACTCCGAATGGATTCACTGCCCCCCATCATGCCACTAAATGCAGGTCTCTATAGTGAACTACAATATAGCCAATTTCAAATCATAATTCCTCCATAGTGCTAAGACCCCTACCCCAGACCCCATTGCTTTTTGGGTCTCCTGTGTGGTCCTAATGGGTTTTCCCCTGTTCTTTTGTCCCAATGATACTTTTCAAGTCCCTGAAAAACGGGAGGTGATTTCAAGAGAAATATTCCTGATTTTTTTTTTTTAAATCTTTCTCTCACCACCTCTTAAGTTTTACCCATTACAGGATGGGTATTAAGGCTCTAAACAATATATATTCATTCTTTTTTGTGTGTTTCTGACAGGGACCAAAATTGTTATGCATCCCACTGATAAGAGGGCTAAACTGTTAGATATGAGACTTCGAAGGTTTGTTTGAAACTTGTAAGTATTAAGAGATGGGATAAAACAGATATTTGATGAGCTGAAAAAATTATATCCACCAGTATTTTTCACAGGTCTATTTTACCTCTCTGTTAATATTAAAGCTTTCTTTGTATCATTATCATTGTCTGAATATTTGAACAGTTTTTGAAATGAGGTGATCTCATCCTCCCTGGGCCAACCGGATATTTGCATTCGATGGTTAGGGCTAAGTTTTTGTTTATAGTTCCTTCTGTTGTTCTGGATCCTTTTGGCAGCAACTAGAGAAAGATTCCAAATTTTTTTAAATTTGACCTTTTAATTTGACATTTTGCCTGGACCATTTCTCTGGGAAAACAATGGAGGATGAGATCATTTGAGAAGCAAATTGTGCTAAGTTGTCTGTGATTTTAGAACTGACCTCAGAATGTCATTGCCTCAGAACAGAAGGTTGTTCTTTTGTTTGCATCTTAGGTTTGTTTACTCCTGGCATTTAAAAACCATTGTTACCCATCTTCAACTCGTAATAGAGTTACACCCCAAGAAAGCCATCGGGAATTGAAAATCTTGAAAGTTGAAAATGCATTTAATACGCCTAACCTACTGAACACCACAGCCCAGCCCACCTTAATGGTGCTCAGAACACATATATTAGCCTGTGGTTGGACAAAATCATCTAACACAAAGCCTCTTTGACCATCTCATGGAATTGATTGAATATTGCACTGAAAGTGAAGAACAGAAAGACTGTTTTGGTAAAGAATGATTGCTGGTGTGAGTCTTGAGGGCGGGCTGACTGGGAGCTGCGGGGGCTGGGGCTGGCCGGCATCACGAGGGAGTGTCGTATCCTATCTCCTATCAGCACAGAGAACAAAACTCAAAACTCAATTTCTCTTGAATGCATATTGCCTTGGCACCATCGTAAAGTAGGAATATCACAAGTCGAACCATGGTAAGTACTTGTTAAAGTGGTCTCGGCAAGGGATTGCAGTTTGAGAATGTTTGTAGATTGAAATTCTATTTCACAATTTGAAAGGAAATGTATATTTAAGGGAAAAATCTTGTCTGGAGCCCTATTGCCTATTAAATAACATACTCCAGTTGACCTTTGGACACTGCATGTTTTGTTTGCATGGGTCCACTCATGTGCCGATTTTTCTCAATAAATACAGTACGGTGCTCTGCATGTATTTTCTCTTCCTTATAGTTTTCTTAATACCATTTTCTTCTCTCTAGCTGACTTTATTGTAAGAACACAGTATACTGTACAACACATACAACACACAAAATACGTGTTAATTGACTTTTTATCGGCAAGTCTTCTGGTCAACAGCAGGCTATTTGTAAGGTTTTGGAGGAGTCAAAAGTTATATGTGAATTTTCAACTGTGCATGATCAAGGGGTGGGGGTTGATGACCTTAACCCCTGTGTAGTTCAAGGGTCAATGCTTGACAAGGGTCAATTTATATAATTATAAAATTATACGGTTATGTGTTTTTATACATCTGTAGGACTTCTTAAGTCTGGCCTTTTATTTTTATGCTACTCCTTCTGATATAAGTAAAGGCTCCTAAAAGAATGCAGGTATGCCTTTTAAAATTGCTGAAAGTTGATTCATTTATCTTTTATATTTGGCTGTCAAGAAAGTCAGGTCACCAAGAAGGCATTAATTAAATTCTAAGTAATTTTCCTACCAGAAAAATCTGGAATAAATGATGAGAGGAAAAATAGGTTAAAAAAACCCACCTACATTCCTAATTTCATGTGAATAGGAGTAATATTTCTTCTGCTTGACAAAAAAAGAGCCAAAAATTGCATTAGGAATCTATCAGAATTCATAATTATGAATGAAAATAAATTGTTTTAATTCTGAAGTATGTTTTCATGTTCTGGTTCCCAAAATTAAACTGTCAGAATTTTATCTGTTTAAGAGTGATTTTCACCTTGTTTGCAGAGGGGCAAATTGAAATACAACATATAAAATAAGTATTATATAATAAGAGCAAAATAGATAAATATAAAACCTGTAACATAACACAATAAAAAAAAACCCTAAAAGGCAACTTGTGGAATGGGAAGAGATACTTGCAAATACATATCTGATAAAGAGTTAGTATCCAAAATATATGAAGAACTGATACAACTCAACACCCACAGAACAAATAATCTAATTAAAAATGGGCAGAAGTCATGAACAGACATTTCTCTAAAGAAGACATGCAAATGGCCAACAGACACAGGAAAAGATGCTCAACATGACTTCTTATCAGGGAAATGCAAATGACACCTTCGATGAGCTATCACCTCACACCTGTCAGAATGGCTAAAATCAATAACAAAAGAAACAACAGGTGTTGGCCCGGATTTGGAGAAAGAACAACACTGTTGCTCTTGTTTGTGGGAATGCAAACTGGTACAGCCGCTCTGGGAAAGAGTATGCAGCTTCCTCAAAGTTAAAAATAGAACTACACTATGATCCGGCAATTACACTGCTAGGTACTTCCCTCAAGAATACAAAAATAGGGGCGCTTGGGTGGCTCAGCCAGTTAAGCCTCTGCCTTCAGCTCAGGTTGTGGTCCTGGAGTCCTGGGATGGAGCCCCATGTCAGGCCTCCTGCTTGGTGGGAAGTCCACTTCTCCCTCTCTCTCTGTCCCTCCCCCAGCTCATGTTCTCTCTCTTTCTTGCTCACTCTCTCTCTCCAATGAAAATAAATAAAATATTAAAAAAAAAAAGAATACAAAAATACTAATTCAAAGGGATACATGCATATCACAATATATTTTTTAATTAATTAATTTTATTTTATTGTTTCAGTGTTCCAACATTCATTGTTCATGTACCACACCCAGTATTTAAATTATGGAAATAGCCCGTGTCCATCAACTGATGAATGGATAAAGATGTGATGTGTGTGTGTGTGTGTGTATGTGTGTGTGTGTAATGGAGTATTAGCCTTAGAGAAGTATGAAATCTTGCCATTTGAAACAAAATGGATGGAGCTAGAGAGTATAATGCTAAGCGAAATAAGTCAATCAGAGAGAAACAAACACCATATGATTTCACTCATATGTGGAATTTAAGAAACAGAACAAATAAGCAGAGTGAGAAGAAGGAGAGAGAGAGAGAAACCAAGAAACGGACTCTTAACTATGGAGAACAATCTGTGGGTTACCAGAGGGGAGGGGGTGGGGGGATAGTTTAAATAGGTGATGGGGATTAAGGAGAGCACTTGTTATGAGCACTAGGGGATGGATGGACGTGTCGAATCACTATATTGCACACTTGAAACCAATATTCCACTATATATTAACTAAATGGAATTTAAACAAAAACTTTAAAAAATATCTGAAGAATCTCAAAAAAAAAAAAATTAAAACCTGTTGACACTCTAACTGGGTGTACTGCAATTCGAATCCTTCACTAACCACCTGGCTATGCCATTGGACCTCACATGTTAAGGGCTCAGTTGTCCACAAAACTGCCCTTTTTCAGAGGCCAGCCACATTTTAGTGGTCCCCAGACGACCTGCACTTTTGACCTCTATTTCTGACCACACTAGTAGCTATAAATTCTGGGGTTCCCATGACTCTTCCAGGTTCGATGATTTGCTAGAATGATTCACAGAACTCAAGAAAGCACTATCCTTCCTATTTCAGTTTTATTCTAAAGGAAACACATAGGCGGGGTCTGGGAGAGCCGAGCTTCCACGCTCCCTCCTTGGAAAGTCAGGGCACGTCAACCTCCTGGGATATCAAGGTCTTCATCTACCAGCAAGTTCCACTGAGCTTATGCAATAACTGAATACATGGCTAATTCAATCTCCAGCCCCCTCTCCCCACTCAGGTCAGGCCTGGTATCTCAGGGGACCAGCTGGGACCATCCTGAAGCTACCTAGGGGCTTCATCAAGAGTCACCTCACTGTCAGACCAAAGATATTCATTACTTGGGAAACTCCCAGAAAACTCTGGGTCGGGACCCAGGGACAAAGACCGGATCCATTATATCACAGCCATGCATAACTGACAGGACAAGTCACTCCTGATGTCTGCTCTTACTTCCCCAGCATCAAGCACAGGCTGCTTTGTGTCATCATTGACAAGTTTGTCACTTTCCCTCTAGCATTGTTGTTAAGTACCTAATCCTTTATCTGATGATTTGCCCTGATTGTTGCCAAAATACATCAAAATATCATGACACATGAGTTCTGCCCGTTTTCAAAGTGGCAGTCTTAATTATTTTTATTCTTTGATTCCAAGTTTCCCAACTCAGAATTTTTTGTAAAAAATGTTTCCCTCAACATAGAAATGTGGAGCCTTCTGCTTCAGTCTTGCTTTTTCTGGCCACCCCTGCCTGCCCTCCTGAACCTCCAACCCCAACAATAAGTTATCCAGTAGTTTATTTGCCTTGGTGTCTTCATCAATTACATGACATTTTTCTCTTACAGAAAGAACTATGGTCCCTAGGGAGTTGAAGGACCTAATCTTTGCATTTTGAGGACTTCATATTTAAGGGAAAGGCTTCAAGCAGTCCAGACTCAGAAGAGGATACTCTAACTTAGAAGGTCATAAATGGAGGGGGCACATGGAATTTTCTGGAAATACTTTTGTTTTTATTAACTGGTATGGCCACCTAGAGGATTCTCTTACACAGTGATTTGTTGGCTCATGGGCTGTTCTTTTGCAGAGTTTTATGAAGACATGGCTAGATTTATTTTGTCCCCACTACACCAGAACATAATATGGAAGGTAACTTATTGTTTGAAAATTGAAGTGAAAGTCACATAACATAAAATGAACCGTTTGAAAGTGAACAATACAGTGGCATTTAATATATTCGTAACGTTGTGCGACTATCCCCTCTATTACTTCTAAAACAATTTCATCACCCCGAAAAGAAACTCTGTGCTTATCCTCATCAGAGGGTAATTATTTTATTATATTTAAACAAACTCTCTGTTTTCAGGATTCTCTTAACAAGTATTTATGCCCACACTGCTAAGGGTACATGCTGATTACTTTTTTCTTTGTCATTTTCTTATTTTTCCCAAATGCATTGTATATAGGTATGGGAAGATTCTAGTCAATTGGATTTGGTTCATCCAATTTGGTTAATTCTACTCCATGGATAAAGTCTGTATCATCCATTTCATCCAGCAAAAGGGCAGACACAGCAAATACATAGGAAATGCTGAATGACAGAGTTTTACCGTAATCATATTGAATTAGAATTATATCATCAAACAGCCATTATCATCTTAAAGATTTCTTTAGGCAAGCATAAGTCAGGGGCAACCAGAGATAAGATTTCATATCTGAGTCAATACAAGGATTCAGACTGAGGGGAGAATCGATACACAAGAAATAGTCACACCTGTGTGTTAAAAATGTGCATCACTCACAGTGTTTCAAATGAGAACTTTTGAACTAACTGCGACCTGAAGCTACTATTCCTGGGTGAACCAGGTGCCCTGAATTTGCCCTGTGAGAGGCATTCGTGAGAACAATCCAGATGCACAGGGAGGATGACAAGTCCCCTCGTTATGGAAGGTCTTGGCTTTGGGGAGTGGCCCTTAGACTTCTTTCACAATGAAGACTTTGTCAGGGTGTGTTAGTCCCCCCACTCCTTACGGGTGGGAAGGCAGGATGTAGCCAGGTGCCTGGTTCCCTCTACCTGACCTCACTCGGCAGCATCCCTGGACCAGTGCTGGGGCCTCTACAACCTGGGAGCCCTCATTTCTGAAAACCCACAGAGTCCTCTCCTTCATAGCCTCTAAAGGGTGATTGTTTCTCTCTGTCCAAAGAAACTCCTTAATTGTCTTTTCCTTCCCAGTATTGAGAAGCATGATTTTGCTCAGAGGATGCTCGACATAAGAAAATGTCTTTCTTTCCTTTAGACGTAGGAGTCCACAGCTTTACCAGAGCCGGCTCTCAAAAACCAGTAGGAGATTTCTCAAAGAATAAATCTCCATGAATTAATTTCTGTTTTATAATAAAACCCTCTACCAGTCTTAGGATCCCTGAGGGATGGCCTCTCTGTCTAGGGGCCACAGAGTCAAAGCCATTTCTAATGAACATTTAGGCTACGTCTGATATAACAGTGCAAATTACTTCATTGAAATTGACATCAAAATGAGGCTTTTGTACAAAGTAGTGCATATTTTGGTTCTGGTCAACTTAGAGGGTCAGTGAGTATCGGGAAAATTCAAAATTCCCAATTGATACATTTACTGGATTTCCTACCGGCCAAATCTTTTCTTAATGTCATGTTTAACACCTTTATAATCTTTATGATGATATAGCTGTTAGACAAATGTAATTCAGAAGCAGAACAGTCATCAACTAACATCTCTCTTATGCTCATTTCCTGGGGCTGCTGTAACAAGTTACCCAAACCTAAATGGCACGAACCAACAGTGATGTAGTCTCCACAGTTCTGGAGCTGAGAGATCTTGAGAGCAAGGTATCAGCATTGCCACACTCCCTCTGGAGGGTCCTCCTTGCCTCTTCTAGCCTCTAGGGGCTACTTGGCTTGTGGCTGCATTACCCCAGTCTCTGGGGCAAGCCCCTCCCAATCTCTCTGTTCTGTCTTCACACTACCAGCTCTGCTGTGTGATGTCAAATCTCCCCCAGCCTTTCTCTCAAGAGGGTACATGTGATTGCCCATCTGGGTAATGCAGGATAATCTACCCAAGTCAAGAATCTTGAATTAATTACATTTGCCAAGGCCTCCCATGACTTTTTCTCCATACAAGGTAACATTCACAGGTTCAGGGATTAGGATGTGGATCTCTTGTGGAGGTGCATTTTTCACCCTACTGCAGAAGTTAGGCAGATTTCTTTATTACAGGACACCTTAAAGCTTTTTTAATATTGGTAGGCATTGGGAATCTCAAGTGGAGGGACGAGTTCTTCCTGAGATAATTGCCTCACCAATACCCTACATCAACTTTATACTTTTTAAAAATTGATTTTTTTTTAAAGATTTTATTTATTTACTTGAGAGACAGAGAAAGTGAGAGAGAGCATGAGAGGAGAGAAGGTTAGAGGAAGAAGCAGACTCCCTGCGGAGCTGGGAGCCCGATGCGGGACTCGATCCCGGAACTCAAGGATCATGACCTGAGCTGAAGGCAGTTGCTCAACCAACTGAGCCACCCAGGCGCCCCTAAAAATTGATTTTGAGGATGCCATGGGACTAATGTCCTGAGGAATATATTTCAGAGAAGGTTGGTCTGTAAGATAACTTACAAACTTCTTATCCAGCATTCAATGCCTCACTGATTGTTCCTCAACTTTAACTATCTCCCTACTTAAAATATCCAGCTTTTGTCAATACATCCTGATCATTGTTCTCCATACACCCCTGTGCTCTTCTGCCTCCATTGTGCTCTCCAAAGAGAATGACCACCTACCCCATGTCCACCCCTTGGTTCTCCATGCCCCGTTAACCTACAGCACTGTAACCCTTTCTTCTCTCCTTGAGAAAGCCTGTCCATTCTCCAAGACCCAGCTTTCCTGAAGCCTTCTTGGACCCCCATGAAAGAGTCTCTCCTTTTTCACATCTCAGCTTCCATGTTGAAAAACTCTGGGGTCAATAATATTCAAGCACAGAAAAGTTAATGGTTACTATTTTGTTTGACAGTGAGCAGACTCAAGGTCATCCTTAGGGATGATCTTGTCTTTCCAATATGGAAAGATAGGGTGGTAAATCACAACATACACTTGGGGTTCCTCCAACAAATGTGCAGTTATGAGTTGAACTTCATCTGAAGTTGTTATGGTTTTAAAAAAATCAAAGGTGGGGTCTGCTGGTGTACCCACTCACTTGGGATTTTGTCACCTAGTTTCTTATGACAAGACAAGACAAGATAATTTACCTCACCTCCCACATACACTCATGGCGCCTACTGGTAAGTGCTTTGCTATTACTTGGTTAATTATTTGTGATGGACTCACTTTTGATTTACATTAAAAAATCAGATTATTTTTTAAGAGGATGCAGAGAAGGATCACGCAAAGTAATTTTGAGGAATACAACTCTTGATTTGTCCAATGAATTATTTCTTCCTTCCTCAGTGGCCACGGAGTGATATTTATAAGTTTGACAGGAAAGGATGGTAAAAAAAATCTCCATGGGAGATTCTTGGAGATGTGTCTGACACCTTTCCCTTCATTAAAGCCAAGGAAAGAGAATTTGGAACATATACAAGAGGAGAGCATTCTGGATTTAAAAAAAAAAAATCCAGACTAGCACCCTGGATTTTAGGAGAAAAATCCAGACTTGTTTCTTCCTATCAATTATCTTACTGAGAACATTCTCATTGAGAATGTGTGCTGGAAAATAGAAAAGGCCTGTCCCTATAGGGTAAGGCTAAGCAACTTGGAGGAGAAAATTATCTGGGGAAGGGGATTATTTAGCACTCAGGGCACACAGATCATTGGGTGCTTTTCTTTGATTTCATTGGACATAGAGTTCTAGGTGAGAACTAGAGCCATGTTCTGAGTTAAATATCTAGTGAGAAACATCCTTAGTGACTCAGAATGGAGTGATGTTCGGTTTGGGTTTGACTTCAGAAAATCAAAAGTTGAATTTTCTCTCAAATTTATGAGCTGGACTGTATGAGTCCAGGGAGCAGACACGATCAATATCACATCTGTGGCAGATGATATCAGGAGGGAAGAGTCTGTAGATTGAGTTGAAAAAAGGACTGATGTATAGCAATGATGCCCATAAGGAGACTCTTATAAGGTCACGTGTAAGGCACAGATGTAACGCAGGTAACAAACACCACATATTAAAACCCTCCAAGTAGTTAAAATCATTCAACAAGAAATTTTTATATTCCTCCAATTATAAAATCCTAGAGCCACGTCATTACCCTTAGCTTTTTAAGAGACCTGAATATAGTACAGTGTGATGAAACCTGACAACACGAGTATACTTATAACAGCTAGAGAAGAGTAAGTAAAATGAGGTATGGTGATAATAGTACGTTTTGTGGGACCGTCGCTATGCTAAATGCTTGACAGATTAGCTTTCAGTATAAGAACATATAGTCTACATATATATAAACTTTCAGTGTACCTATTAACTTACACATGTGGATTCATATTTAGAAGTCATAAAAATGGCTAACAGACACACGAAAAAATGTTCATCATCATTAGCCATCGGGGAGATTCAAATCAAAACCACATTGAGATACCACCTTACACCAATTAGAATGGCCAAAATCAACAAGACAGTGAACAACAAATGTTGGAGAGGATGTGGAGAAAGGGGAACCTTCTTACACTGTTGGTGGTAAAGCAAGTTGGTGCAGCCACGTTGGAAAACAGTGTGGAGATTCCTTAGGAAACTAAAAATAGAGCCACCCTATGACCCTGCAATTGCACTACTGGGTATTTACCCCAAAGATACAGATGTAGTGAAAAGAAGGACCACATGCACCCCAATGTTGATATACATGAATGCAATTATTTGTAGATATCATATAATATATTATGTACATAAATATACATATTAGTTTGTGTGTGTATATATATATATATAATTTTATGCACATTATCAAAACAGTGCTAGGTGGCTGCCATGCTCAGTTGCAGAGAAGAATGGGTAATAAGCCAGTGGGCTCACAGCTAGGAGGTGCTGCAGTCAGGCTCAGCCAGGGATCACAGTGACTGGCAGTTCTCTCTTTGGAACCCCCTATGCATGTCAGGGATGTTTGCTAATTGTGTAGAAACCTTTATGAATGCAGTTCTGGGCTGCAAAGCAATTCTCTGAGTCAATATTTAAAATCAAGATGCCTCCCTCCTTTTAAAGCCTTTGAGCCTGAAATTTAATATCTTGTGAGGGAGATTAAATCAAAGCAGGAAAGCACACAAGAAATGTAGGCAGTGATGTTTTTACTGCTGACTACCTTAGCTCTTTCCTCTTCGTGAAGCCGAGACTTGGTGAGGTCTGGGAAGTGACTTTCTCCCACTAGGTGCCACCCCCCTTCACCTGGTTTTGGTCTTCCCCAGCGCCAGAAGCCAGGTGCCTCCCTTGCCTGCCTCCCCTCCCCAGACAAGTTCAGGGAGGCAGCGGGAAATAGCGAGCCCGCAGGCTGTCCCAGCTTGTCACCGGGAGGGAGAGCAGGGCTGGGGGTGGGGCGGGCCCCAGACCTGCAGGGGGGACAAGTGAGTTCCCTTCACTGGAAATATCCATGAGGCAAAAGGACTGCACAAGGTAAAAAGCAAATTCTTTGGCCCAAGAGATCACATCGATCCGGGTGTGAGAAAACGCTGTGCACTTATCTTGGGCAGGGTCCCCTCCCCAGTCCTAGTGCTCTGTTCTCAAGCTGGAGCCTCTAGAATTCACTATTCTCCACTGATCCCTCCTATTATCTGCTCACTCACATTTCCAGTGCCTTATCTCAGGCTACCTAAAACACACACACACACAAACACACACACACACACACACACACACACACACACACACGCTCACATTCTCCTACTCTGGGTTACCCACACTTGTTTGTCCTGTCGGGCATCTGTCCCTTACATTTCAGCCTTCCTCGTGGCCACATCTCTGGGCAGGGGACCCTTTGCTCTGCAGCCTGAGAGAAAAGCTGTGGCCCTGACTTCCAACCCCGCAGCCTGCCTTGGGGTGACCCAACCCCGGAGGGACACATCCCCTCTGTCTTCCTTGATGAGACCGGTTGTTAGCAAAGCAGTTGATGTGGGGGGGAGGGGAAGGGGAGTGGTGGGAGAGGGGAGGGAAGGATCATGAGCTGGTGGCAGGTGGTGGGCGGCTGGAGCAGGCTCTTGGAGCCAGGTGGCAGCATGTGGGAGGAGGGAGGGGAAGGACAATGAGATGAGGTGGCATTTGGGGGAAGGCAGGGAGGCGAGGGAGGAAGTGTGAGGGAAGAGAGTTTAAAAATGCATTTGTTTACTTTTTTACTTTGGACTGGAGCAAAGGCAAGTGGGCGTGGGTGTGTTTCCCGTTCCCTATGGGATCTGGGTCCTCAGCTTGGACCGGTGGCTCTGCCCTTGGGTCTTGAGTGGGAGCCATGGCTCTTCCATAGCTATGGCATGTCATCCGAGCACCCCACTGGCTGGGCAAAGAGGACCCGAGGGATGTTGCTGGGGCATGTGTGAGTTGGGGGAGATGACGGAGGCAGAGAGTTTTTGGTTGCTCATGGCCCCAGTGGATGGTGACAACAGCCTGGCTTGGGCAGTTGATTCCAAGTCCAAGTCACCGTGGTGACTCATGCCTCCAACATCTGCCTTGTGTGTAAAAGGTCTGTAAAAGGACCAAAGTCTCTGTGATCCCAAACAAGAGAGGAAGCCACTCCAGTGAAATGCCTATGACCCTGGTGCCCCCTGAGATGGGGACAAATGGAAACCCGTGAAGAAGGTCGGAGAGGATGTGGCTGCCCCAGATCTGGGCTTTCCATCACCAATGGCTTGGAAAGAGAAAATGAGGGAGAAAAATTATCATTGGGAGAGTCAAGGGGGAGTTCCTAAAAATTGCAGTTTGGAAGGAAGGACACCCCTGGTAGCCTCAAGGAGAACTCGGGTCTCCACGTCCTCCCGTCCACTTTCTACCCCTCCTGCTTCTGCCAGTCCCAAGAGCTGTGGGGTTTCTAGCTCTCCTCTTGAACACTAGTGGAAAAACCACTCCCCCTTTCTGAGACCCCATTGCATCATCAATAAGATAGAAATACAAATGGCTTGGTTGTCCCCCAAATCAGGCAGACTCTTTTGGTGGCCTCCAGGAGTGGTTCAGGTCGACCATTCTGGCATTAGCCAAGTCGTGGTGGGAAGCTGGGGAATGGACGGATATCAGAGACCAAAGGCTCAGGAGGGTCTGCAATCCACTAGCAAATCCCACCATTGCTGCAGAAGAATGAGTGATTAGGGTCTGCTTCACCTTCCTCCTGCTTTTATCCAGAACAGTGATTCCCTCTCCCCACGCCAAATCAGGGACTGTCGGAAGACACTGGTTATCACAACCAGGGGAAGGTGCTACTGGCATCTACTGAGTTGAGATAACGGTGTTTTAGACACCCCACCATGCACAAAGCTTCCCAACAAAGAATTACCCAGCTACAAATGGGAATGATGCTCAAGTTGAGAAACCCCCGATCTCAATCTTCCTGGTGCCAGAGAGAAGGCACAGGTGTCAGAGAAGAGTTTCTCGGTGACCAAGTCTGACATTCGTCAGAAGATGGGGGTCAAAGTGACCTCCGAGATCTTGGATGGAAATAAGCCTGAGAAAACAGGTCTAACCCCATTTCCACCGGCACCAAGAGCGTAAGAACTGATACAAATGTCGGGCGCCCTATATTGAAATTTACTCACTTTGCCGTTTTGAACATTGCTGTGTGTTTCCACAAGTGAAATTAAATTTAAATTACAGGCTGTTCCGGGGAAGGCGAGGGAGGAGCCGATTGTTAGAGGGAGGCAGGTTCTGCAGGGAGAGGCAGGTGGAGATCACAGGAGCAAGAAGTCCCACCTTAGGGGACAGGAAGGGGGAGGAGGGGGGACCAGGAGCCCACTCTCATGGAGACGAGGCTCAGGCTGCTAAACAGAACGAGGGTTAGAGTCCATTCCAGGCCCTTGGGCCTCGGAGCGAGGAGCTCTGATTCCACTAAACACGCCCCTGATCTCAACTAGAGAGCAATTATCCTCAAATTTGAAAGATGCTTTCCAGTAAGGACAAGCACGGGCCTCAGAGTGGAGAAAAAAAATAACAGCTTTTCAGAAGAACGCAGACAGGGAAACGCCTGCTGACTGTCTTCTGCTTTGGATCCAAGGAAGCTTTTCTGCTTAGTGGTGGGACTGAAATGGTATATTGCCTGGAGACGAAACGTGCAATCGAAACTTCTGCATAGATCTACATTCTGCTCCCCCTCCGGGCTGGCCCCTCTTGGCGTCCACCCTTGTGGCTCCCTCACCTCATGTTGCCGGTCGACCAGTAACATCAGTCCGAGTTACAGGTCGAGATGGCAAAGCCAACCCGGTGAGTGCGAGTGGGTGAGTTGTTTAGGGATATGATCGAGCTCCCAGGGTTAAGGGAGAATGAGAGAACCAGGCTGTAGGCTGGGCTTCCAGGACCTATTCTCAGAAGCCCGCCCTGTAGCTCGTCCACATCCATGCACCTGCTGGGGCGGGGGGTTCAGGCTGGCTTCCCATCCACATGGGGGGCTGGGAGATATGAAAGGAGGGGAGGTGGGGAACTATCAGAGGAGAGTCGAGAGGAGATCCTAGATGGGCACAGTGACACACACCCTCTGTCACAGAGGAAGGCACAGGAGAAGAGAGGGAAGGGCAAGGCAGCCAGGAAGGGTTGAAGGCACACTGCTTGAGAGGCCTGATGGAGGCAGAGTGCTGGGGACATTACAAAGACCTGAAACGTCCCTACTAGGGAGACCCTTTGCCCTGGTATGAGAGGCCGCTATGCTTGCCTCGCTGGCTTTCTCCAGGAGCTCATTTAGAGAATGAAGTAACGAAGCGTGACTCAGACCGTGTAATGGCGAGACTGAGGAGTCAGGTGCAATGAGCTGGACTTTAAGTTGGTCCCTTGTGAGATGATGCTGTGACTTCCTTGTGAGTGCGAGTGTCAGGGACAGATCTCAATATCTAAAGTGTCTGAGTTCTACGGGAAAGGAGGAGGTATGTGTTAAAAAGCACTATCTGGTGGGGCCCGTGGAGCTTTAGTCTCTGAGGATAAAGCATCGTGTAGCACCCTAGCGACTTCGTACAAGAATAGCTCTGCCCCACCTGAACTGTCTTCCACGGCCCCCGACTCCCAGTCCTGCTGTGGGGTCTACACCAGACATGAATGGAGGCCTAGTCTGTGTGCCATGTCTGCCCACACCTGCAGCTTTGGTCCCTTCCCATGGGGGAGGGCGTTGCAGAAGTGTGCTACATCGTGCTAAAATCCTACACCCTGTCCAAGAGGGCCTGGCCCGGGGCACCGGCAACGGCGTGTCTGAGAGGTTGGGTGGGCGCTTTTCCCACGGGGATAAGTGGCTTATCTCCCAGCAAAGAGGACAGGCCCCACGGGCTGAACATGAAAGGGGATCATGCTTCCGTTCTCCCTCTCTTTGGAACCCTGGGAGCGAGGAACAAAGAGACTCTTAAGGAAAATTCCGATACCTGCTCTCCTGAATTCTGTGTCTCGGTTGTTCCCACCTGTGTTTCCTTTTTATAGATACTTCTTCAAGGTATTTCTTTCTCTTCTGGGCCTCAGAAAGAATCGCTGGCAGCAATCCCATCTCCTGTGTAGCTCCCAGATGCCATCTCTTTCCATCCCCTTGACCAAGGGGTGATGGTGGTCGCCCGCCATTGCTTGGAAGTGAGTTGTCTCCCTGCGTTTCACTCTGGCTTCTCAACATTTCCACCATTCAGTTCATTCAACCCCTCTGTCTTTGGTCAGAGCTGGCCTTACATCCTCCCTCCGAGCACCCCTTCCACATTGGAAGTTGGGTGTGGTGTTGGCTTGTGGCTGATGCAATGACAGCAGAAGGGACACGCGTCACTCCAGGGTGGAATTCTAAGGTGCGGTGTTGATACGCCATGTTCTCCCCAGTCATAGCGGTGAACGTGAAAATACAGGTGGAGATGGAACCTCTGGCTGATCCCGAAGTGCCCAGTGCGTGGCCGACCAGCGTGGACATGGGGCGCGAAGGAGCAATAAATAGGCCTGTGTGCACATATGGGTGTGTGTATGTGTGTGCCAGCGTGTGTGTTAGGTGGCAGAAATGTTTTATTGTTAGCATAGTGTGACCTGGTCACTCCCGACACGTTCAAGGCTGCCCATTTGTACCCCCGAAAGAGGGGACACCTTTCCTACAGGCACGCTGACCTGTGTGACAAAGAAACTCGGAACAACCGAAGCCTGTGCCCTACTAGGGTGCATTTCCTCAACTCCGTACCTTTAAATTTGAACCCATCCCATCAACGCCTCAAATCGCTCCTTCTCCTGTGGGCATTTCCAGCACCAGGGGCTCCTGGAAGCTTCCACCAGTTCCCTTCCCAAAGCTCGAAACCTGGGCTGCATCCCCACATCCCTCCTTCTCCTTCCGTCACATCCGATCACCGTCTCTTTCACACGTTGGTCCGCTCTTGTCTGCGGTCCCAGCTCCTGGCTGCCTCTGTCTGCCTTTGCCCAGATCGGAAGTGCACGCAGCGAAGACTTCGGCGATCGTTCTAAAAGGTTGATCTGCTTAAAAATCTTAAGTGCTGTCCCTCCCCTATAGGAGAACCCCAAGCTGCACCCGAGCTTACTGTCTGCCTCTGGCTCATGGGCCCCGTCATCTGCTGTGTCCCTGCCCCAGCTCCTTGTTGAGGATGCACTGATACTTCGCTCTTCCCCCCACTGGCCACATCCTCACAATTCTGTCCTTCCCTGTGCTGGGTGCTGGGTCCTGGCACTCTCATGCCCCTCTCATGTCCCTGGTGGCATCTGTATACCCTTTTGTCGCCTTTATGGAAGTCCGTGGAAGGAGGGCTTTGCTGGGATCTGCCTCCAAGCAGCCATGCTTGGCCAGCAGCCTCTGTCAGGACGTGCTACTCTGCACGGTCGCTGTGAGTCTCCTGTCTCCCCAAAATGCTGCACACGGTGCAGGCAGGGACCCTGTTTTCTGGTCTTTTCACACCTTAACACAATGCCAGGGTCAGGATAGCATCTCCATAAAGAAGGAATAAATGATTACAAAACACCGCATTTGAATGGAGCTAATCTCGTGTGCCGTGATTGTAGCTGGTTCTCGCTCTTCATTTCTTTTGACACTAAACAATTTCAAATCTGGGCTAAATTTGAGCTGTTTCTTTCATCACAGGAGGAATTCCCTCTGCATTAATGCAGACAGCTAAGACCTTTAAGCACCTATGAAACAGGTCCCTGGCTCTGGTCCTGGGCAGTGGGCGGAATCATGGCTCACTTGTCTCTGCCCCAGCTGGGGAAAGGACAGCCCTGGAGCTACTCAGGGCAGAGCCAGCCCTCGGCTGTGTATCTGAGAACGTCAATGAGCAGCTCTTGTCTTTCCCGGGCAGGTGTGTGATGCTTGTGACAGAGACAGAGACAATGCGGCAGGGAGGGTGGTGCAACCTTGCGGGATGGATCCTGGGGAAGCCTGGAAGGGATCCTGTAGCTGGCCGAGGAAATGCTTAGGGCACGTGTGCCCGAGAGACGTGGCCAGGTGGCAACAGGAAGCTGAGGAAGTCAACTCGTGCTAGCATTTGGAGGGAGCCACAGCTGGCCTCGGGCACCACTTGCTACTGCACTGACAGGCTGTTGCTTCCAGGAAGGAGGTGGGAGCGGGATGCCAGCAGAGGGCCAGCTGGGGGCCCCGAGGGTCCCTACCTGTTCCATCCTTGCAACCCCATCACCATGCACAAGACGGATACTTGGTTATAATCCACATTATGAATGGGCCCATGGGGTTAGACTCCCCCTGCTGTATTTGACATGTTTCCTGGAGCTCGAGGTGTAGGGATGAGACATCAGCATGTATTGACGGTGAAGTGAATTATCTGCAGAAACTTAGGTAAGCACAACTTCCAGAGGTCCCTCCTACAGACCAAGACCCTGGAGCCCCCAGGCCCTGTGCACGGCTTTGGACATTTCCAGTCCGTCACTGACTTAGATCCCAGCGACCAGGACAGCCCCTGCCCTCCCCAATGTCACCTCTAACGACAGCACCGTGCAGGATATGGCTTCCTTGTTTGGGTCTCCAGATGCTGATCTATAGACAAGGTTGGCAGTCTCCACTGGTCAGGCTCAGCTCGATTTCAATTAGTGCCTGGGGTAGTAAAGTGCTGATTACCGATGGGCAAGCTCAGAGTAATTTCTCCCTGTGGGGGTTTTATTTGCGCCATTTGGAACTGAGCTTCTGGTGGTGTAAGAAGGAATATATCCATTTCTTAGACGCAGACAGAGACTAAAATGTCAACGGGCAGTGGTAAAAAAATCAATAGCTTTTGAAAGGTTGAAAGTCCACCACTGGTTAATGCAAGTGTGCAGTTCACTAATTTTAGACCCCACGGAGCCTCTCTCTGTTAATACCTCTCCTCACCTCCTCTCCTTTCTGCTTACTTATCTTCTTTTGCTCCTTGTGATTTGGTGCCTTTCCTCTTTAACAGCTCCTTCTCTGGGTCTTTCTTATATATACTTTTCCCCTGTGTATTTTTCTCATGTCTACTTTTACTGTCTACCTCTTCCTCCACATATATTTTTCTTTCTTTCTGTTTCTTTTCTTCCTTTTCATGACCCCTCCTCATTTCAACAATGTGGCATAAAACTATTTTGAAGAGTTATCTTGCTTTGATGAAATCAAGTTTCTTTTTATTAAACATTTAAAAATCTGCTAACATTTTTGTGTGTTCTGCTTGCCCTTTTAAAAAATTGGGAGATGAACTCAGATTTTTTTTTGAGGTGATGATTGATGGCACAGAGAAAAAAAAATACTCCTTATCCCTGCTCTAGAAGATGAAGATACCACATCCCCATTATGATACTTGCATATCCATTGATCACATTTGGATCCCTATGGTGATAGGAGACGAATCACCATCTGAATTTGGTTAAACATAGAGATGTTCTAGTAACCAGATGGCTTTTGCTTGGCAATTTAACAAGCAAAGTGTTTACTGACTCTGGAAAACCATTCAGCGCATTGTGTCCTGGGCATTTGTGGTTCTGTTTATGTCCCTTTTCCCCAGTGGCCATGGATTTGATGTTCCCATCAAACTTATTGTGTTGTAATTGTATGCTAATTCTTTGCTTAGCCTACTGATAGAATCTCCCTACGTAATTATGTATTTACTTCCTTGTAGATTTCCTATGTATCATCGACGTATAGTTGTTTATAACATTATTCATGAGTTTAGTTTTGATGAAATGTTTATTAGTGGTGACTGCATGATTAACTTTCATAGCAGGTGCCTACAGGAATTAGGTATTTTTTATAATAGTGTTCTTTACCTTTGTGAGGGTCGATAAACTGGAATGTTAGGTATGATTCCAAGATCTAAATTTCCTTGTGCATTGAACATACCTGTGTAATCTTTTTCATAAAGACAAAGCAAATTAGAATAGCTCCACCCTTTCATCTACCCAAGGGTTTGGAATTGAATTTTTACCAAATTCTCTTAAGCCAATAGATTCATAGGTCAAAGTCATTAAAATTATCGCAGAGGTAAATCTGAAACCAGAACTCAACAAATCAGTAGTCCCGTGCAGGTGGTGTCGGGGGGCGGTTCTTATTTAAATGCATCCGGATCCCATAGAGATAGAAAAATTAAAACACCTTTATCAGAAATACCGACCATGTTGAAAATATTGACTCTTATAGTGCCCTTAATGTTTTAAATTCGGTTAGAAGAGTTAAAAAATTCACTGAACTAGAATATCAATTTCTAACCTGGACCTCATTGTAAAAAGTGTTAGCATTCCAACTCACGCGCCGCGCCATGTAGTTCAATTTTCTCCCCCACTCAAGACTCCATTCATTGGCAGTGATGCTACGTTCCAGGCCATTGATCCTTCTAGCATTTGGAAAATCTGTGTGGGTCACTTGTTCTGGTGACTTTGGACTTAGAGATTCCAACTAAATCTGCTAATGTGCTGTGGGTTGGGAATAAGTTGGTGTTGTCCATGGTCCCACTGCACAGTTTGGCAACACAGGTTTGTCAGTTTTGTGATAGAACTGGTCACCTCGTCATTTCATTCGAGGTCTGAGAAGAGCACATTCTAGGACTCAAGATCCTTTCCCTTACTGGGAGCCAGTCTGGGGTTCTTCAAACCAAGTCACAGATGCTTTGAAATGTTGCAGTCTGCAAGACTGGAGGTAGGAAGAAGGGCGGGGCAGAGATAGGGCTGGATTGATACAGAAATGATTGGAAGAAAAGTGTGTAAGTTGTAGGGCATTTGTGCAGTCCCTGGAATCACCATTTATATGGCAAAAGTAGCGCTCAAGATAAATGAAACCATTCAGGGTTTTGGGCCAGCAATTAAAGAAAAACAATGTAAAGATCTTTTTAACATAATTTTTTTTTCTTGGAGGGGGCAGATTTTGGGGGGATTCATTGAGTATGCTACCGAAGAACACTTCTATTTTAATAGTCTCATGATTTGAGGAATAGCAGAAGGAGGAAGCAGGGACCCAGTTATGTGGAGAAGATTATGTGGAGAAGATTAATGGTCAACTATGCAGGTCAAATTTAATAAGGTGTTCATGGCCTGAATCATGGTGGAGAAGTGTCTGCAAGCTTCCTTGTAACTTCAGATATGAATTTTATCACCGGGAAAATGTATACTTCCAAAGGGAAGAAACTGCATTGTCTGTTTATTTCATATCCACCTCGTCTTTAATAGGCAAACTTCAATGCACGAAACTACGTTTCTCATTTTGCAGGAGGATTTATTAGAATTAATTCTTTCTTCTTAGAAATGCTTTGTGTATCCTGTTTATTTAACTGGAGAGCTTAGAGCATTATGCCACTGATTCATTCCAAACCTGAATCATTACCAGCTACTTCCACATCGAACACTCCATTTTAAAATTTTTGTATCCTAAAATTCTGAAGTACACCTGAAAGGTTTAACAGTGACAAGCCTTTCTTTCTTCTCTTTAGATTATCCAGCCTATGAAATATCTGCCCATGAAACTTGAGGCGGCTTTGACTAAACCTCTTAAAAGTTAGATTGGAATTATTTTGGGTCTCAATCCGCAACACAGACCTGCAAATAAAACTCCCATATTTTGAGTAACAATTTCAGACAGAGTTCAACCCCACACAAGGCGAATTTCAAGTAATGCATATTATAACATCAACACAATATAATATATGTGAAATAGACCTAGACCCTGGTGATTACAAGAATGGATGAGAGGGACAGATAATCACGAAGAAAGGGATTTTTTTTTTGCATGATTTTGTGGTTTTCCATTTAAAGCCAAAAATAAACAATAAATTTCAAGTTAAAAAAATAAATTTCAAGTTACTCACTCATGGATTCTGTCAACCTGGCCATTGCTGCAGTTTCTTCTTTGTGCTTTTTCTGGAGATGAGAAGAAAAGACATTTATGTGTAAGATACATCTGAGATGGGAATTGACACAGTGGGTCTGATACAACTCTATCTCTTTCCTTTCTTTTTCTGACATTAGAATTTGGTCACCAATCATGAACTGAATTTAAAAATCTCAAATGATGGCTACACGATCAGTCAGTCACTGGAAAGAGATTTTTAGGGCATTAAAAAAAACTTGCCATTGCTCTTGGAAGGGAGTATCTGTCACACTGATCTTGGATATATATAATTGGTGACGCACGACCAATTTTCAAAACCTCTCTGACACTAGAATCTTGACATCCATATGCCAATCTTTGCTTTCTATTTTCTCCTGTTGAAGCTTTTATGGTATTTTTGGAGCTGATATTTTTGCCGTCATTTGATTTCTTTTTTTCCTAAAAGCTAAGTAGATTTTATACATTTTCCTTTGTCTTACTTTCTTGAATTCCTGGTATCTTTTCAAAGTTATCACTTTTGATGGGTTTATAACCTTATCTATTTTGGGCTGAAAACATTTTGTTTCAACTGGGATATAGGTTATTACCCACTGAGTTTGGGATCCAGAGTGATACATATATAAATTGGATCTGTCCTAATTAAAAAATTACTTTGGAGTTGTTAAGAATAATGATCAGCTCTACTGAAAAGTTCTCTTCAATTCTTCATATTTCTTTAATTTCCTTGGGTTCTTAACATGTACAGTAACTGAAACATTGGCCACTATTCTTTTACTTTTTTGTAGCCTTATTCTTTTTCTGATTATGAAACTAATATATGCTCATCACTTAAAAACTCTAAAAATATTAAAAATATATAAATCAGAAAATATAGTTCTCTCCCAAAAACCCCAGAGGAAACTCCTGTAACATTTTGGATGCTTTTCATTCCCATTTCTGTACCTGTGAATATATATGGATATGGAAATATAATTCCTTTTTTATAAATAAATCTATACTATATGTGCAATGTTGTCAGCTACTTTTTCACTTAACATTGTGTCATACATCTTTCTATGTCAATAAGGGTAGAATACACCATGATTTTTAAGTGTCTGCATGGCATTCATCATGTGTGAATACACCATAAATTTTTTTTTAAATTTTTTTATTTTTAAAGATTTTGTTTATTTATTAGAGAGAGAGAGAGAGAGAGAGATTGAGAGAGCACATGAGAGGAGAGAAGGTCAGAGAGAGAAGCAGACTCCCCAGGGAGCTGGGAGCCTGATGTGGGACTCGATCCCGGGACTCCGGGATCATGACCCGAGCCAAAGGCAGTTGCTTAACCAACCGAGCCACCCAGGCGCCCTACACCATAATTTCTTAAGCCAGTTCCATTTAATTCGCTTATGGTTTTCCGCTATTTTATAAAAATGCTGTGATGAGCATCCTTGAACTCATATCTTGGTGTGCTTGTCCTGTTAAATACTGAGGACAAATCTTAGGGTTAAGACTGATCAAAAAGTGTGAGTATTAAGAATTTTGACACGTATTACTCAATTGTCTCCTCCCTAAAAATCAGATCGGACAATGTATAAAAGTGTTTATTTCCTTACATTCTTGCCAACTTGCCAGTAGCATGAGAACTTCTTCCCCCTCAATCTTGGCCAAACTGTTAGGTGAAAAATAGTTTCTTGTTTTTTTATACTGTCATTATTCCTCCTCTGACCTTTTGTTTATGAGCAACTGTAGCATCCTGTCACATGTAAACGTACATCATTGACTCTTGGTTTCCTGTGGTTGTGCTCCAGCTCCTCTGCCGTCAATATTTTAGTTCTTAGAAGCCAAAGGTGGCATTTATCGTTCCCGATGGCCATGGCATAGTGCTGAGGAAGTCACAGCAGCTTGACTAGCACTTGAGATGATGTGTCACAACTTGGGTGTTGGAGCACAGCTAAAAAAATGATTATTCATCCTTCTGGTGCCGCTATTCCCAAACTAGAAGGCTCTCTTTGAGAGTCAACAAACAACTTTGTACATCACAAGTACACTTGATTTTCACAAGCCCTGTATTCATAGCAATGAAATTAGTGTGCCGCCTCTTACTTAAAGTGATAATTGCCCTTGAGAACAGAAAGTCCTAAGGAACCATGATCTATCATCGTACCCACGGGGGCTTCCAACCCATCATAGTTAGCCTATCATATGGTTTCTATTGAGATGCATAAATAGCACGGTTATGCAGAGGCTGAGTGCCGTGTAGCAGAGACAACTAAAACAGGCAAAGAGAGACTGGGCACAGCAGCACAGGTTCACGGGAATGGGCATAAAGGCTGCTTCAAAATGGGCCCACTCTAGCAGTTCCTGAGAATTCACGCAGAGAAGCAACTCCATGATGAGAACTTAGTGACATTCAACCTTGACCTGTAGGAACCTCGTTCTGTCTCTGCTTCCTCTGTGTTGACTCTCCACTTCACCCCTTAGCCTAACTCTGCTGATGGTTCAGCCCTTTTGCTTGCATGGCCTCTCCTCGTATCTTGGTGGATGACCTGATTCTCCATTCTCTGGCTCCATGCTTGTAGGTCCTCACTCTGGATCACTGATTGCTACAGCTTGGCCCTCCTTTGATGGCCCCAGTGGTGAAGGTCCCCACAGCACAGGCACCCAGGTTCCAGGTGTTATATCCTTATAAGGCCTTGTGAGTTTTGTCCATCTTCTTATGTGTGTCACCACTTTATCTTCATGACCCAAGGACCCTGCCGCCTTTTGTACCCTGGTCCTGCTAGTTGGTGGACCTTGCAGCTATTTTTACTCAGATGTGCTGGATATCCTAGTCCTTGAAAAATCAAAAACTGCCTGTATCAGCATTTTTCTCTTCCCTATAGTTAGATGGAAACTTCTGACTTCAGTGGGGGAGGGGACCCATAAAAATCCTAAATTTAGCTCTCTCAGTTTGACTCATCTGTATCAAAACTTATCGTAGAAATCATGACATCTGTTTCTATGGAAGTAGTTCAGTGATTCTACGGGATGTCTTTATTTTATTTTTTAAATTTTTATTGAGTTATGTTAGTTACCATACAATACATCATTAGTTTTTGATGCAGTGTTCTAAGACTCATTGTTTACTTATAACACCCAGTGCTCCATGCAATCTGTGCCCTCCTTAATACCCACCACCAGGCTCACCCATCACCCTACCCCCCCCCCCCCAAACCCTCAGTTTGTTTCTCAGAGTCCATAGTCTCTCATGGCTCATCTCCCCCTCTGATTCCCCCCCCTTCACTTTTCCTTTCCTAATGTTCTCGATGCTATTCCTTACGGTTCCACAAGTGAGACCATATGATAACTGACTTTCTCTGCTCGACTTATTTCACTTAGCATAACCTCCTCCAGTCCCATCCATGTTGATGCAAAGGTTGGGTATTCACCTTTCTGATGGCTGTCTTTAAATTCCTTCTGTCTTTCCCTCATTATGAGAGTTGAGGGTTGCAACTGCATGGCACACAGAGCCGATAAAGCATGGATATTCCACTCTCGGTCTCAGGCAAACCTTCTTCCTTTTCTAAAGCTAAGATTTCTCCTCCAAAGTAAATTTGCTGGTTACCAGATTTGCAGTAGTAGAGAGAGGTTTCTAATTACAACATTGAAACTCAGAAGAGATTCTTTTGGATATTGTCACGTCCGACCCTATGGTGATACGGTCCAGGAAATTGGAACCCCTGCCCAGAGAGTAATTTCCACCATCCTGGGCTCTTCCCTTTGTCAACAACCTCCGCTCCCCTGGATATTTTCAAGGCCGCCACCCACAAGTATACTGAGACAAGATTCCTCACAATGTCATGTCGGGTTTTTCCAGATTTGCCTTTTCTGTATTCCACAACAATATCCCTGATTCCATAAATGGTGGATGACTTACTTCCTGGCTCATATACCCAATTCTGACATCTCCATTGAACTTCTGCTGTGAACTGGATGGCCCCACCCAGATGTTCAATGGATGCTCCAAACCAACATGCTATTCTGTTCCTCACAGATTTCCACCAGTCCTCATACCTGGCCTTCTTTCTCCATTCTCTGTCTTCAGTATATAGGATCACCACCCACATCGTGCCTAAGCCAGAAGAACACATCTCCCTCTCTTTCTTCCTCACTCCTAATATTTCATATATCTTAAATCTTACCCCCCCTAGCTGCTGTCTCTGAAAGGGACTATTAATGTTGCTTCCACTTGCCTCTGCACCTACCACCTGTCACACCTGCAACACTGACGGTTTATCCTGAAACAGCCCTGAAGATCTTTCTAAAATGCAGACCTGACCCAGGCACTCCCAGGTTGAAATCTTTCAGTCCTTTTTTAGCAAGTAAGTATGCGAGCCTCGTCTTTTAACCAGTGCCACATGGCTAGATGGTTCTGTCTTCCACACTCACAGTCTAGTTACAGCTACCTTACTTCCATGGTAATCACTATTCCCTCTGCTTGGACACTCTAATTTCTATTTCTTCCTTGGGATCCCAAATTTATCCTTAATAACTCCACTGGTTATAAAGCAACCTTTGCAGTTTTCCCCTACTCTTCTGACTATGTTTCTTGAGTTTTATTTCTACACATCTTCATGCTAAAATGCATACTTGTATCATATTGCATCATTTGTTATGGGGGTAATTCCAGGACCTTGGGAAAGTCAAGCCCTACTTCCCAGTAGCCTCATCTGGAGGCCCCCAGCAGTGCCACCATCACAGCTTGGAGGTACTGCATGGTAGACCAAAAGTTTCTGCCCCTGAAAAGCCCTATGGTCCTGAGCAAGTCATTTTACTTTTTAGGCTAGTCTCCTGGACTTTCTCTTCCTGTCCTGGTTTACTGTATGCTTAGGTGTTCCCAAGACTAGACAGTTATGTGAAGAGGATGTAAATGCTTATGAGTACAGGTGATATTTTAAGATGAAAACCAAAACCAAAACCAAAACCAGATGTGTTCATTTCAAGAGTTTTCCTGAAGAGGAAGAGCAAGATGGTGGAGGAGTAGGAGAATAAGATATCATCAGGTCCCAGAAGTTCAGCTAGATAGTTATAAAACCATTCTGAACACCTACAAACTCAACAAGAGAGAGAAGACAAGAAGAGCAGCAATTACAGGAATAGAAAATTGACCACTTTCCGGAAGGTAGGACATGTGGAGAAGTGAATCTGAAGCAACAGGAAGATAAACCATGGGGGGAGGGGCCAGCTCCTGGCAAGCGGTAGAGCAGCAGAGCACAAAACTGGAACTTTTAGAAATCTGCTCCACTAAGGGATGTGGTTCCAGAGGCTAAGGGGGGCGGGGAGTGGAGGTCTCAGGGGACAGTGTGGTCTCAGGTCTCAGGGACCCACGGGGTCACAAAAAGGCCAGGGGTGTCTGAGTGCGGCAGAGCTCCCAGGTATTGGAGTGGGGAAGCCAGCTGCAGAAACAGAGACAAGCAGTGGGCTCTCAGCTTGGGGTTACCTTAAACCATGATCCAAGGCACAGTTGGGTTACTGCTCCCACAAGTGGCAGATCTGGAGAGACCCCTTCCTTTCTCCTTTGGGAAGAGTGGCACGGGAATGTGCTGCAGGAATCTGCTGGGTTTGGAGGCTCCAAATGGGGTCATGTGCCAGAGATAGAAACACTCAGTCACAGGCTGGGTGAGCTCGGAGTGCAGCTGGAGACCAGGGAGATGGGAGAGATTGGCTGCTTTTCTCTAAGGGCACACTGAAGAGTGGGGTTCTGAGCTCTCAGCTCCTATGGGGCTGGAGATTGGGAGGCCACCATTTTCATTCCCATCCTCCAAAGCCATATGGAAAGCATTCAGGGAACAAAAACTCCCTAGAGCTAGCCCAAGCAGATTACGTAGCCTGGCCCCTGGCAACGGCGGGGCAATTCTGCCTTGGGCAAAGACATTTGAGAATCACTGCAACAGGTCCCTCCCCCAGAAGATCAGCAAGAACATTCAGCCAAGGCCTAGTTAACCAATCATTAGGAAGTGCAGAACTCCAGAGTTAGGGGAAAGCAACACATAGAATTCATGGCCTTTTCCCCATGATCCTTTAGTCTTTCAAAGTTAAATTTTTTTCCTCCAAATATGTTTATTTTATTTTTTCAGTGTTACAAGAATGATTGTTCATGCACCACACCCTGTGTCCATGCAATACGTGCCCTTCTCAATACCCACCACCAGGCTCGCCCAACCCCCCACCCCCAGCCCTCCAAACCACTCAGTTTGTTGCTCAGAGTTCACAGTCTCTCATGGTTCATCGCCTCCTCCGATTTCCCCCCATTCACCCTTCCCTTCCTTCTCACAATGCCCTCCATGATTTTCTTTATATTCCACACGTGAGACCATAAGATAATTGACTCTCTCCACTTCACTTATTTCACTCTGCATAATCTCTTCTAGTCCCTAGACCATAAGATAATT